>VWZZ01002417.1:0-107234 GCA_013399095.1 Psophia crepitans
CTATGATTCTATGATTCTTATCCAGCAAGTGCTCCATCTGTCAAATCCATGTCTCTCCAGTATAGAGACAAGGATGTTGTGCGGGACAGTGTCAATAGCTTTGCACAAGTCCAGGTAAATGATGTCGGTTGCCCTTCCCTTGTCCACTGACACTATGACCCCATCGTAGCAGGCCACCAAATTTCTCAGGCATGATTTGCCCTTTGCGAAGCCATGTTCACTGTCGTCAATCACCTCCTTACTTTCCATGTGCCTGAGCATAGTTTGCAGGAGGATCTGCTCCATGATCTTGCCCAGCATGGAGATGAGGCCGACCGACCTGTAGTTCCCTGGATCCTCCTTCTTTCCCTTCTTGAAAATGGGGGTTATGTTTCCCCTTTTCCAGTCGGTCGGAACTTCACCGGACTGCCACGACTTCTCAATGTTTCATGATAAATAAGGGAAAAGGTTACATTAATTAGCTGACTTGCTTGACTGAGATTGTTTAATCACCTGTGATTATAGTACAAACCCCTTTTTGTACAAAATCTATTTGTACCTTGTTGAAACTAACATTCATCATTCCCCTTTGGTAAAGGGAGATTTGGTATATTATTTAACATCAGAAGCTACAACTACAGAAATATTCTAACAGCTCAATAAATTTTTTCATGTATTTATGCTGTTTACATGGTTAAATGCTAATGTAGGTCAGTGATCTGTAGCAAAGGCTTCCTAAACCCTTGTTAGTGGCTGGAAAAGCCTGGAATCCCAAATTCGCCTGCACTTTGGACCCAATGTCCATAATCGAGTCTTTCTACTTGCTGTTAGGGACACTGAAGTGAAGTACTGACAGCTTATGAACTTGGAGCCCAAATTAGCTTAAAGTTAGCTTTCATGTACCACTGCTCGTACATGTGCTATATTCCTTCTTACTACTGCATAAGATCTCCATGCCTCTGGATAAGGCTGAACAAGAATAATTTATACGCTGAGGGAAAAGCAAATACTGACAGAGTTTAAGACCAGCATAATTTTAATAAATTGTTGAGTAACTAAATAGTAGACTGTGCATGTCAGGTGCTTGAATTAGTTTTGAAGAATGGGGCAGGAATCTCTTAGATAATCTGTTTCTGAAGTTTGTGATTCAGAAGCACATCCTACAAGTATACATTAACCCATTAGCTGAGTTGGGCCAGCGCTCTTTACAATCATTCTCACTTAGGTACCTTGCTGTTGGTTATGTACTATGTTTAAGTACCTTCTCATTAATCAAAGTCATATGTCTGTTCTTACTAAAACTCTTGCTTTTTTTCTGTTGCTGCTGTCTTCCAATCCGATTGGCTAAATCATTAATGTATGGTAGAAAAACAAATGCTTCTCTGCTCAGTGATCAAACCTCAAATTTTCCAAGGGTTCAAAAGGCATCTATTGCAGCAGTTTTTTCAGTTGTCTGTGAATATCCTTGCATTTGTGACTGAATCACTGATTTTAAGAAGCCAAAACCTCGGTGAGTGTAACTCTTCTAGTAATTTCTTGTTTGTTATGAACTTGTTCCATATCTCTTGCTAATTTATTAATTTTTATCATGTCATTTGAAAGCAGCAGGATTTGAGGATAATTTTGATAGGGAACAATGTATAATAAGTGGCTATGTATACAAACTCAAATGATCTTTTACATAAACAAAAATGCATAATGAAATATACAGTATTCTTAGTAAAGGATTAGTGAAGGAATGAGAATTCTTTATTTTCTGTTTTTCAAGTCCAAGTCACTCTTTGTGAGAGGGAAATTGTGTCAGTGCTTCAAAAGTCTTAGTCTGAGCCACCGGCTGTCATATATAAAACCAGAATAAATAAATACTAATGCATATATACATGCATAGCTGGCACTTGTTCGTTTAGTCCCAATCAGTTTGAGTAGTCTCAGTGAATCTCATCATCAATTTGTAATCAATTTTGTATTTTATTTATGTAAATCAGGTAAAGAAAGCATGTGTAATGTTTTTTAAAAGCTTTGCCAGCTTACTCAAATTCCATTCTCACTTTTGAAAACTGCAGAGATGTTACAGAGGTTCTCTAAAACTTGGGTTTAGAGCTTGACCTTTCAGTATTCTTTATGTCCATCCTGTCTACTTAGCATTTTTTGTTAGTTTGTAAAACTGATGGCAGCTGTTCAGAGTTACAAACATTACAATTACTTGAAGGAATCCAAATCATTATCCGATTCAGATTTTGAATCTGAATTTTTATCTGTGGGAGGAACAGTTTTTGGATAATAATGTGACAAAAATAAGACAATTTGGATCTCTGGAGGAAGGTTTGAAAAACACAGGCAGACTAGAAATGGAATCAAGTCAGGTCTGCAATGGCGCATCTAGCATTTAAAATGAATTTATAGAGAACATTGCTGATTCTTTGGTCCTATCCTTCACTATGCTTTAAAAGCTCCTGTAACTTCCATCTTTCAGGAATTCTGATAAAACATTTGGAATGACACAAGATAGAACATTTTTTGTACGGTTGCTTGAAATGTTAGATGCAAACTGTCTTCTGAGTGTAATGCAATTGATCTCCTATAATATACTCACAGGTAAGCTTAGGAAGTGTGGGTTGGATGAGTGGACGTGAGGTGAATTGAGAACTGGCTGAATGGCAGAACTCAGAGGGCTGTGATAGGTGGCACAGAGTCTAGTTGGAGGCCTGGATCTAGTGGTGTGCCCCAGGGGTGGACATTGGGCCCGGTCTTATTTGATATATTCATCAATGACCTGGACAAGGGGACAGAGTGTTCCCTCAGCAAGTTTGCTGATGATACTGAACTGGAAGGAGTGATCGACATGCCAGAAGGCTGTGCTGCCATTCAGCAAGGTCTGGACAGGCTGGAGAGTTAGGCGGAGAGGAACATAATGAAATTCAACAAGTGCAGCATCCTACGCCTAGGGAGGAATAACCCCAAGCACCAGTGGTGCCCTGGTGAGGCCACATCTGGAGTACTGTGTCCAGTTCTGGCCTCCACACTACAAGAAAGACAGGGAACTACTGGATGGAGTCCAGCGGAGGGCTACGAGGATCATTAGGGAGCTGGAGCATCTCTCGTATGAGGAAAGGCTGAGAGAGCTGGGTCTGTTTGGCCTGGAGAAGACAAGACTGTTGGGAGATCTTATCAGTGTTCATAAATATCTAAAGGGTGGGTATCTAGAGGAAAGGGTCAGACTCTTCTCAGTGGTGCTCAGTGACAGAACAAGGGGCAATGGGCACAAACCGGAACACAGGAAGTTCTATCTGAACATGAGAAAAAACTTTTATACTGAAAGTAATGGAGAACTGGGACAGGCTGCCCAGAGAGGTTGTGGAGTCTCCTCTGGAGATATTCATAACCCGTCTGGACGTGATCCTGTGCAACCTGCTCTAGGTGGATCATCTTTAGTGGTGAGGGTTGGACTGGATGATCTCTAGAGATCCCTTCCAACCCCTACCAATCTGTGAATCTGTGATTCTGTAATTCTATGTATTTTCTAGGAAAGCTTAAAATATATTGCCAGTGTTGATATACGATGGAAACCACAATACAGTGCACATTTATCTGAATTTTAACTTTTATTAAGTTTAGACTGTAATTTCAAAAGCTAATCTTTCATAGAATGTATATGGAACTGTGATGTTGGTCCCTAGCAGCTTACTATGTGTAATTAAGGCCTACACATGTATTTGAATGCTATCCTAACACCCATAATTTGTAGAACCTTCACTATCCATAGCCTTACAGCAGTGCAACAAAAATAATGAAAAAAACCCTATCATTTTTATCTTGTAGGAGCTCCAGTGAATAAAACAAGTGCAGTTTGTATATTGCTCATACCGCATTGCTTAGAAAGGAGATCATGATTTCATATGTTTTTTGTATATGTGATTCTTTTTCTGACTGGGGTTTTGGGATGTACATATTCTGTTTGGTACATCCAATTGTCCTGATCTCAGGATTCATAAAAAGTTTTATGTTGTCTTTATATTTTTCATCTTGCTCCAGACTTAACTTTGATACATTGCACCAAAGATTGTAGTTATTATTTTGTATGATTTTCTCCCGTGTGCTTTTAGTTTGTCTCTAGTTTATCACTGAGATACAGGACTTTTACATCATAAAATTGATTTGCTATGGTGAATTTCTCCTGCTGCTATTTTAATCTTTGCTGATCTGGATTTATAGTGACCTCTGTTAGAGAAATTGTTTTGTATAACCTGTTTTTTTCTTAGGATTTAAATGATTGCTTCAGCTGTATCCCTGAGTTTTTGGTCTAGTTTTCATCTTCAGGATTATTTCTGTTTTACATTAGTTGGGTTGCTCGTTTCTTGGTGACCTACTTGGCTATCGCAATTTCCAGTCTCAGTCTTTTTTGTTACGCTCTTTTTTAAAAGGCTCTTTCTAGAAACCTACCTGCTTGAACAGCATACAAATAAAACAACAGTTCAGGTCTTTTTTTCTGATAATGTGCAAGATTTGCCATGGCCTCTGTTACACTTGGTGCTTTTCCATGTTGTCTTTAACCATGGTATTGGAGTGAATGTGTAGACATATCTTTTCTATCAACTCTAAGCTACTGAATGCTGCAGTTCCCACTTTATTCAAATTCTAGTTACAATGTCAAGCTGTGACTCTCCTTGGACAATATTTATGTAAATATGGCACTTTCTTAATAAGTAAATCTATTCCTTTATTAATTGAGAGCCACGCCTGCAAAACTAAGCCAATGACAAAGCAAAGTAGAAAATATATTCCTGCTAATCCCCATCACATCTCTAGATTTAACATCAAGAACTTATTTATATGGCTGATTTCAGCTGGCAACAGTTAAAAATGTAATGACGTGTGTTGACATGTAGCACAGATTGAAATTTCTCACCTTCCTCAAAGTCAAGTGGTGCTAAACCAAGCTGTTCAGTAAAAATGTCCCTTAGAGGTGAAACAGGACAAGACATGGTAAACTGTTATCTGCTCTGCTGTTCCTTTATCTGATTTCATAGCCTGTAGGCAAAAATCTGGGAGTGAATCCTTTCTTCATTATGTATCAGTAATTTACTTTTCATTATGGTCAGCAACCGAAGAAGGTTAAAATGTTTACAAACAGAGCTGGGTGCTAAGGCAGCACAACCGCATAGCAGTGAGCATGTTGTAAAGCGATGAGGGACAGCGTCTCTGAAGTGACTCCTCGGCTCTCATGAGAGTTACAAACACGCAAGGCAGGCCATACAGTGTGAAAACAGACTGTAAAAGCAAGCTACGGTCAGTAGTAATTAATAACAATTATAAGGAGAAACAATTGTGGCAGTCATAAACAAGTCTCTATTCAGAGGCTGTAGAATTTGGCATTAACTGCAGACTTAAAGTGCTGCTGCAGCAAGATTTACTTTTTTGAAGACTATAGACATACGCACAAACACAAAAATGTGAGTGAGGTTGAGAAACCAAGCACTACAATGTTTGTAAGTGCCAGAATGAAAAATGTCTCCGCAATCTTAATTTGGCATCCAAGTGCCTATGTATTATGATATAGAAGCACATATTTAAAATATGGCCTAATTCATTACAGCTGACAGTGCTCACTATTTAAATTCTTTTCTGAATCATTACCTTTCTCACAGATTTTTCTATGAAATGTATCGGTTGCATCTGAAATCAGCACAAAAGTTCATTAATTTATTTTTCCCAATGCTCACGCAAAATAATGGATTATTTTGTCCCTGTTTGATTTTTGGGAAGCTGAAGTATGGAGAGGTTAAGGTCAAAGGGATCCATTAATTTCATGTGTCTAACTGAGAAGTCTGAGGCCTCATTTTTCAAATAAGGTAATATTTTTAGCAGTTAGTATGTCTAGAGCAGAGGTCACTCCAACAACTGTTACAGTCTGAATACTTAACACTTAAAAAAATCAGCCTATGTGGCTGCAGTTTCCACTTCTTGTCCCAGGACCTGTCTGAGGCAGAGCAGCTGGGGACAGACAGAAAAACGAATAATTTCCAAAACTCCGTGTCTGAGCTCAGTCGTTGACTTTATGGAGATTGTGCAGGAGCAGCCTACTCATCACTACAAGCCTTGTAAACTTTATTGTGTTCAGTGAGTACAGAGTTTCTAAGGATTTTGCCAGTTATCTCTCACAGGTCTCTGTGGGTGTGTGTGAGTGGCACCTTAAATCTTTGTAATGTGGCCATTTGAGATGGTATTTCACAGGGACAGTGACAGGTCCGTCCCTGAAATATCCATACCTTGCTCAAGTCCAAAACTGTGGCACAAAGTACGGAGGAGGGGAAGACGGGGGAGAGTGAGATGGGGCTAAAATATTGGCAAGAAATATTATTTTTAATATGTAGAAAAGTTTTTCCTTATTCCCTTCTCACAAATAACCAGTGTTATTGCTAATGTTTTCTAAAAGGTTCTAGGTTCAGCCAGTTTTCCAGTGTGGAAAAAGTCAGCTTAAACAGCTATCGTTGGGCAAGTTTAAAATAACTGATCCAACTTCCTTCTGCTGGACAGTATTGGCTATGGTTATCTCAGCAACCTGCCCTTCCAGGAATTCAAAAGGCCTCATTCTGCTCTAAATTACACCAAAATAATTTCATTTCTGTACAAGAAAAAGCATCCATGCAGAAGTGGTATCAAATAATCAAAATTATGTCAAATTAAAAAAAAAAATATTGTATGTAATTTCTTTCATGAAGAAACAGTGTGTAGCCTAAATGCAGTGAATACTGAACAGCTAAAAATGAGGTAGTGAAGTATGGCTTTTTTGCCTCATTAAGTATTTAACAGGTATTTCTAGGTCCAGTTGCTTTTCCAGACACATTCTGGCAGTTTTTCTAGGAGAAAACCTAGTTTGTTTTCCAACTTGCCTTCAATTATCTGCATTTTGAGAATCAGAAATCCCAGACAAGTAATTTAACTTACATAAAATCTTTTCTATTTTCCAAATCCAGACCAATCCCCCAGCTACAGCACGTGGAAACCAATTTGTGAATCTGTGTGAATCCGTGAGAAGTGCATCTTTTAGAATGATATCCACTGATGTTCATAAAAGAGTAATCCCATGTCAAAGGACAAGAGATCTCTTGCACTTTTATTGTGTAAATCAGGAGTTATTTCAATCCCATAGAAAAAAATACATGACTTAAAGACCTGAGCAAATGAGAGGAATGAACTCATTTTAATGAAGCTACATGGAATTAACACTGTTAGGACAGTTTCTATTCTATTTTCAACTGTAAGTCAGGTAAGAATACTTAAGTGTATGTCAATAAAGAGAAGGACAGAAGAGTTATGAGTTTAAACAAAAAAGTACAAATTATGATAATTCAAGCATATTTTTCCTCTTTTTTTCCTTTTGCACACTAAAGTAAGAAGTTAAATGTCTATAAGTGTCTTGTCCCTCTAGGCAAATTCCACTGTCCAGAAAATCTGTTTTAATGAAGGGCTCTGACTTTCGCCTTACTTCTGCTGTAGCAAGAACAACAGTGCCTTAGCAAGACTAGGGTGACTCTTATCCTGTTTATGTTGCATTTCTTTTCTTACTAATCTGGAAATTAAAAGTATCAGATGACATCTTGGACTTTGTATCTGGAGCTAAGGCAAGTTTTTCATGCACATACATTGCAGTGGCTTTTCGTCATAGCAGCAGCTGTCTTGCTTTCCCTATATCATTGCTTTGAACTGTGACTTACTAGTTTCACACAGAAAAATCCAGTCTTTTTTCTTCTTTTTCTTCTTATTAGTCCACTTCAACTCTCATGCAAACATTACTTCATTTTAAAATCATGTTACTTTTATAATATGAAAAAAGCACAGAAACTATATTACATTTCAGTGAAATTAATCATTTCAGGAACTGATAAAAATATTAGGCATATTGTGAAATGCTTGGCATTATAGGTGTTACTGGCTTCTGTCAAGGCTTCTATGAACTCTAAGGAGAGTTGTGTGGAGCTAGCTTCTTCTTCTGAAGGAATATACAAAGATAAGAGCCCTTGGCTACCCTTCTGCCTCATCCATATTCTTCTGAAAATGGTTAATTTTTGGAAATAACATAGTCACTTCCTGAAATAACATTGAATATAAAATTAGAATATTGATAAGAGATACATGTTACTGTATGGCTTTAAATATGTAAAACTGTGCAAATTTATAAATAAATTTTATAGGAAATAGATTAAGCTTCTTTTGAAGGTATCAATCCCAAGTAATCAGGAATTATGTACTACAGATAATGCTTACCTACTACTTACAATCATTTATTACAGTTGTTGAAAAATGTTTTGTCAAATGTGAGTTATCATATGATCATAACATGTTTAAATAGCTGAAATATTTCGTCACACTTGTACAAGTTATTCACATATGATTTACTGTTATCTATTCTGAAGAAAATAGTAACTTTAATTTCAAGGAAGCATTATCTGAACAGAAATCCAGGAAGATTTTAATGGAAAATCTGTCTTCCCTCCCACTGATTTCAAGAGGTTCTTGACAGGCTGGTTAAAAACCTTTTAATTCCTTATTTTTTAAAACAATTATAAAATTCTAAAATAAGAATTTAAAGAATTTTTATAATTTTAATTTTTCATCCCACATCTGAATGAAAAAACAAAATGCTTTAGAACTTTAAATTTTATTCTTCAAGAAACAAATATGAATACTTAAATGACATTTATAACATTTCAAATATATAAATTTTTTCTAGGTACTGTTGAAAAAAGTTGCAAATATTAAAATGATCTTGAAGTGTACTTTAGGTATTTGATCTAAGTGATGTATATTCTCCCTGCTAGCAATGAATTCAATCTCTGGGAATCACCCAAGCATGTTGCTTTTTGATAAATTCTTCATCCCTACCATCAGACCTTATATCCTTGTGTTTAAGGGTTAGAAATGTGTTGCAGAAGACTTAATACAAAATGACCATATATCCTGAGTTGACCTCAAGTGTCCCAGAATGCAGGCATATCCTGACAAAAAGATACAAAAAAGGGAAATTTTTCTTTAATTTCCTTTCTGAAGCTAGTGAACTGGATCAAGCAAATAACTGGGTTAAAATAGTAATCTTTTTTCCCTTGGTTTATTTTTAACTTGGATCAGCTTCTCAATCTGGTTCATCCATGGCCACATAAATAAATGAACCAACAGAGCAATGGGGACAGCACACAAACAGAAGTGAACAGCTGGAATGGAGATAAATGGGTTGTTTAAATTCCAGCTATCATGGGAAGAAATGGTTGTGAAACTACCTTAAAATGAGTGACATACATCATCCAGGCGTTGCTTATCCTTTGCTACTGAGTAGGGAATGAGACCTTAACTTGAGTGGTCAGCCTGGCTAAGCTTAGAAAGATTTCCTGGTATAGTTGTAGCAGGAAACTGATAGAATAGCTCCATCCATGCTAAGGTTTCTTTCAGTACAGATGTTTCTCAAACAAATTCTGTTTGCCTAATATGCAGGCAAAACATCAGTGCTCTTTTATTTCCCACTTCAGTGAGGTTTTATTTACTTTCCTATATTTTGGGAGTTTTTAATTTGTATTTCTATAGAACAATATTGTCAGTTTTCACCTTCCTAATCTGATCCAATAGTAAGCGAAACCATTGCATATTTCTATTGACTTCAGTTGATGTTGGGTTGCGTTCTTGGTCCTTAAAAGAGAAGGCCATTAGTTCATCTGTTCTATTAATACCAGTTGTAATGTCATTTAACCTAGTATCTTCTTTCTAGCAATGGGAGTAGCCACTTCTATCTTTGCAAAGAGAATGATAAAAGAAATAAAAATAAATTACATTTTAAATTAAGTGCTTAATTGCAAGCATAAATATAAATATTTTTCAAAATATGTAAGCCAGAAGAAAATCCAGTTTATCAGGGAATCCAAACCACTTGACTGGCAGAAGTCAAATATTTCTGATGGGTAAGAAGTATAATTTCCCCATATTATGAAACTTAACTAATACAAAATAACAGCTGGTCAGTGGCTATTTTATGCAAATTTAATCAACAACTCTTTATATTAAAAAACTCTGTTTTTAAAAATCTAACCAACATAAGAGTGTCAAGTCAAGATTATGCAGCAACAGAAAACCTCCTACCAAGTATGATTAATTTGGAGTTCCTCCAGATGTAGAATGAACGTTGTCTTACCTTTCACATCATGGCTGCATAAGCTCAGGTATTCTTTGTGCTGCATTTAGTAAAATAGAAAGAGAGGCAGTGGTGGGGAGAAGAAAAGAGTAAGACCTAACTGCTTGCCACCAGGTGCTCTAACAACATTAGATTATGTACTTTTCAGTGAGATTATTCTTATCCATAGTGGTCATGTCCTTCCTTTCCCTGCTTTATCCCAACAGTGTAGCAAAAACGTATTCTACCTGAATAATTTTTAAAATATTTAATCCTATTGGCAGTCTCATATATCAAGGTTTCTTCTTCAGTGCAGTTTTACAGGCACAAAAGGAGAAACCGTGCCTTTTGAAACATATCCTTCATTGAAGTAAGTATGCATTTTGAATACAAGAGATCTAAATTAAACCGTGAACAATGATGATCACAAAATACCTCTGTTTTCCATTACATTTCTTTCCTATCCATTTTAGCCAATTTCCTTTAGAAGTGGCAAAATAGGACTCATCTTACTAACAAGTTGGTTGTACTGTTGTAAGCATGGTAGCATAGTTAGTTTTCTACATAATTACAAGAACTACTTTCATTAAAATGGAAAGAAGTTGAAATGTCCAGGTTTGCCATGGCTGAAATATTTCTTGGATGTGTACATTTTCATGAAGTTTCAGCAGAAATAATATTATGATGGGTTTCTGGCAGTGTTCTTTGATTACTTCCAGTGAACACAACTTGAGTTCTTGAAATTTCAAGTTATTCAACAGAATTACATTTGGGGAAAAAACCCACTTGTTTTTTCTTTTCACTCCACATCAAAATGAAAATAATCTTGCAAGCTATTGGGAAATGGAATCTTAAAAATTAACTTCCTTTCATATATTATATTTAAGATATTTATTTTATATATTTTTATATATATATTTAATAGTGTATTTATTTAATATATCATGTTCTGTCTGTGCTATATGGATATTTTCTAAAGCCATTCTCTGACTTGCTTGCCCAAGACCCACAGAGGATTCAGAAAAACAACGAAGCAATTTTTTCAAACTACTACATGTGTCATTTTAAATATATAAATTCTTTCATCATCATAAGTCAGTGAAAGGCAAAAATGCCATTTCAACCAACTGTTCCATAAAAATCTGTCTTACTGCCCAGAAAAAGGAGTGCTGCTGTTGTGTAGCAATCATGAATGAGGCAAAGCTTTCTTCTCTAGGTTTCCAAACTCAGCAGTGTTCTGGTTCCTTTTAGAATTACACACTGTTGATTGGTCATCCTCCTTTAAATAACTTTCTGATGTGTAGTTATTCTAAACGTGCTGACAAGGGCTTTAAAATAGAAGATAGCACATTTAGAAAATTTAGTTATTTCCACACGATATGATTGCCTGTCTCCAAATATACTTCAGGAATTCATTTCAATGGTCATATGTTCATAATCGTTGCTTTTGCGTAATTAATTAAGTGCCTTTCAAATATGCTATGGTTTAAGAAATGTCATAGGGTTAATTAGATCGCTTTAGTTATGACTGGAAAATCCTCTGTCTGTCATGGTGAGACACTGGAAACACTGGGACTGAATCCACAACTCTCCAGGAAAACTACTGAAAATACATGGAATTTACTCTCAGCAACTACAAAACTGGTCCAAACTTAGTAAAATATTAACATCTGCTTGATATTAATAACTATCTTCTTTTCAATAAGAGAGAATGTACTGACATATGGTCTGCATAGAAGAAAAAGAAAAATGCATTATTTTATAGGTAGAAATGAATAACCATTCTACTTTATTTCATAAATGAGGGACTTAATCAAAACTGTTGCTTTTTGGAAAGTAAAAGCTCAGTCATGTGGGGGCTTTATGTGTTTCTGTGACAGATTTCCAGTTTATATTTCTAGTCTTTTTCTGAAATGATAATATATATCCACACACATGCATACACTTGCCCATCCTTCCACACATATAGATGTATATGTATGGTGTACAGATAGCCACATGTTTTGATACATATTCTGAAGTGCGTAACATTGCTTTGTGAACTACATAAACTAGGTGAAATACTGTAACATCCTTTGTCATCAATTTCTAAAAATATGTGACTGGATTCAACTAAAAAATATAGTGTGTCCTTGGTGTAGCCCAGGACACAGCTAGTCTTCCGGGCTGCAAGCGGACACTGCTGGCTCATGTCAAGCCTTTTGTCCACCAGAACCCCCGGGTCTCCCTTCGCAGGGCTGCTCTCAATGTGTTCTTCTCCCAGTCTGTGCTCATGTCTGGGATTGCCCCAACCCAGGTGCAGCACCCTGCACTTGGACTTGATGAACCTCATTCAGCTCACATGGGCCCACTTCTCAAGCCTGTCGAGGTCCCTTTCAGTGGCATCCCTTCCTTCTTTTGTGTCAACAGCACCACTCAGCTTGGTGTCATCTGCAGACTTACTGAGGGTGCACTCAGTGCCATCGTCTATGCCATTGATAAGGTTATTAAAAAGCACCAGTCCCAAGACAGACTCCTGAGGGATATTGCTCATCACCGGCCTCCACCTGGACATATTGATCACTACTCTCTGGGTGCGGCCATCAAGCCAATTCTTTATCTACCAAATGGTCCACCCTTCCAATCCATGTCTTTCCAATTTGGAGATCAGGATGTCATGTGAGACTGTGTCAAAAGCCTTACAGATGTCCAAGTAGATGGCATCAGTCGGTCTTCCATCGTCGACTGATGCGGTCACTCCATCATAGAAGGCCTCCAGATTGGTCAGGCATGATTTGTCCTTGGTGAAGCCCTGCTAGCTGTCACGGATCACCTCCTTGTCTTGCACATGCCTTAATATTGCATTCAGAAGGATCCGTTCCACAATCTTGCCAGGCACAGAGGTGAAGCTCACCGGTCGGTAGTTCCCCAGATCTTCCTTTCTATCCTTTTTAAAAATGGGAGTGATGTTTCCCTTTTTCCAGTCGCCATCTGTCCTGATCGTCTGTTCTGAACTCATTCTGTCAGTAGGAGATAGGAAATACCGCCTTCAGAAATCTGAATACAGTTGATCCATTGACTTGTCAGTCACAAGAGGATTTCAGTACACTGATTCCAAAGCCTGATTTACACCATTGTAGGAGTTACAGAGAGAGGATTAGGGAAAGAGGAGGCTTGCTTGGGAATACAATTTCTGAAGGTTAAATGAGATTTAAAAAATGGAATGAGCTAAATGGAAATTATGAAGAAAGGGAAAGAAGAGGAAAAAAGGAGGAGAAAGGGAATCTTGCTATAACATCTTTTGATTGTTTTCACACAGACCATCACGTTTGCTGTTGTCCTGAGACAAATTTTTATGCGAAGTGATTAGTCGATGCCACTGTGTAACAAGTGCTTGATGCTCTAATGCCTCCTTAGGTAATGAAAAGTGATTGTGAAACTGTGACTCTGGCTCTGTGAGCAGCTACTGTGTTTGAATATTTCATGGAATGACTTGCCTGACCTACCTTACCCCTGGTTTGAAGCATTATAGTGAGCAACACTCAAGCATTTTCAAGCTTGGATGCTCACTTAAGTCCTAAAACTAGAATTAAACCTGAAATAAATAACCAGGAGAAGTCCATGTTGGTGGAGCCAACACTTCTGAGCATCTTCTTTCAGACAAGTTGCCTCTTTCACTGCATGCATGACTTCTAAGGATTTCTACTTGAAAAATGTTGGCTTCATTCCTTAGAATATTTCTGTACCATCTGTACATTTTCCACCCCACTATTTCACATTGTCCATCTGGTTAGACTAAGCATTTTTTCATAGTGTGTTATCCTAGAAAGCTACATGAAAGACTATTTATCTGTTGGTCTCAGAGCCTTGCAATTTTTAAAGCATTTATTTCCCCACAATCCCAATAAGGTGTGGAGATAACAGTTCTCTCCATTGTCAGAGGCAGAGGTCTAATACCAAAGTATGCTTAAGGCAAAAGTCTTTCACTCATGTAGTGCCAATTTTTTCAGCTTTGCAGACACATAATGCTGTAATTTGTGCGCTGTGTTAATTTCTGCAGCTGAGGTCCTTCTGCCACCTTACACTGGATGTCACTCCATTGCTTGGGGACCTACACTGTCTCCTGACAGGATTGCCAAACCAAACATCTTCCCAGCTATCTTCTCTTAGGGAATCAATTTAGAGGATGCTCTCATACCATTTCCGATGAACGATAAAGATTTTTACAGTCTATGTGGTAGTGGATATATACATTTCCTCAAAAAGCAATAGTTGGGGCACTCGTGAGAAGAAAAATCGTATATACAAATTTTCATTTTTATACGTCAGGATTTGGACCAGTCTTCCGCTTTTATGTGAGAACACCTTAATCAACAGAATATAGGAGAGAGAAAAAAAACCACACTGGAATACTTCCATTTCTATAATGTAATTATTCACTGGTACAGAGCAAAAAAGACAACAGGGTAATTTTAAATTGGCATATAGCAGAGTCAGGCTTAGATTTCTCTTTCAGTATATTTTATTTTTTGCAACAACTTGGAAAAGTAAGACTTCTAGTGTAGTATTGGGCCAAATGGAATAAGCTACTAAAAGTGATTTATATAAGCATTGGATAAAATCTACAATTTTTTTTAAATCACATTTCAAAAATCACAGTGGGCAGATATTAAACATTAACAGATACTGATGTATCAAAACAGAGAAAGAATCACTTTAGGCTAACGACAACCTATCCTGAGGATAATTTACGTAGCGACTTTTGGCATTTTTGGCAGAATTAATTGGCAACAGTATATCCCCAATCTGTTATCAGAAGCAAGAAAGAAAGGAGTTTTATGTTCTGCCACTCATCTTAACATTTTCCATAGATGTTTTTTATATCATACATCTTCTGACAGACATGAAAAATTAATGATGAGACTTTAAAATTCATCTGTGCACTACAGCATGGCCAGGACATATGTGGGCTAGAGGAAGACTGTCCAGATCACCACTGGAGCTCATTTCCCTTACACTTAGACTTTGAATGTAAACCAAAAGAAAAAACTTGCTAAAACCATACAGGATTATCCAAGATTACAGTGCTATAATTGGCAAAGAAGGCATAGAATCATACAATAATTTGGGTTGGAAGGGACCTTTAAAGTTCATTTAGTCCAACCCCTCTGCAGCGAGCAGGGACATCTTCAACTAGATCAGTTTGTTCAGAGCCCATTCATGTTCAACTCTGTCCAAAGTGGATGGATGGAAGGTTACCCTCTGAAAAACTCCACTGGTTCCAGATCCAGTTAAGGGGTTGGAGAAGGGATGCCTGTTTGGGAGGAGGTATTCTCACAGGACTGCTCCTCCTGCACTGCCTGAGCAGCAGTCTTTCATCAGCTTCACACCATACCCACTGGGAGGGAGCAAAGCAGGTGTTTCTGGAGCTCTGCAAAGTGACCCAAATCAGTGCAAACATAAATACAAGTTTCAAAGGGTGTTTGTGTGTAACAGTGGGAAGAATTATCAGGACTTCATTAAAAAATCTACACCTTACCTATGTTTAAGATGCGTAAAATAGATTTAAAAACATGTTCTGGGTTTGGCTAGAATAGAGTTAATTTCACTAGAAGCATTGTGACATCTACAACACTTGTTAAAATTTGTTTTTATGCTGAAATATATGAGATTCTAGACTATACTGTGAACACCATACAGAAAGAAAAACAGAAATGAAAGTTAAGGGACTGCACAGGTCTGAACAGTCAGCAAAGAACTGCTAACAGAACCCCAACGTCTGTATTTCTACACGTACTCTAACAACTGTACATTCATATTGAGCTTGCAAGCAAGAATAGCATAAAAAAAAAAGACAATTTAATCTCATTCTTTGGAAACTGGGAGTATTTTATTCGGTATTGAAACTACTGAAAGCCAAATGCAGGAGAAATTTACTTTATCATTAGATAAGAATGTTGCTATGTGACTAAACCAGAGATTTCAGATATCATTCTTGCCAGGACTTCCAAGAACAAGAGTTTGCTCTCATATAAAAAGAAAAATGCAATCTGATCTGTTAAAATAGAAATATCTGAACATTTTTCTATGGCATGTTATCTGTAAATAATGGAAAATTTGTGGGAGCTAAACAAGAAATAATTGCTCCAGATATAGTGAGTTTCACGTCACATAGTCATCTATTGTTAAACTTTCAGGAAACATTAACCCAGAGTGTGGTACCACGTTATGCTGAGCATAGATACTACCAAACAACTAGAGCAGTTATGACTATGACAATTTTTAACTGTATGAAACAGTTCTAGTACACAAAATCAAACTTTAGTTTACGAGTTGTATAATTTAAGCATTATTTAACAATATTTATGCTGTTATTTGAACAGAGTGAGAAAAAATGCAAAATTTACAAACAGTAAAAATGTCAATCATGACAAATATTCATAAACAGACTGTTGCAGAAATGAGATTTAGGGACACATACAAAGAAAGACCAATGGCATCTAGAGCAAGACATGTGCATGACAGTGATACTTGGCTAGACACTAAGACCCTTAAATTTAGATTTTTATGTTTAGATGCATGCAGACATGCCTATGGTGCTGTTACAGTCGATGGAAATCTAATCAACACAGTTAATGGAGTCTAAAGAGTAGTTCAGTTCACCTTGGAGCAGACATTAAGGCTTGGTAGCAAATAAGACAGTTCCACTTAAATTTAGGTACCTTAATCTCATACTCAATGCAGTCATACATTAAAAACCTTCACACAGTATCTCTAAGTGCTTCATTTCAGCAAGCAATTCTGACTGTTTCCTTGGTGCTCAGAGGTTTTGTTTCTACACTGTCCCAGTTTAAGCAGCTCAGTGGTTGGCTCCTACCTTTGCCATACTAGGATCCAAAACCTACCCAAACCAGCTGTTAAGACTTCAGAGGGATCTGGTCTGAAAACCGTGCTCCAGATATGCCGAACTCCACATAAAGTTTTGAGATCCTTCAAATTCAATCAGAACTCTAGCTCTACTTTCTAAAAGATATCTAATAGAAGATATAATAATGATGATTCTGTTATCAAGCAACAATTTAGTCAGCGCTATGACTCTATTGCCTCATGGTCAAGGCATCAAAAGAACAAATTTAAGGAAGTTCTTTGTTCAAGTGATTATATATTTTATTTTAAGTAGTCTGTCTTTGGGGATCATTTACAACCAATTCAATATGAACATTCTCTTCAGCTTTGTGGGAAGTTTATGTAAAAAATGTAAGATGTACATGTCTTACTTGATGTAAGAACTTACAGAAAATTATTTTAAACAAAACTGATTTCAGTCAGCCCTGCACTGTCACTCACTCACACCCATATACAAGTAGAGATACATGTATGTCCAAGTGATCTGGCAAGGACCGTCTGTGTGTTATGTGGATGAAAAGGGGTATTGGTGGTTGATTCCTCACTGTGTCTCTTGGCTTTCTCTTTACTGGTGATAACAAATGGGTTTTGGACTGCTCTTCAATACCATTTAGAAATCGGAAATTATTTTAGAGTGATCCTTTTGTTTCAGAATGTAATTTCACTTTTTATGAGTCTTAGACAATGTCTTGCCCATTTTATTTGTTTCCTCCTTTGAGGCATCTTTAAGATTACAATTTGCTTTCCTGTTAGGATAAGAGGAACAGGAATGATACATACAACATGGTGTATTTTTATTGCCATGCCCCTGTTATCAGACCACAGGTGTTCTGATCTTGACAAAACCACATTCCTCAGTCTTTGTCAGTTTGATTGCTGCCAGTTTTGTCCTTGGCCATCAACACAGGCCCTTCTTTTAGCTCCTACTCCGTTGTTTCTTGTAGTGCTTTTGCACAAAATCTTTTCTTTGTGTAGCTCAGCCATACCAATCTTAGTATTTCTAAGAATACCAACTCTCTACTGCTGGAGCAATCATAAAGATAAAGAAAATGAAGCTTACTTTCACTTCACATATATAGTCAAGCAATTTTATTAACAGAACAGTTGAACTTATTAACTTGCCTGTCTCTTACCATCAACTTCTCCTCACTTGACTGGAAGGGACTTTGGGGCAGCATTTACAGTTAGTAGAAAGAATCTAGTAAATAGAAATATGAAAAAATCTGAAAATTATATTAACTGCATTTCTCATTGGGCAAATGAGAATCGTTCAGACTTTTTCTTTCTACTGGAATTTAAGCTGATGGAATTCTATGTCATTGTAATCAATAACACCCAAGTCGGTTTTTTTGTTCAATGCTATTGATTTTTAAGAGAAATGTTGTTCAGTATCTCAAATCCTCAAATCAGGCCAAAAAAAAAAAATATGTACTGACCTTTGTTATAACAAAACATAAACAAAAGGAAGAAAAAAAGACGGTACCTTTCTTGAAGATTTTCAAATTTAATGTTTTAATTCCAACCTTAGTACTGAAACATTTTTTTAATTTATTTTTATGGGACAAAGGCATGTCTGTCACTGAAAACTTTTAAGGACAGAATAGACAAACTTCATTAAAACAATGTTGATCCTGCTCTATAGATTATACGACCTTCTGAGATCCTTTCCAGGCCTGTTTCCTATTGTTTTGTTAGCATCGTGTATAAGTCACAATTATAGGGTGCTGGAATTCCCATAACATTGTGTACATATATATTTGTGTATGTATATATACATATATATGTACACAAAGTTTGTTAGTCAGTGAAAAGCTCTCAAGCTGGTGTTTTAAAAGAAATATAAAACCAAAAGCCCTTTCTCATGTTATACTTTTCAGTAAGTAGAAGTCTCAACAAAAATGAATCTAGAGTGTTCTATTAAAACAAGACAAAGTCTTCATTTTGTATCTGGTGGAATTGTAATGTGCATTTACAAAGCTTGCAGGTTTGAGAACATAGGGTTTATTTGGGTTTAGATGTAGTTATGAAGTCTAATGGTAAAAGCAGTTATGCCATATCTGGTAGCACAGATTAGGGCCAATTCAACATGTACTTGCAAGGTCAGGCTATGCATGGTCACTACCTGCATTGGAAAGATCATATATTACGCTTTTGAACCAGTTTTTCTTGTGTATTTCATGTGATCTTTTGGGTTGTCTTGTGTCTAACCTTCCCTTTACTTTCCACAAATGTGCCATATCCAGTGCTTTTCTATCTGCTTTTTTCTTCAGAGCTCAGCTGCTGCCCCAGGAGACAGCTGCACTGGAAGCTGTCTCTGCCAGATGTAGCCACTGCTTCTATCTGACTTCTCACCTGCACTGGAGTGAGGGCATAAGCACTGCACTGAAAGGACTTTTGCAGGTGATGACATTTCTGTCTCAAATGTGTGAGTACTGACGTGTGCCCAGCCACTGAATCACCGCTGAGCTCAGTGGGACACTTACAGTGTGGAAATTGTGCAGTCCAGACTAACTGGCTGACTGGAACCTGCTAACTTCATCACTGCCTCTGTTGGTGCTGTCCTTGTTCTACTCAGTTTCTTAGTTTCTAAAGAAAAAAAAAAATAAATGTTAGCAGGTAATTGTGCTATAAGGATTGGGAATGGATGCAGAAGTTTCAAATAGGGACAGTGACTTTCCTGTGTATCACATGTTAAGGAAGAATGAGTGGCTATTAGCAATTCTTTATTTGAGCCTATGTTAGGTCTTGGAGAATTGGTTTAATTTCCTGCCATGCTCTGCTGTGAGCTCAAGAGTGTCCTTCTCCTTGATATTCTGTAATACCTAAGACCATGGTCCACCCTAGCACCGCAAGAGGGGCAGTTCATCTGTTTCAGGCAAGGATATTGCTCAAGCCAAGAGAAGACTGGATGCGTATGTCTAGTAATGTTGCAAAATGTGGCGCTGCAAGGAAAGACAAGCACCCAGGCAAGAAATATTATCATCGGTGGGTCAGTGGCAAAAAAAAATTTTGCAAAGTGAAAATGATTCGCAGTATGTTTGTGTCTGCTGGCTATCCTGCAAGGAGGGTTTTATTGTTCCTTCCCTGGAAATTAACTGATTCTGCTTGTGGAAACTTCCAGAGGTGATAGCATAGGTCAAGTGGAAGAGAGTGAAGCGTTGTAGTAAAGACCTTGGTGCCTGCACATGGAGGAAAGACTGTGTTCGGTCTCTGAAATCATTCAGTGGCTGTGATGTGACAGGAACGTTGATACATGGGCTATATGTGGGCTTTGCACAGACAGACCACTGCTCCAGAGATGAAATGGAGACTAGGGTACGATTCGGAGCTGGGCTTCATAGTAATGACTTCATAATTATATCTCTAGAAGCAGAATGGGTGGAAGTCCAACCCATAAGACGTCCCTGTTCGTAGAACACCCAGAGCCCAGTTGTGTGCCCATAAAATGGAAAACAGCTAGCCGAAGCATGTGTATTCAGATACTCATATATACTCATAGAAGATGACCAACAGCACTGCTCACCTAGGCTAGTTGTAGAGCCTCCTATGGGCACTGAAGCTAATTTTCTTTAGTTTCTGCTGTAGCAAATAGCCTTACAGATTAGGAGATGCTTGTGCACTGTTCAGAAAAGCCATTAAAAGCCGTTAAGAAACAAGGTCTTTATCCCCAGGAAGGATGAAGCTATCTTCTCATAATCTGCAAGACCTGATAGGTGATCCTACAGACCCTTAGAATGTTCTTTCTTTCTTGAGATCCCTTGGGTATTCATGGTGGTTCTTCAGAGGAGGAGTGAAGCAAACAGCTAAAGTCAATAACAGCTTGCAACATTCATTTAATCCTCCTCTGCGTGCAGGACACTGGATAACTATTCTTAATATGGCTTTAATGACTCACAGGGAACAGAGATAAAAGGCATCAGCAGAAGTACATACTTTCATTGGACCAGCCCTGTATCTCAGAGTGTTTGCTATTCAGCGTATGATACTATCAGGGAGCTGTTGTGGTTTGGCTGATCCAGTTGTGCCTAGGCAAAGAACTTGTTTAGAAGGAAGCTGTTCTGGATAAGGTATCAGCATCTGAAAGATGTCAACGTGCAGCTATAACTTACTGTATTTACCAGGTACTCATAATGTATGGTTACATTTATCAAAATGCATTTATTAGCATTTTATCAAAATGTATAGGAAAGACGTACCTTGGCAATGAGGTATTTCATGTCTCTAAAGTTCTGACAAGATGTGTTGCCAACAGATTGTGATTGCAAACACAATAAATAACCCAACAGGAAAAAATGGGAGGAATGGTGGTTGCATTACCCTTCTGCTTAGGAGTTGGGAAAGAAGCATGGTTGCAAAGAGTTTGAATAAACAGTGTCAGATGGCAAAGACAATAAAGAGTAGCAAAACAACAAGCAGAAACACTTCCCTGGTATTTAAAGGATTAAATGGTTTATTTGTGTGCCTCTGAAGATATAGAAGACACAGCAGAATTGAAATACTAAACTGACAAACCAGCTCATTTCAGAACAAAGGGGAAGGTTCAAGGCAGGAGCATGATAAAAAGTGATGTGTTCATACCCTTAGAGATTGAGAAATAGGATATATACAAATTCTTTCCAATTTCATAGCAATATCAACCTCCCAAAAATTTGCAGAATAGAGGCAATCTTTTGTCAGATGCATTTTAGTTCTAAGTCACAAGTAAAACCAAAACCAGAAAAATGAGTGAATTCTTACAAGATTCCAGCCTCAGTCAGTCCTTTTCAGTTTGGGTGCAGTATTGTTAGGTGACATTGGAGTGAATCTACACCTCAGCAGTTCATCAGTGTGTAAACACTACAAATGATGAACTTAGCTTTGAAAGAACAAATTAAAACATTATTTTCTCTCATTTATCTGTTTGCTTTTGTAGTGAGAAAGCTGTAATTTAAAATGAATTAATTTATGGTCTGTCTGATTGTGTAGCAGGCATATTGAATTTAAATATCATTAGGTTAAAATTTGCCCTGCTGAACTGGTAAATACAGTGATTTACAAAGAGCTGCTTGTTGATGTCTTTCAGATGCTGATCACCATGAAACATATCCCCAGTGCCGTATCTGCGTAAGCAGTTTCTGCCATCCTCCCACTGATGCCTATTCATCCGAACCTCAGATTTTGTAGGCTCCTTTCAGCAGTAAGTAAAGATTTGACATCGTTGGCAAATTTACAACTGTCTGGTGCCTGAATTGCCATGATGCTGAGCGGTTATCTGACTAAAGCAAACTGGCAGAAAGCATGTAGTCATGTCTCAGACCATTTAGAATTTTGCAGCTATCAAGAGATTGTCTACTCCCAATACATTTAGCAACTAAACCACGTTAAACTATTAGAAAACAGCCTTGTTTGTTCTGTTTTTATTGAACTTCATGGTTGTGGATTTGTCAGTGTTTGTAACCATTTGATTTGCATCTTTCCTTGGCAGGGATGTAAAATCCTTCGCTTGTCTGTATCTGGCTTATCATACGTGCTATCTGAACCACTAGTGATTGTTTCTACAGAGCATGAGATGCCTCAGAGTCCACGTGTCCAGTAATCGCCTGGCTTCCAAGCAACATTATTTAATAGCACTGATGAAAAACAGGGATATTCCACAAAATAATGTCTACAGTGTTTAAATCCTCGTGATAGTTAAGGAGGAAGTACGCTTATATACAAAACATGCAGAGAAATTAAAAATAGCTACACAACTTAAAAAAAAAAGCTTATCAATATGAAACCTCAGTAGTATTGTCTTTTCTGAACTAATTATTAGTTTTCAATGGTTTCTACATACTCCACTGTATTCAGAGGGCATCATATAAACTAAAGCATTAGTAATAAAGATGTGAAACTGAGGGTTTACAGAAGCACATCCTAAGACCTTGTGCAGAATGAATGGTTGTCAGTACAAGCATTCTGATGCACCCCAATCCATGTTCCTTGCTAATCATAGAATCATAGAGTAATTTAGGTTGGAAAAGACCTTTAAGGTTATTGAGTCCAACTGTTAACCTAACACTGCCAAGTCCACCACTAAATCATGTCTCTAAATGCCACACCTACATGTCCTTTAAATCCCTCCAGGGATGGTGACTGAACCACTTCCTTGGGCAGCCTGTTACAATGCTTGACAACCCATTCAGTGAAGAAGAGGGCTGCAATATATTGAACCAAGGTCTTTTTCATCTGGAGTTTTAATTGTGACTATAGTTTTAGGAGGCAATCTCCAGAAATCAGTCTGACCCCATCAACTCTATCATATAAGAATAAAACAGCCATCAAATGACAAGAGCTTCTACACATTGCAAGGGTTAGGACAGCATCAAACAAGTAATTTCATCACTAACTTGCAACCACTATCCAACCACTGATAAAAACTCCAGTCATAATTTTTGTTTTAAAATACATTCACTTTAGAACAGGAGTGAAGTTCACACTTCCGATGAAATAACAGTTGAATTCTTCTGTCAAAGTATAAGAACAACTTTGTTAGATGAGGACAAACATCTGTCCCACTCACTGATCTGTCTCTGACTGGCTATTAGGAGATATTTTGTGAAAAACAATAAAACAGGGTAAGCACAGAATGATTTTTCCCGTGGTTGAACCCTTGTAACTTCCAGCAATCTAAGACTCGGGGACTTTCAGAATGGAAGTCTTCCATGAATTCTTCCATTAATTTTGTCTAATTGCTTGTTGAGCCCATTTATACTTTTGGCATTCACAGCATCCCATGGCAGGAAGTACTGCAATTTAATTATGTGTCACATGAAAAATACTTCCTTCTTTAGTTCTAAACCAGTTGCTTGGCAATTTCATTTTGTCCACCTTGTCTTTGTGTTGTGGGAAACAGTGAATAGTTATTCCCTATTCCCTCTCTCTATGCCTTTCACAGTTTCTACATACTTCTATCTATTTTCCACATATTTATTTATTTTCCATACTGAATAATCTTACTTTATATGACCTCTCCTCACATGGAACCATTCCAAATCCCCAGTTGTCCATATCTTCCGTTTTTCCCGTGTTCCTTTGGGGTAGAATCAGGCTCCACAAGGTATTGTGTTTCCCTGACAGAGACATTTTTTTTCCTGTAACCTTCTTTTGGCCTTCTTTTTGCTCCTTAACTTTATAGAGTAGACATGCTAGTGTACATTGATAACAGTGATCCATGCGGGATCATGGGATAACAGACATGTCACAAAATGTAAATATATATAGTCTTAACTGCAGGAAATAGGAACCAAGTGTATCTCAGCATCAGTCTGTTAAACTTGACAGGTCAAGGAATACCTAAATTTAGTCAAAAAGGCAGACGTGATCTTGCCAAACCTTCCAGTATTTTTCTTTGCAATTTTACTGGCTGATAGCCATTCTTAATTGGATATAAGACAGAATTTAATCTCCGAGCAACAGAAAAAATTTACTATGACCCACCTGTAGAGTTATTGCTCCTGAATTATCTTTATCTGAAAGAGGATGCCAGAGTATTGCATGTGGTGTCTGTCAAATATCAGCTGTTATGAGTAGAAATTTTTATGCTTGGGAGAAAAATATCAAACTGGGGGAAGGTTTAGATGGGGAATGGGAATTGGAGATTGCTTCATAAAGAAATGACATCTTAGAAGAACAAAGCAGTTT
This sequence comes from Psophia crepitans, assembly GCA_013399095.1. Classification (NCBI taxonomy): domain Eukaryota; kingdom Metazoa; phylum Chordata; class Aves; order Gruiformes; family Psophiidae; genus Psophia; species Psophia crepitans. Next base: position 24,683 of record VWZZ01002417.1, read on the forward strand.
CAAGTATATTTAATGGGCATGTTCTTAAAGGTGTTGTCTTCTAAAATGCACATAAATAAAAAATGAGGGTTTCAAGGGGCTGAAATTCGAAATTATTTATAGAAGAAAATAAATCTGAATAGCAATATGTAGTAAAGCTGCACTGCTTCTTAATCTACCATTCAATGCAAAAGAAACCTAAACAATTCTAGGTATTTATTCTTCATTAACTTTGTTGAACCTCTGGAGCCTCATTATGGTTGTGTTTTGCCTCTTGGACTTCAGTTTTGCACTTAAATTTGGATATATTTGTTATACACATATGATTCAAACTCTTGTTATGCAAGATAGAAATTTGTTATAGGAGTAGAGCAGAATTGTTGACTTCAAATCAACACTGAATTTTGAGATTAGAATAATAAAATAAAAATTCATGAGGCATATTCATTAGCTTTTTCCAGATAAGGACATGCTGACAGAGTAGTGTCCTTGCTAAATAAACTCTGACAAATGTAGTTTATTTCTGTTACCAGAGTAATCCTAATTTATCCAAACATATTTAATGTTCAGATATTTCACAAATAATGGCAGCAAGTAATTTGTAAGTTAAGGTGCTTTCTTTGATGCTCCATCCAATATTTTTCTAATCACTGTGTTTGGCAACCAGACAATTAGTGTTTGGGTTTCTAATCAGTTTGCTATTCAACCAGTCTTTGGGACAATTCCTATTTCTGCCCATTCCTTATTCCCTAAACAGTTCTGGCCAAAATGCACAAAATCTTCTTTTTCATATCAGTATAGATGAGAGTGTGCAGAGGTCACAGTCACAGGATAGTGTTTCAGCTGCCTGGTTGGAAGACAGATTTACTTACGAAAATTATAGCAAAAAGGGAAGACTAAATTTTATGCTTTCAATAGAACTTCAAATGAATCAGAATTCATACTAAACTTTATCAGACTTTTAGAATTCGCAGCATTTTGATTTATCAATCTTTAGTCCTTCGCATATGCAGACTCATGAAAAACTAAATAATCCATGTTATTAAACACTGCATGTACATATGGCTCTTCCTGAAACCAGCAAAGAAAGAAGAGGAGGCAAAAAGGTAGCAAGAAGATAAAGAAACACTATAAACCAACATAATTTGCTGGAAGTTTCGTGGTATCTCAGATGCAGATTCCTGAGCTCACATGTAAAATAACACATTTAAAAAAACGTGAGCCTTCTATAAGAAGCAATTACTGTATCTTGCAGCTACCCCTTGCATTATTATTTGCATGAGGATTATAAAGAAAGGGTTATTTCTTTGTGAAAATCTAGACCAAGGTATAATAACTCATTTTCATTTCTTGACTCCTAATGCGGTTTCTGAAAGGATTAGCTGATATAAAACAACTCAGCCATGGTATGTTCTTCCCTTGAGACAACCCATGTTCATTTAAGAAAGGCTGAAGTTCCCAGCCGTGCACCACAGAGTCTTGCTTGCCTCTCATTTAGCACAGGCTGCCAGGATGCCTTGCACAGTCCTTGGAGAGCCAGAAAATAGGTATGTGTACTGCATTCGGAAGTGAAACGGGAAAAAAAAAAGCAAAAAAAAAAAAAGCTTGATTCATACTAAGAAACAGTTTTGGAGACCTGTAAGTATTTACATCTATTTTTCCCTATGAAAAGCCTACAGAATTCCAAAAGTTTTTAGAGGAATCTTTTCTAACCCAATTACATGCCCAATCAGCTCAGCAGTTCACTGTCTGCAGTAATTTGAATCTACAACTGAGCAACTTCTGCCCTTGTTCTGGTTACTGGTATTTTTGGAGGATACAAGCTGACTTTAGGGATTCCTAGTTACCCTAATGTCATATGACATCCATGATTGTCCTGGTCTGGACTCTAGAGCTGCTCCTTTGAGTTGCTTATATTTATTTGTGGAACTGATGTCCAGTCCCGAGATTTAAACTGTACTTGATCCTCCTCCTGCCAAAAGTAACTACAATAGAGCCTAAGGTATTAAGGGTCCAAAAGCCTTGATTTTAACTGGGATTTCCTTCCTGCTGTAAGGAGCAGTGCAGTAAGCTCTCTGCCCTTCAGTCAGTTACAGCTGCTATGGATAGATCAGACCCACTTGGCATGTGGATGATATGTGGGAATAAGATTGACACATAGAATCGTTATGTTGGAAAAGGCTTTTAAGGTCATCAAGTCCAACCGCTAACCTAACACTGCCAGTCCAACCACTAAACCATGTCTCTAAGCACCACATCTACACATCTTTTAAGTACCTCCAGGAATGGTGACTCAACCACTTCTCTGGGCAGCCTGTTCCAGTGACTGATAACCCTTTTTGTGAAGAATTTTTTTTCTAATATCCAATCTAAACCTTCCCTGGTGCAACTTGTTCATGTAGGAACACAAGAACATAAAGTAAGTAGAGGTCTCAACAAAAATAGTCAGAATTACTTTATTTCAGATTTCAGGGCATGTAGTATTATTGGTATTATCTTTGTTATAGGGCTGATGCTGTTTAGACTATGTCTAGAAGATGTGCAAATCCCAGAAAAGGATAATTTCTGTCTATTCTGCTTCAGCCTACTTTCAGTCAAGTGTGGACAGTGGTATGAGTGATAAGTCATTCTGCTTATGCCCTTTGTGGACATCAGAAGACTGAAAGGGGATCTCATTAATACTTATAAATATCTAAAAAGTGGATATCTAGAGGAAGGGGACAGACTATTCTCAGTAGTGCCCAGTGACAGGATGAGGAGCAATGGGCATAAAGTGAAACACAGGAAGTTCCATCTCAATATGAGGATTCAACTCAACTTCACCCTCAACTTCTTCACTTTGAGGGTGACAGAGCACTGGAACTGCCCAGAGAGGCTGTGGAGTCTCCTTCTCTGGAGATAACCAAAACCTGTCGGGATGTATGCCTCTGCAACCTGCTCTAGGTGATCCTGCTTTAGCTAGGGCGTTGGACTAGACAATCTCCAGAGGTCCCTTACAACCTCTACCAATCTGTGAATCTGTGTGAAATAAAGCATTTGGAGAAGGAAAGCAGAGCACTTCACTGGGCTGTGAAGACAGAGTACAAGAGAGATCTTGACCCCATAGATTAGTAATTAGGGTGTGCACTTGGAGAACAGTGACGTGAATTTTGAAATGTTTCTGTAATGAATGTTGATATTACAGCATCACAGGTAAAATATGTAAAAAAACCTCTGGGTAAATATCGGTACTTAGAGCTTTGTTTACTCTCTTGTTCACCCAAAACAATGTTTTTGCCTGCTCTGTCTTGTCCCCTCTTGTGTTTCTGTTATGTGGCCAAATGACTTTTATGCTTTTCTGTGTGCAATGACAGTTCCAGCAAAAATGATGGTGAGTACCATTTTTATTCGATTAGTCCCTTGTCTGGTGCTTAAGGTACAATCCACAACTATTTAGGCTTAAATTTCCTCAAGTAGTGGAGAGTGCTGAGGTTGCACATGCACCTCATAAAGGAGATGGGACATCAAACTGATGTTCCTGTGTAAATTTAAAAGACAGCTCTGTGTCCTCAGCCTTTGTATTTTAAATATAGTCCTCACTGCTAGATTTTTCAAAATGTGGCTTTAAAAACAAACGCTCCACAGATATGTCTGAGTTTTCAATCTCTATGGATAGGTGAACTTGAATGTAGGTTTGAGAGGCACCAAATATCCAAAAGAAAGACCAGTCCCCTTTTTCTCTTAAGTGATTCCTTTTGCTAACTGTAGAAAACTTCCTTTTAGCACATACGTTGGTGAGGGTGATTCAATTAACTATATTTCTACCTCTTTCTATAGGCTATTTACAAAGTCAGGATATCTAACAGAATGTTATGTGGTGACTAGATACTTAAGATAGACATCGTAGTGTTTATTTTTAATGAATAATTTCTGCATATGTTAAAGCTTTGTGACTAATATATACTTCATCCCCAAAATTCACAGATCTGTAGAATTTAAAAGAGAGTGTCACAAAATGGTAGTGGTTGGAAAGGACCTCTGGAGATCATCTAGTCCAACCCCCACTACAAAAGATGGTCCACCTAGAGCAGGTTGCACAGGACCACGTCTAGGCAGGTTTTGAGTATCTCCAGAGAAGGACTCCACAGCCTCTCTGGGCAGCCTGTGCCAGTGCTCTGTTACCCTCAAAATAAAGAAGCTTTTCCTCATGTTCAGATGGAACTTCTTGTGTTTGAGTTTGTGCCTGTTGCCCTTTGAACTGTTGCTGGGCACCACTGAAAAGGGTCTGGTCCCATCCACCTTTTAGATATTTATAAACATTGATCAGATCCCCTCTCAGTCTTCTCCAGGCTAAACAGACCCAGCTCTTTCAGCCTTTCCTCATATGAGAGATGCTCCGCCCCCCTAATGATCCTTGTAGCCCTCCACTGGACTCTCTTCCGTAGTTCCCCATCTTTTTTGAACTGGGGATCCCAGAACTCCATGGTACTTCAACTGTGGCCTCACCAGGGAAGAGTAGAGGGGGAGGATAATCTCCCTTGACCTGCTGGCCATGCTCTTCTTAATGCACCCCAGGATACCATTGNAAACAGACCCAGCTCTTTCAGCCTTTCCTCATATGAGAGATGCTCCGCCCCCCTAATGATCCTTGTAGCCCTCCACTGGACTCTCTTCCGTAGTTCCCCATCTTTTTTGAACTGGGGATCCCAGAACTCCATGGTACTTCAACTGTGGCCTCACCAGGGAAGAGTAGAGGGGGAGGATAATCTCCCTTGACCTGCTGGCCATGCTCTTCTTAATGCACCCCAGGATACCATTGGCCTTCTTGGCTGCAAGGGCACACTGCTGGCTCATGGAGAGCTTGTTGTCCACCAGGACTCCCAGGTCCTTCTCCATAGTGTTGTGTCCCAGCAGGTTAACCCCTATAACCTGTAGTGGTGCTTGGGGTTATTCCTCCCTAGGTGTAGGATGCTGCACTTGTTGAATTTCATTATGTTCCTCTCCGCCTAACTCTCCAGCCTGTCCAGACCTTGCTGAATGGCAGCACAGCCTTCTGGCATGTCGATCACTCCTTCCAGTTCAGTATCATCAGCAAACTTGCTGAGGGAACACTCTGTCCCCTTGTCCAGGTCATTGATGAATATATCAAATAAGTCTGGGCCCAATGCCCACCCCTGGGGCACACCACTAGATCCAGGCCTCCAACTAGACTCTGTGCCACCTATCACAGCCCTCTGAGTTCTGCCATTCAGCCAGTTCTCAATTCACCTCACGTCCACTCATCCAACCCACACTTCCTAAGCTTACCTATGAGTATATTATAGGAGACAATGTCAAAAGCCTTGCTGAAGTCAAGGTAGACAACATCCATTGTTCTCACCTCATCCACTCAGCCAGTCATGCCATCATAGAAGGCTGTCAGATTGCTCAGGCAAGACTTCCCCTTGGTGAAATATCTCAGAGCGATCCATGTTCCCAGCCTGTCTCCAAAGAGCAGAATATCTGCTGTACATCTCGTTCTTTGGCTGCTTCTCCTCAGAAACAGCAGATCTGTATACATTTTGCATTATTACAAGGCACTGCCTTAGCCAGTAACCAGAGGGGACATCGGGTAATACTAGGTCAAACCCCAGGGCAATTAAGAAGAAAACATTTTTGTTTTAAATTCAGTGCCAGTAATTCTTATTACTAGAAAATGTTTGATGCCAAAGAAATAAAACAATAATTATGTGGGTTGAATTTTACACTGAACTGAAAAAGTATTCCAGAAGTATTACTGGAGATAAACAGCCAAAGGGGATTTCTGATAATTATGTGTGATTTGCAACTGAAGAATTATACCAAAATTATGCAGATGCATTTTGCTGCCTTGTGTTAACACACAGTCTAACTTCCTGTCTTTCCTTTTCCATTTTTTTTCTACTACTTATTGTATTTATTGTAGTGCCTTGAGCTAAGCTTGGGCACTAACTTCTGCTGGAGTAGGAAATGGCTTTCTATTTTTTTTCTCTTTTACAACACTCGCAGCACAGAAACACCTATAAAGAATAAAAAATAATAGTTTAATACACAGCAAGATAAGAAATGGTGTCGAGTGTTGGAATGTATCTACTACTAAGACATATAATAGTCTTTTAGAAGGTTTTCAAGATAGATAAAAGAAATGCAAAATCAGATAAAACTTTCTGCTGTCAGACTTGTACAAAATGTTGTTGATACCACTGATACTGGTGTAACTGTTGGACTGAATTTTTTTTCTTATAGGAAAACTACAATATAGAAGGACTTGTAATATACATTACATCTGCTTCATGGTGAGACATGTCAGGGCCCTCAAAGCCCCAGTTGGCCTTAATGGCCTTGACCAGCCTCACCTAGGACCCCCACCTTCTGCCCTGGGTTTCCCTGTCCTTCATTTCTGTCCTGAAGTCCGAGCTGTGGTGTAGGTGTGCCTGTCTCCTGGATAGGCCTCAGACCTAGGTTGTAGGTGGCTGGTCTTGTGGATGATCCCCTGTACTGATTTTGGCTGGGATAGAGTTAATTTTCTTCACAGTAGCTAGTATGGGGCTGTGCATTGGACTTGTGCTGAAAACAGTGTTAATAACACAGGGATGTTTTCGTTGTTGCTCGGCAGTGCTTACACAGAGCCGAGGCCTTTTCTGCTTCTCACACCACCCCACCAGCGAGGAGGCTGGGGATGCACAAGGAGTTGGGAGGGGACACAGCTGGGACAGCTGACCCCAACTGACCAAAGTGATATCCCATACCATATGGCATCATGCTCAGCATATAAAGCTGGGGGAAGAAGAAGGAAGAGGGGAATGTTTGGAGTGATGTCGTTTGTCTTCCCAAGTAACCATTACGTGTGATGGAGCCCTGCTGTCCTGGGGATGGCTGAACCCCTGCCTGCCGTGGGGAGTGGGGAATGAATTCCTTGTCTTGCTTTGCTTGTGCACGCGGCTTTTGCTTCACTTATTAAATTGTCTTTATCTCAACCCACATGTTTTCTCACTTTTACTCTTCTGATTCTCTCCCCCATCTCACGGGAGTGGGGAGGCGGGAGGAGGATGCAGTGTGGAGAGTGAGTGGCTGAATGGTGTTTTGCTGCTGGCTGGGGTTAAACCATGACAACCCCTCAGATATATGTCTGAGCCTGTCTTCAGCCCTGTCTCATTTGTTCCTAACTGAGCTCCCTGGATGGACCCTGGCCCTGGTTCATCTCTTTCTGTGTCTGTGGCCCTTGAGGCACCTTACTGCAAGCCCCCATGGGACTGTGCCCTGCTGATGAGGTGCTACGGATGCCGAGGTCACCCTTGGCTTCCAGTTTGTCTTCCCCCCTGTGGCTGCCTCTCACTGTGCCTGAGCATGTATTTCATCTCTGTTTGTAGCTAGAACTGGTAATTTCAAGGGGAAATTTTTGCCAGAACTGCAAAATAAAAAAGCAGCTTTGCAGAGAGATAATCTCCTTCGTCTGGGGTAAAAAAAAAAAAAAAAGAAAAAAGAAAAAAAAAGAAAAAAAAGAGAGGGGGCTAGCAAAAAAAAGGCGTTTTCTTATTCACAGAATGCTTAAGCTCAACTTATTATTAACTAATTGTTTACTCTGCGTAACTTATTACTGTCATGTTGAAATATTAGATGAAAGAAAACATGTTTCCATCTGAAAGGAAATAGTATTAGTAATAAAATGAGCTGAGAGTAGTGTTTGCTGCAGTGTTCAGTATATGCTGTCCAAGGATGTGGCTATGGCAGAAACATTTATGAGCAATTCAATATTCAGGTCTGGATGATGAGGAAAGCTGCTCTAAAGTAATTTCTTTGACCTTCAGAACCAGTGATGTTTCTTTAGCATTTTGTTTTGTTTTTCGCTTATCAGTTTCTGCATCAGTAATGCTGGCTTGTTTTGTTCTACGATAACCCTTGGAGTTTCTGGAGTGCACCGTCTTTGTGCCTGGGTGTGGGTATGTGTGTGCAGGTGATTTGAATAATGATACCCCAGCTCTGCACCATCGTTTAATTCCTGGAAGGGAAGTTCCTTGCACTAAAATTTTTTTTTTCTTTTCTGACCTCAAAAAGGTAATCGAAATATATTCCAATGCAAATCTTTTATCTGCAGAGAACTCAAGCTCTTTGGATGAGGAATGTAAATCAAATAGAAGGCATCAATCTGGCTATGGGCAGACATGCCTTCTGAATCTACCTGTCTCAGCTGAAGCCATTAAAGTTCCTAAATGTACCGCCTAGTTGTTTATGATTTGGCTGCCAAAAGGCTTGTGCATTTGTTTTCTAATCTCCTTTCAGGCAAGATTGATGAGATAATCAGTGACAATGGTGATACAAGACTGCAAACTAGCCCAGACACCTTTGCCTGAAATACACAGGGGATTGCTCACAGGATTCCTCCCACAGCAGGGTGGTGGGTCAGCAACAGACAGACAGGAACAACCAACCTGGGACTGCCAACCACCTAAATGAAAGCTCACCGTTGTCTAATTTATTAGCTTGGTAATGCTAGCTTTAGTTTTTGTGTACTTTGTGACCTGAGCTACATTATGTTTATTTCAGATGTGGTGCAAATGTAGTGGAATACAAATGTGCTTGATTGTGGGCATTAGCAAATTAAGTGGTGATGAGTAATCTGTGCTTTCAGATTCTCACTGAGAATAGCTCTGAAACACAGCTTAACGGATGTGTCAAGCAGAAAATAAGATATATCAAAGTGGAATATTAAACAATAATTGTCTTGCAATTTGATTAAAATAAATTTCAACAGCCAGTTGCTCCTCTTCCATATTTCTCAGTATCATCTCTGAGGAGAAATCTGTGAGCCTGTCTTCTAGTTTGAAGTGGCTAGATTGGGAGAACTGGCACGTTTTTACCTCCCTTTTCCTTATGTTTATCTAAATATTTGATATGTATAAATACATAGCAGATTCCACTTTTATATACAAAAATGTGCCTATTTACTTGTCTCTGTTGTGTGCTACTCATGTTTATAAAGAATCAAATATCAGAAGATACATCACATTTTCCATACATTTCACTGAAATACCAATGGAAGTTTAACCTGATTTATCATCTTGTAAAACTTCTTCCTTCAGTTAAGTTATGTTAACACTTTCTGTACGTGGAAGATATCATACAACAATTTGGTGTGCGGTCTTACCGATGAGAAAGATGGCATGTGCTGCCATGGGTGCGTAGTATTTGTGGTGATGCAGTTGTATGATTTTTAGTGACTTTAGGAGCTCCAAGAAAATTACATAAGAAAAAAGAATCTCAGAAAGTTCGCTAAATGCAGTGAATTAGCAAAGATGTCACGTGTAAGTGTCTGTCTTTGACTCAGTTATTGGTTTTGTTTGGCTTTTCACATACAAAGGAAAGATCATATCAGAGTTGAGTAAGTCAGATAGCACTCTTACAAGAAGCCATACACATTGCTGCCAAGGTCAGCAATCTCCATAAATTAAGCCCCCCCAAACAAGCTACAAAACTTTAATCAATTTCAAATAAACCTAACAAAACAGACAGGGTTTTTTGTAAGATTTTTTTCTGTAGTCTAACTGAAGTTTGATTTCTGTTATTGAGTATTTTTCAACAGACGGAAAAAAACTCACTTTATTGATTTGTTACCACATTTTACTGTTTCTAAATATCTTAGCTGGGCAGTTGTTACTTTGCCACTATAGCAGGCCTGTCACTGAGGAGCCAATCTCTGGCAATTTTCCATTGTGTTATGTGAGCCAGAGGTGCTTTTGACCTTTGAAGAAAAGATAGAGGTTTCCAAAGATTTAGATCAGTATTGTCAGCAAGATGGACACTGGGCATAGCCCAGTCACCAACTCTACGCTTTGTTCAATGGCTGAAACTCTGGCATGGTGAGAATCACAGCAGGCAAGTACATCCCTTTTGGGTTTCTCAGTCCTGAGTTCCCTTTGAAGAAATTTCTACCTTTGTTCTGCAGCCTGAGACTTAAGAGTACTTGCCCAGGAAATGCAAGACCTTGGCCACCACCTTTGTTCTGGAAGATGCTGCAGCCACACCTTCCTTGTCTCAGAGCCTAGGAGGCACCTGGCTGCTGGAGAATCTACAGTCTGGATGAAGCTGGACCACTGTTCAGAAAAACTGCAAAAAATTTATGGAGTCAGGAAGAGAAAAACTCATGAGGCATGGGGAGATTTCTATTCCCAATGCTGTTTATGGTTTTTATCCCAGGTCTTTTAAATGGATATTGAACAGGCAGAGCTCAGATCAGAAACTAGAATGAGAAACACTGCCTCAAAAAGGCTGTAGATGTATGTGCCCTCTTGTTTGCCCTCTCAGGCTAGTGCACAGTGTAAGGCACCCGATGTGGACGAGCTGGGTATAGACAAGGACCTGAGGGTCCTGTTCCAGCACAGCAGCTGTAACAGTGGTTGTAGGTGAGGAAATCTCAGCAGCATGAGAGGTGACTTCTGGTCCAGGCACATTCACTCCCAAAATCCAGAATGTAGGTGAGAGGGATCGATTTCTGCCACTGTGACTCTAGTCCACTTGAATTTGTCCATGAACTGTTGTGTTTCACAAACTATGTGTAATATTGTTGGACTTCATTGAAGCCCATGGGGAAAATATTGTGAAAACAGAAGTTAAAAATGCAGTTTATTACAGATATGTGCCTCTTAAATTGAAGAGCGTTAAGTGGTGAAATAAATTATTAAGAAAAATCAAAACTAACAGACAATTGCAGTCATTCTCTTGGGGAGAAATCTATTTTCTGCTCAGCCACAAGCTCAGTACTAGATCACATTGTATGAACTGTATGCTCTAACACTGCATTCAAAAATAAATATTGCCGTGTTGTACAAGAACCACATACACAAACTTTTCTCCTCTGGGAAAGTTCAGCACCCCTTTGTACAAAGAACTGATTTTATCACCTCGGGACATCCTTCTAGAGCTAGTCACAGACGTTAGGATTTTGAAAAAATACTTGTGTTCATCTGCATTAGCAAGCTAAGAGGTGTTCCTCCTTAGCATTCAGAACCAACTCCAACACTTCAGTGAATAGATTAATAATGATGAGAAAATGAGAGAACGAAGCTTTCTGTCCTTTAGAGATTGTTTAGATATGAAGAGATTAATAGCAGTCACCGTGGGGATCTGAACCAAGAGTCTATCTTCAAAAACTTCCCAGGTGATAATGGCACAAAGAAGTCAAAGCCAGATTTAAATAAATTTAAATAAAACTTTTGTAGAGGCCTATGTGCAGCTGCAGGTCCTAAGATCCAAGAACCCTCATATTTAAAATCCTAATCTGAATATTTTACAGTGCAGACCCAGGTTATAGTAGCAACCTTCCATTTAGTGCAGTCAAACCAATCTTGTAACCCACATTTTTTTAAACTATTTTTTTTTTAGGTTGGTTAATTTGTTACTTTTTGTCAAACAGAAATGAGGATTATACAACTGTATCTGCTGAGTTTACTCTGCATATATGGTGATATTCTGAATGCCCCCTAATAACTGAAAAGTCCTGTCTGATTTCTATTACATTTGGCAAAATGGTAGAGATCTCAAAAATAATTAAGCGCCAAGTTTTATGCAAATAAATAAACAGTTAGAGGAGAGTAAGTCTGTTAATTAAAACCTGCGGCAGAAATTTATACTGTGTTAGAATGTGCATGAAAAAGAAGTCTGAAGCCTGGAATGAAAAACTTCATTCGGACAGCACAGTTTGTGAAAAGCAGTGCTTCAAGTGCTCACATCTGGCCAAAGTCAATCAAGCACAAGGCACAAAGTTACAGGAAACCAAACTTTATTAGCTTCAATGTTCAGGGAGAGATTTGTTTTACTTAGTAAATAATTTATTCCTTCATTTTTTTGCAGTTTGCTGTGCCTCTGCTTTTGGCTAGGTTTAGGAACAGAAATGCAGTAACACTGTGAGAAAGGCCAAGGCATTTCTGAGCCAGTCTAAAGCAGAAAGTCGGGCCAGTCATGTGAAAATAAATTTGTTATGAGATTTGCAGCCCAGCTGCTAAATCAAATAGTTTTTTTATAATAAGCATCCATTATAGTGTGTCTTTTTCCAGTCTTTCTTTGGGTTATTTCTAGATGGCTGTTATCTAAGTAAAAGATATACTAATTCTAATTATCTAGTCTAAGACTTTTCTTTTTCATTGATACATCATTTACAAAGAAATCCTTCATTGCTAGGGCTTAAACCACATCTCTGATTGAGAGAAGAGCTTTTTCCTGATTGCTGTATCAGAGTCTCTGCTAACTGTACAAGCACATGGGAGAGTGTCTGCAAGGAAACTGTGTAGATGTGCACATACATTTAGGCTTCACGAAGCGAAATCTATGAAATTATGGAGCTCTTTCCAAATGCTTATGTCCAAGAAAGCCGACGCCACTGAAGCCCAACCACAAGATTGATCAAAGTGTAGTTTATGACTGTGTCAGTATTGCAAACGTGCGTCTGAGTCAGGTAATTTTTTCCTCCTTTCTTCTCTGTTCTTCTGTAATGCACAATAAATCAAATTTAATGTTTCTAACATGCAAGTGGCAGCCTCAGTAGTTACCGTTTCAGCTCAAGAATATTTGCTGTGGGATTTCCTAAAAGGCTTCATACAAAAAAAAGGCTCATTGTTTGAAGCCCAATTCATCTTTTGGTTAAGACTGATCAAAATAGTTTATACAGATTTTCATAAGCTTTTTGCTCACATTGTGTATTACTTGGCTTAGTGATCACAGCCGAAAAGCATGATTTTAATAAAGAAGTTGAATAAGTAGATTAACGTAAGTTGCAGGGCCTGCCTCATTCCAATGGTAAACAAGCTAGTTTAATCAAGGCAAGGTAGGTTATATATAGCATGTGTATTACCATTACTTCATTCGCTTATTGCTCTACATTCATGTTTAGAGTAGTCAGCATATCACAGATGATAAGAAAGATTACTTTTTAATTATCAGATGATGGTATGTTTTTACAATTTTTTCTGTTGAAGTAAGGAGAGCTGCTGCTGTAAACCCTAATTCTAATTAGCATCGTCCAAACACCCAGGAATCAATAATTTGTTTACAAGCCCCTATAAGGAATGGCTGAGCTGATTCCTTTGAGTATACCATGGTCCGTGAATGCCTATGCTAACTACAGATTAGTTTTACTGGCTCAACTACTTACCATTAGGTGAAAAAAGGTGATAGGAAAGAGACTGGTAATACTAGTATCTCAGGTGGTGTGTGCAACGAGACACGTAAGTGCGCAGTTGAACATGTTCCCAGGCTAGGAATTGGGAGGGAGTTTTGCTCAGGGGTGTAGTGGCCACGGACTGCCAAGGATTTTGGAGGTTTTTCTGTCTCTGTTGAAGTCATGCAGCTGTATTCCACGCAATTGCATTTCTGCAAGTGCCGAAGGAAAGGTGCTGGTGACCCTGGCTGCTCTTTGCCCCTGCTGCAGTGGCTTAACTCAAGCCTTCAGGATGCTGCTCTCTCTGAGCTGCATTTGCTGCTTGGAAATCTCTGGCATGTATAAGGTAACAAGTGTGAGAACATTAGCGTGGGCACACAATTGCTGGCAACTTTGATATTAATCAACAATCATATGTACCAACTGAACACCAATGACATCTTTCTGGGAAAGGAACAGTCAGTCTCGAGGGGCAATTTATATGTAGAGGAACTCTACTGCTTTTCCTGTAGCATTTAAAGCTTCTCCAGGGTATTTCCCTAATGAAGAATTTAAAAATGTTCCACCCCTGGCCACAGGTCTGGTTGTGTCACCAGTGCTGTGGCCCAAATGTTTGGAAGCGAGTGACCTACAGCTATCTGAGTCTGAGGTGGAGCAAACAGGTCCCAGTAAAGTAACCTCTGTTTAATTGCACCTCGTCATTACAACAATATTTATGCAGAGACAGTGTGGTACATTCATTTTATTTTTTTTTAAAGTGTTTTTCCAGATGAATGACTAATCTCGGAAATCCTCTGGTTGCTTGGGATGCAGGTAACCATGGTTACTTGGTTGCCTAGTGACACCCGCCTTACGCTGCTGAGCACGCTCCTGCTCCTGCCACTTCTGCGCAGCGCAGCCCGGTTCAGCTGCCGCCCCACACCAGCTGCCCTGACACGGAACTAGTTGGTTTGGGTTTATCCTGCAGTCCAGGAGATTAGAGCCGGAGCTGGTGTGTTTATTTGGAAAAAAGAAAGAGGGAGGGGACCAAACTCTGGTCTCTCTTACAGCAACATAAACCTAGTTGTGGCTTAAGGCAGGATCTGACTCAATGTGTTGATGCAAATCCTCAGTTGTGCTGTAAGACACAAGTTTAAACAGAAATTAATTTGAAGCAGGATTTAAGGGTATTGATTAGTTTCTCAGCCCAGACACAGAACAAGTGCTAAGAAACTTGAGTCTGGCTCATTTACTGAGCGAAACGCAGCATTATTTCATTTGGAAACAAGTAACGCTCATTTATGTAATTTCAGAAACAGAAAATGCTTTTATTTTAAAATTAAGATTTAAAAACACACTTATAAAAAGATTGTGAATCAGATTCTCCCAATTATGTCAATTTAATCTGAGATAATTACAAATTAAGAACAATAAATTTTAGTGGATTTCGTTATGAAGGGCTTCTCAGACGCTGCTGTTTTATGCATGTCATGACTCATCAGCATCGTCTTGGTATGCAGAGGCCTGCCGTTGATGTCACAGCTTTGAGCTCTGTGTTTCAGAGCATTTTCTCAGAACAATGACTTGCAATGTTTTTTCACCTGAGCACTCAGGGTGGTATTTGTGGTCTAGCTGGATTGCTTACACAAAGAGGAGGACAAATTGCTTATGTAAGTCAGGCACTTTTGGTGCAATCTTGTCTGTCTGTAAACAGGGATGCCCTTGTCTTCCTCCTCAGCCTTCCCTTCTGCAGCACTCAACAAACCCATTGCCTTGCAGTAGGAACAGACAAAAGAAAACAGTTTCTATGCTTGCAGTCCTGAGTTTGCCCTTCCAAACAGTGCTCTGCTGAGCAAGAGCTCCTTTAGGAGCTTGCTTTCTGGAGTATCGATATGTTTTCTGCCTCTGGTATGTAGAGACATGCAGTCCAGTCTATGTGCTTTTGCAGTAAGTTCTTAAAAGCACCACTGTTCTCCTTCAATTAATTCTTGCTCATGACTTCCTTGAGGTTAGTGCCACAGATTATGTCTCTCAGGCTAAGTCTTCTGGAGTAATAAACTCAGTCGTCACCTGTAGTGCTAGATCATTAACTTGGACCCTGGTTTGGGCTGGATCAGCTCAGACTCCTCCCAGCAGTTCTTGGGCACTCCTTGGGCATTAGTACAGAATAGAGGTTAGTCCCTCTAGGCAGTTTGGAAGCAGCCGCCGTGCTTTGGAGAGAAAGAGTGGTCGGTAGTACAGACACAGGACATTCTAGTCTAGCCAGTTGCAGTATCAGAGAGAAGTTCTGGGCGTGTTTAATCTTCCGTAAAGTAGTGTAGTGCTTTAACTGGTTTATTCCAGCAAGTAGTGTTATAGACGGCGGTGACGAATTGTTCACTCTAAATTAGAGTANGCATACTTGTGACCTCTTGAGCAGGTTCCTGCTGATCACTTTTTGCAGAGATACAAATACAGGACTCTCGCTCTGCTACAGTTCCTGAGATCCATTCAGAAAATCAGAAAGCTGCAAAAACTATTGGCGGTTAGGGTGCAGATGTTGGCGGCTAGGGTTCAGATGTTCTTTGACCAATGTCTATCCTGGTGAACAATAATGTTTCAGGGTGCTTTCCCATTTCCCGTGCTAGACTAGAAAGGACCCCCTAGATCCACTGAGTGATGTTCAGCTGCATTTATCTGTTAATTGTGTTGTAATTAGATTGTTAGCAGTAGGGGGCTTTTAAAGTGCAGAACAAACAGGGTTATGATTCAAGACTGCAAATACGCTCTACAGTTCAGAATGTAAGGGGGTAGCAACGGCCTTTGCCGAGCAAGGGGTCCGTGTTGCCCAGTGTGGTGCTGGTGCCCTTTTACAGAGAGAAAAGGAGGGTCTTCTTGCTCACTTGGAATGCTGTTCAGAATCTTTGTAGGAAGCGCATTTCTCCTTTACTTCTGTGCCTTTTTCAGAGCCTATTGGAACCTTCACTGTTTTTCTTTCTCGCTTTATTTTCCATTGTAATTGCGTGTCAGGACTACTCTCAAATTACACCCTTCCTCTCGTTCTGTCTGTATATCCTATATCCTATGCTTAGCACTAGAGTTGTATTTTTTTCTTTCTCCATGCTGTTCCTTGTAAAAGGATTCCTGGTTGAATATAATTTGTTTTTCTGTGTTAATTTAGGATAATAGTTCCCCTTGCCCCATTTGCAGCCCACACACTGATGCAACTTCCCCTTGTTTTGTTCCCAGATAAGTATTGCCACAGTACTTTATTAAAGTGATGTAGGACTCTGTTTACAAAAGAGTGCTTCTGTGGTATCTTACTGCTTTCACAGGAAGCTTAACAGCTTGCAGAACAGTAAGTGGCAAATGTTTAGTGCAACATTATGCCAACTTGAGGACAAACTGTTCCTCTCAGGAATGTTTTCAGGCTTAAATGAGAGGAAAATCCCCCTTGCAGAATGTGAATTCTTGAAGGGGGCGGGGAGTGACTGCCACTTCTTTGCCTTGCCAGCAGCTCCAGTTCTCAAGCATCCTCCAAGGCTTTTTTAGATCAGCTGTAGTGTAAGCTCGGCAGCAAGGAGTGATAAAGCTGCGACTGGCTTTTCCAGAGGAGGGAGGATCCATCTTTTGTGGATGAGGCAGTCAATCTTCCAACCTGCTTCAGACTACAAACATTGGCTGTTGCCCACAGATGCGGAGAGGGTGCTCGGGAGGGAGACAGGAGGCCATGGCAAAGCTATTAATGTGAGTAAGCAAGGACTAGCAGCGTAGCTGAAAACAATGTGAGACAGAACAATTCAGAACTTAAAACAGTGATGAGTCAGACTGAAATATGTGGCACTTCAGCCACGGATGCGAGTCCCCCATCAAGAAGACAAGTAGGTAGTAATGAATTAATGATTAGTTTGACTAAACAGTGAAAGGAGTTGAATTAATGTCGTTCACTCTGTTAATCCTCCTAAGCGATAAAAAATCGTTGGCAAGTATTCTTCAGTCAGCAGTGTTCTTCATCTCTGGACCTCAACCTCAGGTTAAAATATTCTGCTGGCTTTCTGTTGGTCCTGGATTCATTACGGGGGAACTGCATTGCCATTATATGTAAGTAGACCCAGGACTTCCAGATGGGTGGCTGAGCCCATCCAGTGTGCTGGAGCCTGAAGGCACAAGAAAATGCATTGTGTGCTTTCTATTTTATAACCAATCTCTGGGGCAAGGCAGCACTTGGGTACTTTAAAGCTGGCAGGGTCCTTAGCTGATGCTGTGAATTTATCATAGGGAAAGTACATTGAGGTGCAACTGATGGCTCTTAAAGTCCCAACAGTGTCTGAAGACTTTATAAGGTATGAATGAATTTCAGACCTGGATGCCCTAGTCCTCCACCTCAGAAATATGGTCTAATAACAGGGAAAAAGAGGAATGGAATGAAAAACTCATCAGATGAAACCTGTGATCTAATAAAGAATTGCCATTCTTGACTCTAGTAAGGGATGTCTCCAGTAAGACATGCAAAATATAGCCTGGCCTGGAAGCTTCATAGGAGACAAAGGGGGAGAACAGCTTCTAGACCACAAGGCTCCTGAAGCCACAGTTGGAATTCAGTATGTAGCAAAGAACACTTTAAAGTTCATGATAAATTGTCATGTTTCAGTGTTTTTCATTTAAAAATATTTTTCTATGGAGCATCCAGATTTTGCAGAACCTGTGCTTGCTATGAAAAGCTGCTTTAACAAAATTCCTCCTCCATATGTATGCATAGACTTCAGCAGTCTGATCAAGGGGGCAGGAGCCCTGGGAGCATCCACAGCCCAGGTTGAGGTGCTGCTGGTGTGCAGAGGGAC
The DNA here is from genome assembly GCA_013399095.1 of Psophia crepitans. NCBI lineage: Eukaryota > Metazoa > Chordata > Aves > Gruiformes > Psophiidae > Psophia > Psophia crepitans. The sequence continues at coordinate 42,608 of VWZZ01002417.1, forward strand.
CGTGTTCTGGCCTGGGTGGCAGGGGTGGCTCGGGGGAGCTGTGGCATTCGCAGGTTTAAGCTGGGTAAGTATTTAGATAGGTCAGCACATGCTTTCAGACCTGCTCACTGGAAAGCATCCACAGCTTAGCCAGAAAGCACCACTTGGTGACTTGGCCATGAATGGCAAATTTGGTAGGCAAGTTACCTTTGCAAACGAGCAACAGCAGAAGACTTATCAGTACAGTGGCTAGAGATAGACCAAGAAGATTAATTTACATGACAATAAAAGAGTTCAGAAACAGATATAAATTTTTTACCTTCATGTAGAACTAAGTAAGTTGGGTTTTGGGTTGGTTTTTTTTTTTTCCATGAAAAAGAAGCACTTTTTGGCAGAACGCACTACTAATTTTATTATCTGTGCTTCAACACTGACAGGCAAAAGTGTTAGGCAGGTGAATTTCAGAGGGTCAGTACTGATGTACTTCATAGAAATGGTAGGTTTGTGTAGAATGGATTGTACTTTTTCAAGCACATAATTGCATTTGGGGAAGGAAGAACTAACTAGAAGATCCTCCTTGATACCTCTGAAACTGGACTGTGGACACGGAGTTTGGCAAGCTTTTGAGGGATTATTTTAAAAGTCCAAAAGATCCTTTAAATCATGTGGAAATACTTCTTCAAGTGGAAATCCTGCCTTAGTAAAGAAAAAGAAAAGAGGATGGATGATGAAATGTTTGCTTTTTATGTAAGAGGATGTACGCAGAAATGTAAATAAAACATTACATTATGACATATGATCAATTTTTCATATGGTTTTCCAGCACCAATAACTGCTTTTTGTTGTTTGTTTGCGTTGGGGTTTTTTTGCTTGTTTTGTTTTCTTTTTCCAGGTGATTAAATTATGTCTGTGTTGAGTGATAGGAGACATCATAATGAGAACATGTAATATGGCCTGTACTTCCCCGTTCCATCCTTCGCAGCAGTTAGTCTGTATTGATAAAAAGACTGGACTGGAAAAATTAAAAATTGGGTTCAAGACCTTCAGTATGAGAAAGTGAAGATTAGAAGGACAATAGCTTTGATTACAGTATTGTTATTTAGGCTGGATATTAGGAAAAACTTCTTCACGGAAAGAGTAGTGAGGCATTGGAACAGACTGCCCAGAGAGGTGGTTGAATCGCCGTCCCTGGAGACGTTCAAAAACGTGTGGATGTGGCACTCCAGGACATGGTCTAGTAGGCATGGTGGTGTTAGGTTGACGGTTGGACTTGATGATCTCAGAGGTCCTTTCCAACCCTAGTGATTCTATGATTATGCCTCTGTAAATTAATGTTAAGTGTCTGAAGCTTCATTAGGCACAAAAATGTCAAAGGAGGAGGCATTTTCATGTTATTTTGCTCACTAAAAACTAACAATATGTTTTATTCTCATAGAAAATGATAAATTTTCTTATAAGTAACTGAAGGGTGGGTGTCTAGAGGAAGGGGCCAGATTCTTCTCAGTGGCACCCAGTAACAGGACAAGGGGCAAGGGGCACAAACTGAATACAGGAAACTCCATCTCAACATGAGAAAAAACTTCTTTATTGTGAGAGTGACCAAGCACTGGGACAGGCTGCCCAGAGAGGCTGTGGAGTCTCCTTCTCTGGAGATATTCAAGACCTGTCTGGACGCGATCCTGTACAATGTGCTCTAGATGATCCTGCTCTGGCAGGGGGGTTGGACTCGATGATCTCCAGAGGTCCCTTCCAACGCCTACACATCTGTGACCCCATGAATCTGTGAAAATTAATTTCTAACAATGCTGCTTGCTTTGTGGCAGTTTTGCAGTGGTTGTACCAACTTCTGCAACAAAATGAAAACAAGTATGCTAGTAAAGTAAAATTTATTGTTGGTTTTTTTTTAAGTTAGTATCTTCTACCAGCAGTATCCATATTCCTGCAACATAGATTCACTTACACATGACATTAAGACTCCAAAGCAGGACTGCAGGAAGCAACAGTAGCCTGAAAGCAGTAAAGGTCAGTAAGTTTTTGTGCTGTGCTGCTTTTTCCTCGTTGTTATTAGAAACAGTTGTGTGAAAGTTCTACTCCTGGAAAATCTCCCATGGAAAATCATCATAAACATCTGTGTGAAAATAATATTTTTCATAAGAGTCTACTGCTATGTCACATATACCTTTATGATGCCCAGAGAAAAAGAATTCATTTATACTGTAGCATTGTGGTAGGTAGTAACTAGTTAGCAGTTACTAACATGTTTTATTGCTCTTCAGAGATGAAAATCATTACATGAATGCAGAAAAGTAGTGACATTATGAATAATTATCAAAGAATAAAAATCCTGTTTTCATGCAAATGGTTGTTTTCATAATAATAAAACTGAGATACATAATTTTAAAAACGCCTTGTAACTTGACCATCAAAAGAGAACACTTTTCTCAAGAAATGTTTCCACAAAGCAACAGGGTTTCTCTGAAAGCACCATATTCAGTGCACAGTAGTGGATTTGGTTCACGTAAACAGAACAATTACTAATTGTAATTTCTTGAACAGACTAGTTAGAGGTGCCTGTTGTGTGCAGAGGGTTCCCTGTCCCATAAACTAATACAGCAATGAGATAGTATAGGCAATCTGCATCACACTGCTTCTGATAAAACTGATTTTAGTGGGGTAAAGGCATTTCAGTAGCATGAAGGGGTTTTGGAAAGGAGGACTCCCATAGCAATCTACAACATTGCCTTTTAAATTTTGATATTGCAGCTATTTATTAGCTCCAGGCACAGGATGTCTGGTGCAAGCCGTAACAAAGTCTCAGGGCTGTACAGCGAAAATTCTGCTTTCCTAAATTTTAATAAAATAATTTAATATAAAGGCCCATCAGCCAGAAGTTTGTATCATAATAAAACTTTATGAGTATCAAATATTTCTCATGTTCCATCAAATTTCCTTGACTGATTAAATAGGTTCACAGGTTAACAACCTCTAAGAAAGCTTTGGTTTTCATCACGTTCCTGGGGTATTTGTTTTCTTTTATGTTCTCACTTCAGGCTTAGTTACGAGGCTGAAAGGAGGAACTGAAATGAAGAACATCTGCCTGAAGGCAGCCAAGCACAAACTGCAGGCAAACCCAGAAAACCAGGCTGAATATATGGACAGACCAGAATAGAAGTAGCCATGACAGATGAGTCACCTCATTCAATAAAGAGTAAACATGGTATCGAGACCGTATTAGCTATCCATAGATTAAAACAGAACAAATAAACCCCTTCAGAACAATGCAAAAAGCCTTCTGGTCTGGTCAATGGCATGTTGGAAAAGATGCTTTTAAACAGGCATTAAACATAAACAGCAAGTGTCAAAGCTTCTTATATTGCCAAAAAGAAAACATAATGTGTTTTCAATCCTTAGAGTAATGGACTGTCAGGGACAGAAACAGAGTTTTCTTTGACGGGGTTCATCCTGTCCCTAGAACTTCATTATAACTATAAACAAAAGAGCCGAACTGGCTTAGTAAACAAAACTAGAAACAGTTTCTTCTCTTAAAATCCAAATGCGAGTTAGAGTACATTGAGCAAAGAATCTTGTTTCATTTGTTCTCTGCTGTCCTGCCATTGCCTGGTAACACTTTCAAACAGTGCTGGCTACTGCTTGGAAGCAGAGCTGGGAGGAGGATCGACTTTCTTCCCTTAAAGAAAATAAGGGCTCTTTCATGAAAAACTGGATGCTAAAGGTCTGAGCCCGACTTCATCAATTTTCAACCTCAAACTTCTATGTTTAAAACTGTTGAGGATTGATTATTATTATTATTATTACTATTATTGTTATTATTATTATTTTTATTTATTTATGTGTACTGCTACTTTGATGCCTTGTGGGAACTGCAGCTCAGTTGCTCATATCCCATTTTATTTCACGATTTTCAGTGACCATGCAACATCTCACATGAGAAGTGATCACATTTTAGAGTTTAGTAGAAACAACTTTCTTCTGGAAACAAACCAATCAAGCACTGAAACTTTTCACAAGGCAATGTTGGAGTTCAAGTCTGTGATGCATGAAAAGCAGACTTCCTCTGCTAGCCACTTGCAAAACTGTTGCAAAGGACATGTAAAATTCACCTGACTTTGATGTTACCAGTTCATATAAACTTATATATAAAAAAAAAAAAACAACAAAAAAAAGCACCAAAAATATAATTTAGGATAAAGGGTTAAGTGGTTTAGAAGCTAGGGATCACTACACTTACAGTTGCCTCAGAAACCCTACTTCAGCTACCCTGGGAACCCATTTTCTGCATTAAATATAAGAGAAGAATAGAATCACATAATTAAAGACAGCATTGAAATGTAATTGCACAAGGGAACAGAATAAAGATTGCCAGGATATTATTTATCTGATGTTTCCTAACTCCCAGTGTCAAAACTCAGTTCCTCAGCTTGCATTCCCCACTGGATGGTCACACATCAGCTGTGGTCCCACATTTGTATGGCTGTGTTAAGGTGGTGTGGTGCCAGGCTAACATATTCCAGCACTCATGGGTGCTTTTTAAATTGACCAGCCTAAATTGACTAAAGTGGCTGCTAAAACTGACTCTCCAGCGTCTGGACCAAAGCTGACCAATATCTATGTTGCTAACAGCACAAGCAGAGCTTGCTTAGGAGCAGCAGCACATAGAAATGTAAATGACAGCAAAAGAACTTGCAACTTAATCTGCATATTTAAGTTTGCAACTGTGAGCATATTAGTTTTGAAGTTAATTCCTTAGCTGTTTGGAAAGATGTCTGAAATAACTTCTGTTACATGACAGTGTAAGAATCTCCATCAGATTTGAACATTCAGTTGTTTTTCACGTCACTGATGTCAGAACTTGACAGATCTGACTTTTGGACAGTAGGAGTCTTATTTATTGTGGGAATGTGAGTCCATGTGCTAGTGCTGAGATGCCCTGGCGAAGAAGAAAGAGAAACACAGTGATTTTTCTGTGGAGTGAATTTGTGCTCTACATGGGACTTCTTGATTGAGGATGGGTAGCTGTGGCCTCCTTTCAAAGCATGGGTGAAGGGATCTTGCTCATTTTAGTATATGTTTTCCATTCCTATTTCTCGTTCAGATTTGAAGGTCCGCAAGTTCACTGTGTGGTTGTGGTAGCATAGAGTTGCTTGGGTGCTGAAGGCAAACTGGGTGAAGTGTGATCTGCTTCCCATTCTTAGGCATGAAACACACCCAAGCCTGTAAGACGCTCAACTCCTTTTCACCAGAATTCAGTGGTGCCTCCTACTTTACAATGTTTGTGTCCTTAACTATTTTAGTATTGCCAAATATCAAAGATTTTGTGGAAAAGATGGTGTGATAAAAACTTCTCATAGGAGGAGATGCAATACTGTTTTGTAAGAGCTGTGGAGCCACAAACACCCCCATGCAGCAGTATCTCGTTGCCGAAACAATAACAGGAAGGTTACTGCAATAACTAAAAAAGTTATTAAAAAAAAACACAACACAAAAATGAGACTTTAAAAACTACAGTTATTTCTCCTAAATCCTTTTAAAGATGCTCTGGTGCAGTTTTGTAAAGGAGTCCTCAACTCTCCATATGGATGCTGAGTCATTCTGATGTCAAACGCCTGAAGCCTGCAGGAAATTGCAGGTTTGTTGCTGCTGAGTCATAGTGGCATGTACATCTTGTTAACTTCGGCTAGCACACAGGAAGGACCGATACACATCTCTCACTCCTTGCATCTGCTTGTTTCTCACGGGCTGGGAAGACTGCGGTCTGTGCTGGAGATGTCCTAGAAAACAATGCTAGGAATACCCCCAGATGATGTTTATTTCCTGGATGCTTCTTGAGCTCCTAATTAAAATTAAATGCTAGGTAGAGCACAAATGAATATTGTAAAAAATGGGTCATTAATGACCTTTTAAAACATTCTGGTGTTTCTATTAAAAGATCCTTTTCCTTGCTGCAATAATGGAAAGAGAAGAAGCAGGGTCAGAACTCTGTGTGCCTCACACGTGGTGCTAGCAGCACCACTTACTATGCACCGCTGAAGGCACCAGTGAAGACGGCCTCCATTCACATTATATAATACTGGGTTTGGTTGTTTATACCTTTTTGAACCACTGAGTTTAAGCCAAAACTTTTCATATCCTGCCTGTGCCCCTGGCAGAATTCCATAATATTTCAGCCAAATAATTCAGCTCCTTCAGTGAATGAGCCTAGGAACAAAGTGCCACTTTGCTCATATTAACACTTTAAGGTCTTCTTTTTGAAATGCTCCAGCACCACCCTGCTTGGAAGCAGGGATTTTAAGTTTGGCACAAGGATAGCTTTCATGTTCTAAAATAAGCCTTCCATCACACCTGTGAAAATCCTCCCCATTTTCTTCGAAGTCTTAATAATTGTGTCAATTGCAATTCATACAGGCTGAGGAAAGTTGTTACCTTAGGCTTTTTGGCTATTTCCTACAGAAACTAAGGATCGTTGCGAACTTCATTGTCACTATAAGCTGCTACTTTACCCTTAGCTGATCAGATGTGCTATGTGTACTTTCCCCACAGAGTAAATATGCTTCAGTCACTGACTTTGGGAGAATTCAGAAAACCTTTTCACATCCTGGGCCACCCTACACTGACTTTCTGTGCCTAGAAAGGGAAGCAACATAGAATAGGGCTTGGCTGAGATAGGAAATAATTGCAGAAAAGGAGGCTGGTGAGACAGGATCTGTGGGGAAGAAAGAGAAGAATAACGAACAGTTGCATAATGGAGCCTAAAAATTTACTGGAGATTGACTGTGGAAAGTGTGGGGCCCTGTGTTTTAAGATCAGAAATGAGCCTAGGAGAAGGGAACAGGGATGACTGCATAAAGAGACTACAGTAAACAGGCTGGGAATATAGTCTGCGACTAGGAGAATAAAGAAAGTAGTGTAGTACTTTGAATTGTGGAAGGAGAGATAGGTGATAGAAAGAGAGGTGTTACAAGAGGAAAAGCAGAGGAATTCTTAAAGAAGAAATAGTAGGAGAGTTGTTGGACAATATTTGTCTCTGGAGGTTGGAACTCAAGATGAGAGAGATTCTCCTTTCTTTCAGTACAGACAAATACCTGTGGAAAACTAAAGGGAAATGTTAGGATATTTATCTGTAAGTACAAAGACTGTTATACATTACATACACACCAGGACAGTGAATTAAGTCTGCATAGAAAACTTTGACTCTAGCGTTATTTACCTTATGATTTCCTAACTTTGGGTATTGGGTTTGCGTCGCAAGCTTTTGGTAGTGAGGGGGAGCTACAGGGGTGGTTTCTCTGAGAAAGCTAGAAGCTTTCCCCATCTCTGACAGAGCCAATGCCAGCTGACTCCCAGACAGATCTGCTGCTTACCAAGGCTGTTCATCAGCGATGGTGGTAGTGCCTCTGGGATAACGGAGTTAAGAAGGAAAAAAAAACCCAAAACAAAACCCAAGAGCAATTTGCAGTGAGAAAGGAGTGAGAAGATGTGAGAGGAATAACTCTACAGACAGCCAGTTCAGTGAAGAAGGAGGAGGAGGGGTTGCTCCAGGTTCTGGAGCAGAGATTCTCCTGCAGCCCAAGGAAGAGACCATGGTGAGGCAGGCTGTCCTCCTGCAGCCCATGGAGGTTAACGGTGGAGCAGATATCCACCTGCAGCCCGTGGAGGACCCCATGCTAGAGCAGGTGGATGCCCAAAGGAAGCTGTGACCCTGTGGGAAGCCCACGCTGAAGCAGAGTCCTGGCAGGACCTATGGACCCTTGAACCTGCAGATCCGGGGGCATTGTGTGGCTCTGGCACTCCTCTGCAAGCAGGTGTCTCTCCTGAGCAGAAGTTTCTTCTCTCTCCCCCCACATCTTAGAGAATGAGAATGGTCACGCTGCAAACATGCATCACACTAATGAGGTGCTCAAACGTCAGTTCCACTCTTTGTGTTAATCCTTTTTCTGGGCAGTTGTAGCCTGGCAGCAGCAAAGTCACTGTCTCATTATTACAAGGTCAGGTTCTTTGCTGTTTTTGTAATGAATTTTACCTTGGTCTTTAGGCTTGACCTACACCTAAAGTTCTTATGCTTGACTAGATCAGCCTGCTATATGGATCACTGGTAAAAAACCTGTCTTCTAAACTACACTGAATCAGTAGCAAAGAAGTGGGGATTTGTCACCTTTTATTGTTCGTGTAAGCAGATAGGAAGCCTTTCCTAGTGGGTGCTATTTGGAAGGACAGTCAGGTACCTGCTGAAGATACAAGCAGATGTCTACAAAGAGTATTCATTCATTATTAAAAGTAGCTACAGAGTAGAGGGAGTTATTTGTGAGTGGGAGTTTGAACCTCTGGACTGGATATGGGAAAGCAGAGCTTGCTTATGATACTCTACCGAACCAGCCTGGAGAACGCAGTAGCATGGTGGGTGTGAACTGGCCTAATGAGGCAGTGAGGAAGACCAGTCAGAAATTACATCTACACAACTCCGACAAGAGTGCGAGTCCCTCAGCATTATCAAAGTTGCAGGAAACAATCTGGCAACTGAATACTTCCAAAGGCTCATGGCACAGATCATAGGCATTTCATAGCCTAGAAGTTAAAGGGCCATAGGAGGCTAGAACATTTTATAGCCTCCTACGTGCCGTACCATCTCTACCTCATTTCTCTCATTGAACTGTCAGTGTAAATGTAAACCAGTATATGAATATGACCAGGAATGGCTCTTGGATCCTGGAACTACATGACTCATGCTCTTATGTCTAACCTCTTGTGCCTTCCAAAATGGGTCTGGCATATCTCAGCCCCTTATCAGGAATGGTCCCTGGCCTGTGCTAAGCGCTGAACTGTGCCAAGACATTGCTCAGTGGAATGCCACCTGGCATATAGGCATGTACCAAACCCATGTCAGATGGAAAGTGGTGGGGGGAAGTGTTGTAATAGTCCACGATCAGCAAGGAAGAGTGATGGGCCGTGACTACACTATTAGAGAGCCTCCCAAACCGATTTCATTATATGCCTTCAGTCCATTCATTTGTTGTGCGCATAGATGTTTCCATACCATTGTCTGGAGATCTATCGGAACATGAATTATTGATTAAAAGAACAGTAATGAAAATATATACATCTATTTGTATAGCCTTGACTCAGTGGTATTTCAATGGGTAGGGGGGAAATGCTAAGTACGTGTATTGTAAGGCACCAGAGGCAGCACACTGAAATTCACTCTGCCCACTTCCTTTCTTACTAGAGGTAATGAGTATTTAATGCAGTAGTTCAACCTCGAGGATGTTTGATTCAAGAATGACAAATGATAAATGGCATTTGTGGAATCCACTGATATTATCTGACTCACGTAAATGTGCAAAATTGCATCATGATGATGACAAACATTCGCTATATGTGCTGCTGTACATATGAACTACTTTTAACTCATATGGTTGTTTTTTACAGCCAAGTCTCATTTCTGCAGTTGCAGATACAGTCCCAGTAATAGTATACTACAGGAAATTCCTCTGATCCTTTTCTCCTCCTTCTAGGTATGGACAGTATTGTTACCTCATTAGGTGTGCAAGGTATGCACAGGTGTGTGGGAGGAAATATGCTTTCCAGGACTACTGTGGTTTGCTCTATTGAAAACCTATCCAAATTACTTGTACCTTTTATAAATGCTATGTATTAGGCAGCTATGTGTTTCCATTCTCCAACTGACTTATTAGCTGCTGAAAATCCCATGATGTCTGCTCCATAAAGACCCTTACAGGTAGCAGGAAGGAACTTAAACAGGCACTTTAAAGTGACTTGGTAACCATGGCTGCCTAAAAGTATTTTCAGCAAGATTTTGCTGCAATTCCTTGAAAACTCTTTAACATTGATACCAATGCAGTTTTCTTGAGAGCAACAGAAATAGTATACTCTGTTCTTTTGCAATGCTTTCTAACTTTTGTTGCTGGTATTTAGGCAAGGTTTTTTGGTGGTTTGGTTTTTTTTTGTTTTTTTTTTTTTTTTAATAAATACGTCAGTCATCCTTAATTCAACTCTGAAGTAGTAATATGAGCAAGAAAACAGAGCGACTGTGTCTTGTAATCAGTCCAGTCTTACCTGGGGCTGAACTACTATGATGCATTTAATAATAATTGCATGGCCATTGCATGATGTCATCCCAAGACACAGTTAAGACTAGATGTTTAGGGCCTTGATATCTTAACATGCTTTTTATCTAGATCACCCATCCTGAATCATAGCTTCAAATTAGCATAGTTTTTTTATCTGGACATTTAACATTACTGGGTCAAATCTTAAAGCTTATGAAAAGCTCTTCCACTAGCATCAGTTATAATAGGATTCAGCGGCTGTTTTAACCTGGTATCTAAAATTGCACATTGGGTCCTCAGGAGATTTAAAAAAAAAAATTGTTATCTAACTTCCATTGAAGTCACAGGCTGTTTGGGTCACCTGTCTCTGTGAACACTGATAAATGGCATGAGCTTGCACTGAGGGGAAATTAGATATCAGAGAATTGTCAGCAATAAGAGCAATAAGATGTGGGGATGACAATTTCAAATAACATCTATTTGCCTTTAGAAATTTGACCCTAACTCCTTAGGCCATGAAAGAGAGGTTACTAAAACCGATTGCATGAGCTGCTAGGGTGTTAAACTAGAGATGGAGTAAAGAAATAGAAAGTCACATCCCTTATGAGTTCCTGAAATATTTAGACAGTTCCCATCCATCTGTTCTTTTTTTCCAAGTTTGTCAAAAGTAAACTCCAAGCTTTCAAGTACAGCTCTTCCAAGAGTTATCCTCAAGACCAGGAACACTAGTGTCATGAGTCTTGTAAGAATTTCTTTCTGATGAGATTTTCAACTGTGATGGAAGACTAACGGCATGGAAATACTTAGGACTACAGCCAGCTGGAACACTGTCACCAAAGTATTGAAGTACACCCGAGGGAAAACATTTTACAGAAATTTGTTTAAGAATATAAAAAGTTTTCTTCAGAGGCAGGGAACCTTCTTACATATTACTGTTGGTTTTGGGGTACCACCTAGAGGCACTGGATATCCCTGCCTAAGTCCATGCCTTGCCTGACATGTAAGTGATTTGAGAAGAGGCTGATCTGGATTGAAGTTGGTTGCTGTTACCACTTACCCCCTCCTTCATTCCTTTTCTAAAAGTGTTGTAAAAGGTCTGACTTCATTTTAACACAGGGAGAACCACACTGTGAAATACTGATGAATACAAAATGGAATTGCCAAACTCAGTCAACTTTTTTTTTTGGAGAAATTCTGTAATTAATAACTGAAGAATGTAAGAGTCCTGGCAAATTACCATAACCCAGATAAATAAGTTGAATCATAAGTGGGTTTTAGCTATTATTTTTCTGGGAACAGAACCAGTTCAAAGATGGAGAGTACACTGTGGGTTTAGTAATAAGCCTATTACAATGCAAGGTTTACTAGTAAATCCCTCGACATTTCTACTTTCCTGCTGGCTATTCCTTGCAGCTTTTCTTCAGTACTGGAGGTTTCTTTTGTGCTGAAACTCGGTACTTTTTCTTGTCTAAATAATGCAAGATGTTCCTATTAGTTGCAAATGAAGTACCTACTGTATCAAGGTATTTCATACTCGATTTCAGAACGAATGTTTTACAGCTTTTTGATGTAAACTATAAATCTGTGAGTATGGTGCCACCTAATGTAAATAAAGAACATGACAATTATTTCCGTTTATTTGATACCGTTAAATTACAAGTTGGGATTGAAAGGTTAGGAATTTAGTGTTCTTTTATCCCTTCTGCCTAATTATCTGGAAGGCTATTCTGACTGAAAAGGTCTCATTCCCACAAGATTCACTTCTATTCTTGTCTTTATTCATCAATATGTTTTGAACTATTTTAAGTTTTTAAAACATAAAGCACAAAAAATGTTTGACTAAAAATCTCTGAGGTTTAACAGCATGAAGCTCTCCTGGCTTCAGTTGGATTCATCTATCAACTGAGAACATTTTCAAACACCGTTGGAGGAGGAGACAGCAGAATTTAGTAGATACGCTGCCTACTGAGAAGAAACTAAGGAAAATGACTCAGAGAAAACATCATAGACTCGCAACTCTCTTTTGTCCTCCTTAACTATGCTTTTTCTACTTTCATGGCTGCAGACTTAGCCATGATCGTGCCCAGTCACTGGTGCACATCTTTGTGTTTGCTTAATGCTGCTGTCATTTGCACCAATGGAGTCGGCTCAATTTTTGAGAGTGTGTATTGTGGTTTGCAGCAATTTACCTCTTCTGCATTGCTGTAACTTCAGGTATTTGGTCTCAGCTCTGGCTGAACATGGTCAGAAATGTTTTTTAAAGAATCTTTTCCATAAGAGGAAAAGGGATTTTAAGTTGTGTAAAGGCAACGACAGATTAGGTAGGTACCTACCTTGAAGAAAGACATTATGCAGACCTACTTTCAGGTGCTCTATTTCTTAGGCCATTTTTGGATAATTGGTATGGAAACCATGGATCTGGATTGAGCTGTATGACACAGTGCTTTACAAGAGATGGTGCCTTTGTCTTTTACCTTCTGCAAATGGGCTATATAATTCTTCACCTTTTTTCATGTAATCAAACAAGCTCTGTCGATCATAGCGGTTTGGGTGAAGCTGTGTCTGTATCACTTATGGTGTTTTTTGGAACTTGTTTCTAAAATTAGGGTAATGATTCATTATTAAAAAACATCCCAAGCATAGTTATGAATAAATAAAAAATAAATATTGTGACTGTGGATGCACATTTTAATTAACTAGAAAGCCACGTCTTCTTTTCACTGGTCCTCTTGCTCTTTTTCTCCCCAGGCTCATGTGTGGTGATTGTAGAGAGCTGAATAATTTTTTAATCACATAAGTTTCATTAAAGCTGTCAAAAACATGCAGTTAATTCTCTGAGCTCAACCTTGAAAACATAAATGTTACTGTTTATCTCTGTATCTAAGAGCATGAGCACTTTTAACTGACTTGGGAACAATCATTGCTTCATGTGGTAAAAAAACCCTTTAGATGAGTAGAATTATATCAAATCATCAACATGATTTTTTTTGAGTCTTTTGAGTGCCTCTTTATAGAAACATGAAGCTGGATGAAAAAAATACAGTATTCAGGTGACTGGCAATAGGACTTAACAGGAATCGACAATTCAGTTGTTACACAGCTAACAGATAAAAGGGGTGTACTATCACCTATACATACAAGTCATTAGATGAAAGGGATTTTGAGACAGCTATGACCTTTCTATGTTATTCATTGACCCCACTAGTACACATTGTAAGTAGCTTTTTCCTTCACACAGACAGAATTAGCATTTATGTTGCTTAACCAGCCAATTTGACTGGGGTTTGTATTTTGCTTAACATACTGGTATCATTCCGTAGTTCAGCTAACCTTGGTACAGCAGAGATGGCTGTTGTGCCAGGCTGTAAAATCGAACAGAAGGATTTCTTTCCACACACAGCACAGAGCATGTCTTCTTCTCAGTCTCTGTCACATTGATTTGTTTGGGACAGAAAACTTCACTTGCAGTTGAAGAGTATAACTCCCAAGAGATTCCCAATTCAATGAAGTTTTATTGTTCTCCTCTTCTAAGTCATCTTTTTAGATGGATTAATATTCCACGCTCCTTATATAACCTTGAAGAGGCTAACAATGCTCCTTTTTGCATGTATCTGTGGGACAAGAATGCCCTTCAGACTGTTCTGCTCCTCGTTGTTGGCAGTCTCCTGACTCCATGTCAGAACAAAAAGTGGGTGTATGTCACCCTGCATTTGACTTTACTTCTCTTGAAGGGAAACTCAGATGTGTGTGTAGAAAGGGAGCTAAAGAAATGGTGCAGTGAGTAATCGGGTCTGCACCATCTAGTCCAGACCAGTCCGGATGAGACAGGAATGTCAAGCGTCAAGTGAGCCACTGAATTCACTGAGGCAGACCATTAATATCAGTGGCAGGCTTGCACGTGACTGAATCTGGACACCACAAAATAAAATTCATAACTAAGGCTAGTTTAGCACATATTTGACAGAAAACCAAACAACTACCCCACAACAAAAAAACCAAACCAAACCAACCAAACAAACAAAAATAAAGACCAAAAAAACTTCCCCTAAACCACCAAACTCTCAAACACACTGTTTGCCTTGGCACTGGCTTGTTTTCAAGGCTTCCTTGAAAACATGAGATAGAAATCTATTTTTAAAATGAAAGCTGAGATTCTTAAATTGTCTTGCCCAGGGGCACTGGGGCTCCAAGAAAATGGAAAAGTGATTGTGACACTTGTCATAATATTATTGAGTGCTGTTAATAATGTGTCTTTACAATAATGTGTCTTTACACTGCTCCCTGTGGGAATTCAGGAAGACATGACAAATGCTTGACACCGTTGATTCTCTATAAGCAAATCAGAACCATATTCTGATTTTAGTGATCCCTAGAAAAAAACCCTAGATTTTGGAGATTAATTTTGGTTAAAGTCATATAACTAAGCTGACCTTTTCAGAGCTCTGATCAGTTTGCCCCTGTATTCTTATGACTGGTTTAGTTTTCTTGTCCTAGTTAGGACAAGACTATATATTTCTGAAGACAATATATGCCCAAGTGTGACTAAGCCCAGAATGACTTTTTGATTTACCCTTGCTTCTCTCAAACCAGAGCTTATGCAGACTGGAAGAGAAAGGCCATTGATGCATATTTTTCATATAACCATTTAAAATACGGAACTGTGATTTGGAGTGTAGTTACTAATGTCCTTGCAATAATTTGAGTGAAATCCTGTAGATATCTCTGCATTCCCACTAGTGCAACTGGGATCACAATGCAATCCACTTGGATTGAAAGAATATCATTCAAAGGGAATGGGACCCCACACTATCTATTCTATGCTAATAGAATTCAAAACCTGCCTGACAGAAAAGCTAGATAGAAAACAACTTCAACATAAAATATGTTATTTTTACCAAGGCAGTCATCAAACCTAGTATTCCCTCTGTCTAGAAGAGTCTCTCAATATTGATATATAAAATTAAGCTTATGTATCTGTAGTAGTTTCACCTTGGCTAAACACCAGGTGTCCACTAAGCCGCTCTATCACTCCCCTCCTCAGCAGGGCAGAGAGGGGAGAGGAAAAAATAAGATGGAAAAGAAAACTCCAAAATCGTGGGTTTAGATAAAGGCAGTTTTAATATAGCGAAAAGCAAGGCCGCGCGTGGAAGCAAAGCAAAGGAAAACCAAAAGATTATTCTCTACTTCCCATCAGCAGGCGATGTCCGGCCACTTCCTGGGAAGCAGGGCTTCCAAAACCGTAGTGGTTACCCCGGAAGGCAAAACGTTGAAAAAAAAAACGAATGCCTTCCGTTCCTCCCCCTCTCCCTCAGCTTCCCATTGCTGAGCAGATGTCATATGGTATGGAATATCCGTTTGGCCAGTCTGGGTCAGCTGCCCTGGCTGTGTCCCCTCCCAGGATCTTGCCCACCCCCAGCCTACTGCTGAGGGGGTGGAAGAAGGGTTGGAGACACAGCCTTGATGTGTGCCGGCACTGCTCGGCAGTAGCCAAACCCTGGTGTGTTATCAGCACCTTGCTGCTACCAATGCACAGCACTGTAAGGGCTGCTACGGGGAAATTAACTCCAGCTCAGCCTGACCCAGTACAGTATCTTCTCTTTATCTGACCCAACGATTTCACAATCACTTTACCTCAAATGGAACAATTTTACCAAGGAAGATTAAGCACCTTTGTGACCTGTTCTTTAGCAGCAGTGGCTGTTGGCCTGATATAGAATAGAACAGAATAGAATAGAAATATTTCAGTTGAGAGGCCTGCAGTGATCATCTAGTCCAAATGCCTGACCACTTCAGAGCGGATAAAATGTTAAAGCCTGTTGTTAAGGCCATTGTCCAAATGCCTCTTAAACACTGACAGGGTTGGGGCATCAACCACCTCTCTAGAAAGCGTGTTCCAATGTTTCACCACTGTCTTGGCAAAAAAATGTTTCCTAATGTCAAGTTTGAATCTCCTATGATGCAACTTTGAAGCACTTGAATGTGATTGTTAAGGGAATTGGTATTGTGCTGGTTTTGACTGGGATAGAGTTAATTTTCTTCACAGTAGCTAGTATGGGGCTGTGCATTGGACTTGTACTGAAAATAGTGTTGATAACACAGGGATGTTTTCGTTTCTGCTGCACAGCACTAACACAGAGCCGAGGCCTTTTCTGCTTCTCACACCACCCCACCAGCGAGGAGGCTGGGGATGCACGAGGAGTTGAGAGGAGACACAGTTGGGACAGCTGACCCCAACTGACCAAAGTGATATCCCATACCATATGATGTCATGCTCGGCATATAAAGCCGGGAGAAGAAGGAAGAGGGGAATGTTTGGAGTGATGGTGTTTGTCTTCCCCAGTAACCGTTACGCGTGACGGAGCCCTGCTGTCCTGGGGATGGCTGAACCCCTGCCTGCCGTGGGGAGTGGGGAAAGAATTCCTTATCTTACTTTGCTTGCGTGTGTGGCTTTTGCTTTACTTATTAAACCATCTCTATCTCAGTCCAGGAGTTTTTTCACTTTTACCCTTTGATTCTCTCCCCAACCCTACCAGTGGGGAATGTGCAAGCGGATGCGTGGTGCTTAACTGCCAGCTGGGGCAAAACCACAGCGGTATGGAGGGTAGAATTGTATATTTAAATCCATTTATGCATGAGTTGAATAGAAACCATATCTACCCTAGATAAATACACTTTACTGAACAAATTAAAAGTACTTGTTCCTTTCTGTTTGAACAACATGAATGATCTACTTTGGAAAAAGGAATAAGTACATATGAATACAATAAGTAAACCATAGTGTTCTGTGTAGGCAAATAGTGTAAAGGAGAATTTATTTTCATAGTGGACAGAGTTACTGAGGAAATAAAAATAAAGAATACAGCAGTTCTTGTGCAATAGTACAAATGCATCAAAAGATCTAGGTAATTAGGCTAATAAATCTGTGGTCAAGTTTTATTCAGCAGAAATATAAAAGTTTAAATTAAACATCATCAGCCAGTACTGACTTCCTTTCCATCTATAAAATGCTAAAATTTGTTCCAGAGATAATCTTAAAGATAATTTCTCATACATTTGTTTTAAGATTCTGAGATTATCTGAGAAAGACCCTAAAGTCAGCAGATACCAAGATTTTTTAAAAAACAAGTGCATAATATGGGCAAAGATGAACTTTTAAATTATTATTATTTCTTTGACTTTTGCCAATTTATAAGTATAAATTAAAGGACCAGACAATTTCTCCTTATGGATCTTTTATATATATATATATGTATACCTTTTGGACAGGCAATTAGGAAATTCAGAACTGGAGAATGACTTGCATAAATACTGTAAATAGTCTCAAATTGCATACTAAATTTCCAAATTTTCCTATACATCATTAGGTGATTTGTGCAATTGCGTACTATGAAACTGCTGCTGGTACCTCAGCAAGGATACTTGACACGTCGTCTACCTGGCAGGCTGAAATATTTGTGCACTGCAAGGGTGTTGAATCAGTGTTCCTGGTGAACTTGAAGGATGTGAAAAAGTTGTGGAGGGTGGTAGCAAGTAACGAGAGGTAACAAGAATCAAATCATGATGCACTGGTCATGGGCCATGCTGACAGCAGATGGTAACCATCTAACCTTCTTCCAGCATGGGTTCATATCCTCACAAATTAGCATGGTTCTGGAATGAATTATCAAGACTTTACATAGGGTGCTAAGGTGCTGTACGTATAGTACTTCAGCCTGCTGTGTTGGTGAGCCAAGTAAAATCTGGTACATCTGCTAGGAATTTGCATGGTAAATTCATGTGAAAAATCCTGGCTGCTGCAGAAAATGGTGTTGGTGCTATAGTTTCACAACATACTCTCAAGGATCCTGAAGGTGGCGTATACATTGTAGAGTCTTAACCCTTATTTTTCCTACATCAGTTTCTGTTGTGCGACTTCTTCCAGTTGACCTCGGAGAGTGCGTCATAGGTAGGCAGCATACCAGGGGTAGCTGTAAAACTGGAATACTGTTACTAATGCTCACATGACGTGTTTTGCAGGATTAGAAATTCAGGCATTACCTGGATTTAATTTAGTCCAGATTAATTGCTAATTATAGTCTGTAGGGCCAAGTGCTGCCATAAGGTTCACTGGGAGGAGTGTCTTGCACTTTGCTTGCTGCTTTCCCCCCCCAGACCTCATCACAGATTATGCCCCAGCATGCGGTAGGTGTGATGAGTTGCAGGGCAGCATTCCTGCTTGGTGCCAGGCTGGAAGATTCATAGGAAAGCAAGGAAACAATTCTCCAGCTGCTGCACAGCTCTGTGGCTGTTCATCCACTGCAACATCTGCCTTGTGGCAGTGTGTGGCTGCCAGGAGAGTGAGCATATACTGCCACTGTGCTGGTGAAGGAGGAGGAGGAGGAGGAAGGAAGGTGCATGGAGAAGAGCTAGGCGCACAGGAATTCTTGGTCTTATTTTGGTTCCAGTTTAATATTCTTCATCGCCTGTCTAAACCCCTTAATATTATTCTGTAATTTCTTTTTTTTAAAAATTCTATTACGGTGACAGCTGTATGCAGGAGCAGTAAAACAGCACATGCTTTGCAAGTAAAAGCTGGCCTATAAGGAAAGACTTTTGGTGCAAGGCTCTATTTAATGTATGAAGAACAGACTGGCTTCCAGACTGGAAATGAAATTCTGGTTTTGCCAGAGAATGAAAGCAAAAAATAAAGCAATAGATAAAAGAAACAGAATGATTTCCAGTCACTTAATAAGACAGAGGAAGCAATTGAAAGGATGAAAAAATATTTGATTCCTCTTATGAGGAATGATTCAAACTCAACAGAGCTTGTCTGTTTGTGTAAAATTATCAGTTTGACTCCTACATTGACAGGGTCTTCGTGATCTCTTAATCAGTGTTGTTTTTTTTTTAATTTGAAAAGTAATTTTAAAATTTCAGTATAGAAAATAAATTGTATGTGTTGACAAGCATAAAATAAATAAAAGGCCTCTGTATTTTGTTTGCACATTTGATATATAAAAGACTGAGAACTGGGAGAGGTGTAATAAGGTCTGGCATTCCATTTTAATGCTAGAATTATGGAGAGCATATATATATAGCACAAATACTGCTACAGTTTCAAATAATTAACCTTTTTGACAACTGTAGTTATTATCAGTATAAAATAATTGCTTATTGCCTGTTGAGAAGACTTCTTATGCATGCCATTGGTGTAAAAGTTAACTTCATTAACTTCCAATTCATCTTAAGCCAATTTTTCAGACCTATCCTTGTCTGCGAGTACCTTTTGGTACCTGCACCCTTTGGTGCCTACTTTTTGGCACCTGCAAATAGAGAAGAGAGCAGCGCTTTGTTGCGGCACGCCTAGCTACCTAACTGGAGTACAAATCACGAGGCAGTACATGGGGGATACTGGACAAATGTAGTCACGCATTGTGAAGGCTTACTTGCGAGAATGCAGGAAGAGAAAAAACATACGGAAATCCTAAAAGAGGACCTACCAGAAAGATAACTGCAGTAACTCAGTAAGGGGCGGTACTACTCTAAGCCCTAACAATTTTTCTATTTTTATATTTTACAAGGTGGCAATATAAACTTAAATTTAATGATCTGAAGTCTTTTGCAAATCTTGATACTGGATAACATTTTAAAGCAGTTGTGAAGAAATGGTGAAGAAAAAGACACTTTGTGCAAGACAAACTACAATGTTGTTTAATGATGATGGCAAGGCACAGCATTAAAGGTAAACCCAGAAATGTATCCTGTTGGTGAAGGAACACATTAGGTTAGATTTTCCTGAAGCGATTTTGATGTTTGAATTTCTCCTTCAGATTTATAATGCAGCCTTTAGGTATTAGTACAGAATGTTATAGATTTATGGTGGTGAGGGAGAGACTTAGTGATCTCCTTTTGCTGGCCATGTAATTGCCAGCTTTGGAACTGAGGAGCTCAAGGGTCAAAAGTTCCTGAGATAGCTCTGTAAAAAATCCATCACAGATTGCATATCTGTACAGTACTGTGTGGTATGGCACTATCCAGCTGGCACCAGTTTGGAAATCTCCACCCATTGTAAGAATAAGTCTTTAAAAAGTATTTATTTTTAAGGCTTCTGAAATTGGAGGAAACAATTTTTTTCATTTGAACTGTTTTCGTTGTTAACCTTTAGTTATCTACTTCAGCTGTCTTTGAGGAGAGGACTGCTTTTGAAGCCAGTCAGGGCGGGTAAGTGTCTTTTGGCATGCCTGACAGGATCAGAAATGGGAGTGGCCACATCCCATAAAATTTAGGTGATAAAAAAAAGTGATAAAATTATTCTGAGACATTTTCCATGCCTATGAGCAGATGACAGGATGTACTCCTCCCTTCCTACAACCTGAGAAGGATTAGGCACTATCCAAGACCTACGCCAGATACAAAAATTGTATCCTCTAAAGTTAATTTTGAACAATTTAGGGGTTTCAGGGGACTCACAAAAATTAATAGCTGATAGTGGATTCCCTGAGGCCTGATTCTTTGCTGCTTAAAACAATGTTAATTCGGAGTATATGGAAATTTCCTCTTCTGGAAAATCAGTTTGAATGGGAGAGAGGTACAAGCAGTGACAATTTTAACCTCTTCTTTTTTTTTTCTTTTTTTTTTTCAATGGTACATGAAAAACTCCTGACACCAGTAGCTGGAATCAGAAGTAGTTTTAAGCCACGATGATGGTGAAGTTGTGTGTACGCAGGTTGCTGGCAGCTCGCAGGCAGAGAGCTCCCCTGAGCTGGCAGTTACTTGCTGCACTAGCTGTCATGGGAGAAGCTGTATCTCTTTTTAGCTGCTGAAGAGCCACTAATGGGATAATGAGCAGTTTGCACTTTCTCATTACCACTTATTCATCATAGACTGCATACAAAGTGTCTGTCGCTGAAGTATTAAGCGATCGATTTTGTGATGTTTGGTCTGTGTTTTAGTTCCGAAGTGTCTAGGCTTTTAGATTAGTATTTGATAAACTGTGGTTAAAGCCAAGTATATTTCAATTAAATAATTGTGCAAACTCATGAAATCAGTTCTGCATTCTAGGAGAAAGGGATCATTTTGTGTAAATCTCTGTTTCTCCTCCAGAAAACACCCTTATGGGCTGTTCTTCTGAGGTTCCCTTTCTAGTGATGCCACAAAGAACATATAGCTATCAAAATATTAGACTATATGATATACACCATTGAGGAACTGGGTTTACTAATAACAATGTTAAATATGATTTTGTAGCCAGTGTGATCTGGAAAACAAAACCCAAACATTTTTAGCACAGAGTTATGCTAATGTTAAGATTGAAACCATCTCGAGGCTTCTTCAAGGAAGATGAACCAAATTTTGCTACACCTACCTGAAGGAATTGAAGACTGAAAAAGGTGTTTCTGTAATCAAATATTAAAGGAGGAAGGGAGGGAAGATGAGAGAAGCAGCCGAAAGAGGAAGAGCCTGAGAGGCAGGTCTGCTCCAGCCCATCCATCTGCCAGGAACCGAGACCAGTGGAATGGCGGTGGTGTGGATGTTTCTTACAGGTCCTTCCCTGATCAAGCAATAGTTATTACTCCATACTCTTTGATCCTTTGTCACCAAAATCTTCTGACCACCTTAATTTTCTGGGTCTATTAACTTTGCATCTTGATAGTGGAAGCTGTTGCCTCGTTTAACAATGGCCATTGACTCTAAGCACAGACAAGTATAGTTATAAAAGACTTCTGTACAATGATAAACCTTTCTGTTCTTTTTAATACACTTACCTTCAACAGAAATACCTCTCACATGGAATTCAATGATAAATGTAAAATAAACATGGCCTTTTACCTTCCCTTCTCTTTATTGGATGTAACAGAATACTTCTTCTTAGGATTCCTTCCTCTCTGGGATTTTTTTTTTTGGAGAAAGACTACAGAGATGTTTGTTTGTATGAAGCGCTATTCCCACATCCATGGGAAAGCAGGTTTTTGCAAAAGCTTACTGACAGAAAATATCTTTCTGAATCCATATATAAAAGCCAGTTTCTTTATAAAAACATGGATATGCTTCATGCAAATATAGTAGTTTTGGTCTGATTTATCTTATTTGCCAAAGGTGGGAAGATGACAAATATTACTGAACAAACCGTGCTCTTTGCACTAGTCTTTGTGGTAGATGTGACATGGGCTTCCACCAGTTTCTGGATCAGATTCTCAGCTTCTCTAATCAGCACAGTTCTACCGAAACCAGCAGCCTCTCGCAGGCACATGTTGGCAGAGAACCTTCTCCCTCTCCTATTTCACTTTGTCCAGAAAACAAAACTAAATAAAACAACAGTTTCTAGGAGCATCTAATAGGCACTTGAGAGGGAAATAACTGATCCTTCCAGTGCTAATGAAAAGATTATTCATTGCTAATGGTGTTTGCCAGACTGGTGCCTTAAAAACTACACTCTTCATGGCACAAATTGTTCTTTCTTGTCTTTATGTTCTGTTTAGCAGAATAGAGTAGAACAGAATTCACAGTACGGTAGAGATGTTTTGTACTTCCAAAAATGTAAAGAAGTTCATTAAAAAATGTATAAATGAGTCAGATATACAATCATACAATAATGTAGGCTGGATAGCATCTGTGGTAGTCATCAGGTTTGATATGCCACGTAACTGAGGGCCAATTCTGAAGCTGTATCAGATTACTCAGTCAAGTTCTGAATATCTCCAGGAATGGACATCCCACAGCTTCTCTGGGCAACCTGTGCCAATGTTTGGCCACCATTGTTGTGACGAATAATTTTCTTGCACTGAAAAATGAGATTTTTAACCTGAAGTGTGTCTTTTTCAAAATATTAGCTGAGGTTGTTCAGACTTGCATTCAAAATGAAAAAAAAAGAAGAGCCAGAAGGCCTGTTTCTACCTGGCCTCTGCTTCTCAAAATATTTGGTCTGATGAGTCCTGCTCAGAATTGTTCTCCTCTTGACGCAGCTCATCACAACATAGACTGACAAGCAGCTCTGCCATGGCAAGCTATAGGTCTATCAAACCTGTACATTGCTGAAAAAAGGGACTTGTGCAATTGTGCTAACTGTTGTGTGATGACAGTTGGAGGTCAATGGCTTTGGAAAAAATGTTCTGCAAGCAAAATGCTGACTTGCGTCCTACCTGTATTGCAGGAGCTCAGTCCTATAGAGTTTGCTGGGTGTTGATTTCTTTAATGTCTGCTTGACAAAATGTTACAGAAATTGCATGGATGGAGTAAAAAGTTAGGAGCTGTGGTTGTTCAGTGCCTCCAAGATAAGGAAGAATTTTCAGAATCATAGTTTGGGACTTGAGCACCTGTATTTATGAATTTCCCTGGAGATGTCTAAGATTTTTGTGAACTATAGATCCTAACCCATAATCATTATTTTGATGGAGTAATTTTAACGAACTTTTTTATTTTTATTTTATGAAGTATAAAATATTGCCAAACGTCCATTTTTGCAAGGTCAAATGCCATTCTTAATAGGATGCTTACTTGAGTTTATGGAGTGACCTGTTGTTGAGACGGGCTGCTGTAAGCACACATGATACAGTCATCCTGTAATGTTATGTCAACTACAGCAACTTGAAGGAATGAAGTGTCAGTTAAATATGGTCCTTTGAATTTATGTTAAACCTGATAAATAAAAAAGCATAAGAAAGACAATCTTAACTACCCACTATTTTGTCGTGCTTTAGACAGTTGTTCTACTTCTCAATGCCCACCCCACACACACGTGAGGAGAGGACACTGGGAAAAGAAAAGGAAATGTGTGGGCTGAAATAGAAACAGATTTGATAAAAGAGTAAAAACCTTAATATCAACACCAATACTAGTATAAAACACAGAAGGTTATGCTCAGCTGATAGAGGGGCGGTGAGCTGCCCCCCCCAGCAGTGAGTGCTGGTGCCGCACACAGCGAGCAGCGCAGCTCCAGCCAGAATGCGACAGTCACTGCATCCAGGATGGTGGGCGAGACCCTCCAGGTACGGCAGCCATCACAGAGAGAATGTCATCCCAGAGGATCTCCTAATGTATAGGGAGCGTGACATTTATGGTGTGGAATACTTCTGCTGGCCAGCTCGGGGCAGGTGCCCTGGCTTTCACCCTCCCAGCTTCTGCACCTGGCTGGCTCAAACCTGCTCAAGACCTTGATCATTATGGAAACCTGCATTCCATCCCTGGCCATCAACTAAATCAAAGTGCCTTATCAACTTTGTTCTCATACAATTAAGTGCTGCACTCTGCTCTAAAATGCAGCTTTTCTGTGCAGAAAATTAGTTGCATGATTCTATCCCAGCAAAGGACATCTTTGAAATATTTTTAGAGATCTAATGCAAAAAAAGATACCTCCCCCAACTGTAATACAGCGAGATCCACCAATATTAACACACAAGCACCTAGAATAACAGGCTAGTACTGTCTGTTGTTCTTGCAATGTGCTGCGCCTTTCAAATCCCTGTCCATGTGCCTCAACAACATACTGTTGTTATAAAACCCAATATAGGTTTTACCTCTAAGGAGCGGAACAATAGCTTCCATTCCAGAACAGAAATGGCTTGTTACAGGACAAAAGCCTTTTGTGAGGAGAAAAGTTGAGCAAAACAGTTTTATATTCAGTTGTCTCTGTTTCCAGACAGGCAGGCAGCTAGTAATGTGCATTTGTCAGTTTACTACTTTAACGCTGTTCCAGAAAGTGGCACTCCTGGTGTTGACACGTTGGGGTTGCTCTTCATGGTTCATCATCTGTGTGGCCTTCTGGGAAAAGAACTTTACAGCAATTCTGTTTTAACTAACCTTTATTGTACCTGTGCCTATAAATACGGGATGTCTTTCTACTAGATTTTCACTAGGTCATTTCTAATGGTTACCTGAACTAGAATGAAGTGGACATGAACAAAAAGGACGATCTTAATCAGCAGGTAAGAGACTGACTGGAAATGTTTTCTGAGCAGATATGCTAATATAAAATACTTTTTGCATCTACTTCAAAATTTCAAGTGAGTGAATACTTCATTGTGGATTGTGTGCAAGGCTCTTCATGGATGTATGTTTAGCATGGTCTAATTCTGAAGCAAATGCAGGTCAAAGAAAGGCTTCTTTTTTAAGCCCCCCCCAAAAAAATGCGCTTTAGGAATCAAATTCAATACATTTTAATTTTCTGTGTCTTTCATTTATAACTCTGTCAAAAGTAACAGAAATGGAGGTCTAAAATCTGAGCCCATTAATATTTACAGGAAAAGAGATTGACTTTAATGAAAGCAGTACAATTTGTGGACCACAGTCTGACCTGAATTAGAAAGTGACACTCTTGAGTTAGGCTACTGACCTAAGTGGAGCTGCTCGGTTTCTATTTTAAAACAGATTCTGGTCCTGGAGTTGTAATTCATACTTTCAATAAAGTAAAAAAAACCTCAAACCTATTATTTTGAGGAGCATCCAGAAGATGGCATTGTGAAAACATGACATTAAAATGTTTCATTGAAAATATTGAGAAAGATGTAACGTGGCTTGGACGTGATGGTGCTGGCAGACTTGAGGCTACTAGACACTTACATCAAGGTGAACAAATGGATTCTTTGTATGCCAGACATGCACCTATTCTGAGTCACTGACTATCTTCTAGACCATCTTTGTATATGAAATGAGTCATAGAAATTAGACATAAAAGTCTCGTAGATCATTAAGTCCATTCCATTGCAAATGTCTTCCTGAGGATTACTCAACTGTTAAATGGATCCTGCTTTTAGATCTCATTTACACGGCTGCAAATTGTAAATGACACCATCAGTGTACTTTTGTGGTTCCAAATCACTGTGAAGGTAAGATCTGCTTCTGCATTTTGAGATTCTATCTTACTTTTTTTTTTTACATGGCGCAGGTGGCATAGTCCAAGGGAAAATGTTTGCAAATAACCTTGCCACAAGGACATCTCTGCTGCTTTGCGGCAGCAAGAGAGCCAATGCATGTAGTATGAAGGCTTTGGATGGGAGTAGCAGATAAAGGCAGATGTCAAATGTGAAATGTGACACAATATTCTGAGCTAAACTCATTCCGTTCATTTTCACATGAAGTATGTTAATTATCTGGAGTATGTTTAAAAGTGTCAAAGAAGGAGGGAGACTTTGCTTCTGCTCCTAACATTACCACGCATCTTCCTGTGAGCTATGGCAAGTTTGTGCTTCACCTTCTCTAGCTGCAAAATAATCACATGTACTTAATATTTATGCCGCTTGTGGGTCTTTCACTGGGAGGTTTTTGTAGCAGTAAATCGCTCTCAGAGTAACACTTCGTCAAAGAAGGTCACTGAGGGAGAAACTAGTCCCGGCACTATCTTGACAATGTGCTGTGATCTTTGTGTCTCTAGCTGACAAGCCACCGGTGTCTGTTTATCATAGCACATGTTGTTTTAGCACTGCGTGCAAGAGCCAAAACTCCTCTCTGTGCCTGGAGCTACTCCCTGGAAATGTCCTCCTGGTGACTCCATGGGCCAGATTCCCTCCTGACACAAATCTGCGTAGCTCCAGTGACTCCAGTGAAGCTGCATTAATTCCCAGCAGTAGGTAATTTGTTCCTGCACCCTCTGCTCCTTCACTGCCTGGTTACTGGGGGAGCAGCTGGGCAATGCTTTCCATCTGTCAAGGGCAGGGGCAGAGAAAGCACTTGGGCACACGAATACTTGCTTTATGGACACTGTCGTCTAAGGTCTGAAGCGGCATCTCTTGTTAAGACCTGACTTCTAGATTTTGAGATTCATTACCAGACAAAAAGATTAATTAAAGTTGACTGTACTAACCTAGGGGAGCTGTAAAGGGAAACCTGCTAACAACCAAAGTGGGTCAGAGAAAGTTCCTCAGGATTTACGGTTCCATAGGAATTGAACTACGTCGTGAAACTGTGTTACTTTTGAAAGTAACAATGGGAATAATATCATGTCGACATAATTTGAACAATATTTTTAGATTTTTTTTAGATTTGAAACATTTCATTTCAGTTTTTCAACATTGTTTTATGTGATAGATAAAACAAAGTCAAATCAAAGTGTAGCAGTTTAATTTTTAATAAATAAAAAATTCAGTGAACCAAAACGTACTTATTTTTTACTTCTGTTTAGAAGGATTTTTTTAGTTCCACATGTTTTTTTAATCCTTAGTTATACCAGATTTTGATGTTTTTATGTTCTTTGCAAAAATTCATCTTTCTTTCTTTAAAAATCTTAAGCAACAACTCAGGAAGTTCATCAGAATTTGACCTCTTAATAGTAAGTTAAAATAAAGGCTAAAATTGATCAATGATCTGAAACAAAAGATAAAACAAGAATGAGACCCCAGTGCATTTTGCTGAGCGGCTGCATCAATTTTTTGGGTAGCCAGTCACAGGAACATGGGGTTATCATTTTAATTAGGTATACAAAAGCTCCTGCTAGAGTTGCACCTTGCCTCTTTCACCTTTTTCTGTGATTGCAATCCTTCTGTAGATATTCATCTACAGTTACTCAGAGCACCTTTTAAAATAACTCTTTCTCCCTTTTTTCCTTTCAAACGCTATAGTGTGAGTTTCTTTTTCTCATTTCCCTGTCTCTTTTGTCAATACATTGAGAGAGGCTTATAAACCCTGATAGTGTTTGCAGTCTTGCCTGAGGTTGTGAAGCAAACACAAAGTAGGAGTAACATAGAAGGTCCCCTCTGCAGCTCTGAATTTGTCTCAGAGAACATTACAGATATATTTTCAGTCACCTACAAAATCCTTTTACGGCAAAAGTTCAAGAATTGCCTTGGATTTTCACCTGTGTTTCACACACTGGAAATCTCAGCACTTATTATTCCTCCCAAAGGCAACACTTTACATTTCCAAATGTTCTCAGCCTCCTGATTGTCAGGCTTACAGATGAACTGCCTTCTGACAGCGCTGTATTTCATGATACAGTTAATGTTCCACTTCAGAGCTTGTACAAAGCCTAAAAGTGAACGCAAACTGATTAAGAAAAATTGCTTTAGATGTATGTTTTCTGTGTTACCACAAGATATAAAATGCCTATCAGCTGTAGAAGCCTGACGGCATGCCGGAAGTGGCATGTAATCGGGTTAAGTAGAGCAAGCAATTTCTGCACTGTGCTGAAATATTTCCATGCTGTACTGTCCTCTAATCTCTCCTCTTCCTACCTACATGGTGCCCTAATATGCTGCTGTGAAGCATGCGTGTAGCCCTTACAGTCTGTTGATAGTCGTAGAAGTCCAGACTCTCGTACGAGAAGTGACACAGTAGGTGTCTAGTGAAGACAAGCAAAGCTGTTATTTGTGTGAGCTGAGATTATCCATAATGGGAAATGAGGTCTGATCCACCCCTGCTCTTTCTGCCTATTGTAGGATGCGCGCTGGTCCACCTCTACTGAACCCTTACCAAGTGCAAACGTCCAGTGCAGAGGGGATCAGTGTACCAGCAGGAGTTGCAGCACTGGGGCAGAAGTCCTGATGGAAATCAGAAATTGGGGAGCACCAATACTTAACTACAACAATTAACATCAGATACATCTTTAGAAAGAAAAATCTAAATCTCAAATCTGTCGCATAATGTGACCCACACTGTTTCTGTTTTGGACCTAATCCTTCCAGCAGGAATATTTGAATCACCACTCGAGTGTTCACTTGCTAAGAAAGAGAAGCAAATTTCAAATTTTTCAAGACTTCTGACTTAGGGTGCCAGTAAATATTTAAAAACAAGCAAACAAAGATTGAATGATACTGAAATAAATGCTAGCGTATCTCCTGTTACTGTTGCCACACAGCAACAAAAATGTAGGGACATTCAGAAATGAAATAAAAATTAATCAGAACTTTTGCCATATTAATGCCACGACTGTTTTGCTTTCCTTTCAGCACAACAGGACATATGGCTCCATGAAATTAAGTCATGATCTGCATCCAGCTTATTTGCACTGTAACTCTTTCAAGCTGCTATTTTACTTAGTCATACCTGTTTTCTGCAGAAAAAAAAACACTTGCTAGAACTAAAAAGTTAAAGAGGTAATTTGTAAGTCCTATTTCCTGGATGCGCTCCCCTCTGTGTCCTGGCACTAGGTCTTTTCTGATGCTAGTCACCACATAAACTACTAGACAAGTAATGCTGTGCCATAAGTCACACATATGACTGTCTTTAATATGAAGGGATGTTGTACTTGTACTTTGCAACAAATCTAGAACTGTTCAATTCACCACAAAAAATACTGTGAATGTTTTCTCAAAGAAAGTCCACAAATGTCTGAGTTTGTTTAGAAATGAAGAGTCATTCTCCTGCACAAAGTCACAGTGTGCCTTGTGCTGAGGACCCTGAGTAATGCACTTGTTGTTCTTTGTATAATGTAAGATTAGTTTTGCTTATTTGAAGGTAGAAAATGATCACTGTTTTTGTTTAAGAGCAATGGGCACAGTATTTGTTTCAGAGATCTGTGATCTTAATGCAGTACCATAATTTCTGTTTCTTCATGGGAAGCAAATCCTTTGCAGACTACTATAGACACATTAGTAATTAGAGTTGTGTTGCAAATGAATGTTTCCATTAACAAATTTACAAGTGATCGGTCCTTATCCTGCTCATCTCTATTCAGAAGGAATTTGTTCTAGTGATGATTATAATGTGGGGATGGTACCTTGTGTTCATGAAACCATTTAGAATGGCGAACGCTAACAGGCAATTTTCTGATGTTTTGTTTTTGGTACATGAACTACTCTTTGTCTGACTTCAGTATACAGGTGTTATAAAAAAGGACGTGCTCATCTTTCCTTCAGTCATTTTACTGAACATTTTTTGGAGACCTCTAATAGGGAAAACAGGCAAAACCAGTCTAACATTAAAATTTTCAATGGTTATCTTTGAGTGCAGAGAGTGGAAATAAATTATAAAGCAGAAATGCAGATGATATTATGATTATATTACTCATTTCAAGTTATTGAAGGGAGACAAAAGAATTCTGCAAACTTCATAAAGTGAAAATCAGGATATTTTAATAATAGAAACCTCTGCCACAAAAAATATTCAAGTAAATATTTTTTATAAATTAATTAAAAAATGCAATCATTTTATGACTATAGCTTTCATAGCTGGAAATCTTCCCTCCTTTCTCTCTCTCTCTCTCAAAAAAAAATAATTATACATCTAGAATTTTAATTTGATACCTCCTTTATTTGAAAATTATTTGCTTTTTCCCATTTGGCAGACACTGCTTCCTCCACCACTACTGTTTCTCCCCCAGCTTAATTCACTTTCTTGTATTACTGATGGGGGTGTTAAAATCCTTCATTATAATTCTCTTTACAAGCAGTTTTCGTCTGCTTTCTTATTCAGGGAAGTTCCTTCTTTATACAGATATTCCATAATGATGCAGAGTTGTAGGAATTAGGTCTATTTTGCATGTGTGAATGTGTAGAGGCATCAGCAATATACCCAGAATTAGTTTATGGAGTATTATAGGGTGTATTGTCAGAATAAATCAAAGCCTTTTGATGAAGAGAGGGATTCATTAAAAGCTGAGTGCTAAAACTGAGGTAAGCAAGGATTTCTGTTGTGAATGACCCAGTAACTGTGCTTGGTTGCACGTGGGCATCACAACCACATCACTGTCGAGATACGTGCGCGGGAGTTACGGGTGCAGCGTGGCTTGTCCTGCCTACAGAGCTGGCAGCCGGCTGCCTTCCACGCTGGCAGCAGCGCCCCAGAGAGCTCCCAAAGGAGCTCTAAGTACAGCACGTTGCAGGAATTTAGAGCAAGGGGGAGAGAGGAAGGAAACATTTCTGTGAGCTCTGTGTTAGCAGAGAAGTCATAAGCCATTTTTGATGAGATAATGACGGAAAATAGCATAATGAGAAAATAGGGAGGAGTAATATAGAAAAAGGGAGGTGTTAATGACCTTAATGGAGGCCATGTAACTATTTCCTTCCATATGTACATCAGATGCTGCTGCCTTTTCTTCCACGTGCTTTTGTCTGCCAACAGGAATCTCTTTTGCCTTATCCAGACTGGCATTCACTTTGCTTTTGTGCAGATCCCTTCTTCTGGAAATTCAGAAATTGGAGAGAGTACAGATTATTCCTTTGTGGAAAAGGTAAAGAACAGTCTCATTCAGAACATACCTCTTGATTTCCCGGTGTTTTTACAGGTGTTAACTCCAGCCCAAGCCGAGCAAACCAAGGACTGTTGGTTAAGCCACTGAGTCTTAAATTCATGCTTGAGTAGGTGTTCATAAGCAATGTAACAGTTTGGGATCGGCTATGGAGACATGTCTAGTTTGGTTAAACTGTATTATGGAGTCTTTTTTAATACATTGTGAGCCGGAGAATTCAATCCCTACCTTGATAGTTTGTGAAATAATTAAGCACTCACAATATTAAAATCTCGATGTTTTTTTAATTTGAATGTACCTAGTTTTTGATTTCCTGTCCTTTTCCCTGTAGCCACATCAGATTAATCACACCTGTGGTAGGATCAGGATACTTAGGAGGGACAAGGATCCAGACAGTTCTAGATATTCTCTGGGATAAAGCAAACTGATTAATTTTTGTAGCTCCTTTGTCCACCTTCTTCACAGGTTTACATAAATTTTAAAATCTCCCAGCACTACAATATAAATTATATTAAAGCCATATATAAAGGTAAACATCATCTTCTGGATCTTTCCTGTCTACACATCAAAATATGGGGTTTTCCTTTTGAACACTGCCCTGGAAATTCAGTTATTTGGCCAAATTAGGTAATGAAATTCATTTAAAAGCTGTTTATTTTCAGGTTTTACTCTCCATACTTATAAGGATTGCCAGTGTTCTGTGTTTCAGGGCAATACAAATTTATAAATACAAATGCTTTCAATATGAGCAAGAATAGACTTAAATGTAATTATTAAAAACATTTTTCGTATTTAAAGGATGAATGTTTGACAAATGATGTCATACAGTGTACAATCTCTTATATTTTAATCTACTAAATCTGCCTAAAAATTATATTTTCAGCAATTTTGTTCTAAAACATAAGAAAAAAGAATTCTGTGAGAATTTTAAAAATCAAAATAGCAGAATTTGAGGGTTAGTAAGAGTCCACAGAGACTTCCATCAGCAAGAAGTAAAGTAAGTGCTACAAAATGAATGCAGGTGGTGGTAGTACTCCATTGCGATGTTCGGTTTCATTCGTGCTTTTGGTGCTATATTTGGTTGTATATTTTATTGCTGGTTACAGAACACATCTGAAAGTGACAATGATGAAGTTGATGGCAACAATATATGTGGTTTCAGAAAGAAAAAGGGAGTCAAAGGTCCTACAAAATATGTTCCTCCTTTAGAAAATGAGAAGATGGAGCTGTCCTGCACCTCAAAAAAACCAGATTCTTGTCCCCTTCAAGCAACCAGTGGTTGCTCAGAACCACCATCGAATGAGCCTCTTCAAAACTTGACTAGCTTTCCTCCAGTACAAAAGGACAGAGGGGGTCATGACAGTTCCCATACCGGCAGCGACGTGAAGGAAGGCATGTTTGGAGAAACACGAGAAATCCAGGAAACTGCTGACACTGGGAAAAGAATGATAGGAAAAATTCAGAAGGAAGTGGACACACCAGCTAGAATGGAGCAGCCCACAGGCACGCAACCCGCAAGGAGCGCAGGCAAAGCTGGGTGCGCAGAGGCAGAGCGCAGGACAGAGGGCGGTGAGAAGGCAGAGAGTAAGCAAGAAGAATGGGGTGGGACGGTAGAAAGAGATGTGAAGGTTCACGTGACAAAGACAGGCTCCCTGGGCAGTACTGTAACCATACAAGGAAGCGGTACTGCTGAGTCCTTCACAGGGGCGCCTGACGTTTCTAAACGAAGTTTGCAAGAGTTGAAAAACCTGCTGAGTGAAGGTCCTCTGACTGCTTACGGGCCCAAGTACTGTGGCAAGGCTGGTGGCACTTTTTCTCAGAAAAATCTGAAGCCTTGGGAGAAAACAGCTGATAAGCAGGTTCGACCCTTTCAGACTTTCAGTCCCCACTTTGGAGAGGACAATCGAAAGTACCACAGCTTCCACAAGGAAGGAGTCGGGCAACAGAGCAAACCTCTCCTGGTCCTCAGCTCTGCTGGGTCTGATCAGCAGCAACCAGTGGGAAGTGACGTGGATCAACTTATCCTGAGACTACCAGCAGCTTCTACACATGCAGAAAGCACGGATCCTGAGATTCAGTTTGACTCCTCTGCAGGCGAAGCTGGTAAGGATATTTAAACATCACCTGCTGTCCTGCTAAAAAAGAGTGCTGCTGTTGCTCTGTGGGGTTTTGTTAAGCTGAAAGCGTTAGTCAGAGTTAGCGCACGGGAGAATTGACACCGTGGTTTCTGTGTGATTGAGATGGATCAGAAGTTGTACTCTATGTCTATGCTGCTCTTTTTTTATTTATTTTTTTTGAGTAAGGCATTTATGAAGCCCAGCTGCCTGCCAAAAACTGCCACGCACAAGTGGTCCTGTCTTATTCACTAAAACTGAAATATTTCCTCATTTAAACTGAGTTCAGGCAACATTTCCCCAAGGTCTGCTAGACACTGCAAAGCTCTGATGGCATCTGGGCTTCTTAAAATTTCCTTTTTGTTAACATTTCCAGCAGTGGAAATTGCTTCCATGTAGGGATGATGTTTTCAATTATCCATCCTGTGAGAGGACTGGAATGCAAAAACGTCTAATATAAACAATAGAGGAAGAAAAGTAAATGAGGCAGAGAAATTTCACTTATCTTCATGCTGCTCAATAAGTCCATTTTGGAAGTGTTTGTAGAGCCAATTAATTGCTACTAATAGGCTGTGGTTTCTTTGAAACTGTAAAGGCTATACTGGGCTAGCTGGGTCAGCAAACTGAGAACTACTATTAGCTACGATAATGTAATGGACTTGAGCAATTCATTGTTTTGTGTCTACTTCAGGAAGCACACAAACAACAATTTGCCAGTTGAACAGATTCCAGGAGCATGAGGCTCAGATCATATTATCAGCTTTTCAGGGTAGATATCTTACCCTCTGACTTATCTCACTGATACAAGAAATATGAATCTTATCTCTTCGATGATAAAATACCTCGTCCATCATTAGCTACAGAATAAAATATAATGATAGCCATTAAATTTGTACAATATTAAGTCATCCTGCTTTTTTTAAAGTTCCCTTTCAGATGGTTAGAAATATTGCTATACATATTCTGAAAACTGACAATTTGAATATATCAAATGTTGTTAGCTACAGCAGGATTTCTCAGTACACATATTGTGTTACCCAGTCTGAACAAGTCTGAACAAGATATCCATGAACATTATCAGTGCTAACTCAGGGCACTGCATGAGAAATATAAAGCTTTGAAAAGATATTTCACACTCAAACCCCTCTCTATTCATGTCTATTAGAATAAAGAGATAGCGGATTATTTCTCAGGCTGCACTTGATGCTGTTCCCTTTCCAGATTACATTGTTTTTCACATTGCTGAAAGGCTAGTGAAATGAACTGTCAAATTTAAATTACTACTGTTTTCTCATCGTCCGCAAAAGCAGCAAATACATTTTAAAATGTAGGAATAACTCTTCTTTGCTATAACACCATTTACAAGGTAAAGACAACTGATGAGATTAATTGTAGATTCCACAGACAGATTTCAACCCAATTTTAGCCACTTAAAGTGAAGTGGCTAATCCAAGTTTGTTTATTACCGAGTCAGTAGAGAAAGACAGGCATTTTGTTTTCAAAGAGGTATTAGAGGTTGACAAGAAATTGACCTCTGGAGGTGGGCATCTTTTTCCAGTCAGTGAGGGAGAAGTCCCGTGATGATTACCTTAGATTATTTGCCTAACTCTGAAATACCTAAAGCTTACTTGGGGTTAATCCTACTCTATCACTGACATAATGATGACTGTGAGGGAACTATAGATGACAACTAACTATGAAGGGAAGTGGGGAAAACTGTTTTGTCTCATCAGAAACATATCCAAACCCAAAAGTTCTGGAATCTCATGAGGTCTGAATTCTGTTTGGCTCTGACCAAACAAACTGTAGGGTTCAGTGTATTTCTACTAGTAAAGAGAATACACAAAAAATTTTACTTAATTAGAAATGTATGTGTTTGAAATTTAATTTTCATTGAATACATTCAGTAACTTAAGAGAAGAAAGTTTTAGATAACATTCTGCAGTCTTTAACGAACCTTTGCATAAACAGTATGTAGAGTATTTCATTGCTGTCAGTGATAATTTATTAAGATTGATAAAATACAATCCTAAATATTTTATGTTTATGATTAAAGTATTATCTTAAATATTTCAGTTATCAAAATACCTGACCTGAAGTATTGGATCTAGACATATCTCAACACTGAATAGATCTGAAACACAGCCTTTTGTATTTTGCAAGTTTTCAAATATTCGAATTTGCTCAAATCAAAAATCTTGATCTAATTTTTTTCCAAGAATTTGATTGAAAAAATACACTTAAAGAAATAAATTGTTCTTTTCTTCTCTTTGTTTCTTTAATATAGACCATAATGTAGGAGAACACTGAAATTATATGTCTATACGTGCATACATGATTATTACAGAAAGAGTGGCCAGTGTATTTAGTTAGTCACTCTGTTGAGCACTATGCACGTCTGGATGCCACGGCCAAAGCAGGAATGTGCCTTATTGTTCTAAAAGTACACAGTGAAGGGACAATCTCTAGATGTCAGCAGTAGAAACGTTAAGACACGTAGTTGAGCTTTAGTGATTCAGTATAATGCACAAGATTGAAATAGAGTCATATTAATTACATGGTTGATGTCTTTCTAATATAATAAATCCATATATTTTTTCCAAAATTCTGATTGGAAATTGTGGAAAATATCACTGTGTGTGCATTTTGTCCATTGCTTGTCAGCTCTTTTGTAAAAGAAGTGCTTGGACATTGAAAAAAAGAATAGAAAAGATACAGAAATGCAAGATACTTTGATCAATATGAAAAATATTGGACAGTGTCAGTGAAAGTGGAGCTGAAGTTAAAGCTAAAGCTCTTTTAATTTAATTCATCGGCATGGAAAGACAGAAACTAACAGATATAGCTAATTAGGCAAATATGACTGTACTGACATGAATTTATGAATTTTATTTGCATAAATATCTACATATGATATCTATAAATATCTATATATGATAATTATGTGCAAGTTAGTATGTGGTCATTAACAATCAGGTGCTTCTTAAGCTGTTCAATGCCTGCATTCCTGGGATACCAAGAGAGGCTTCCAAACAGCAAAAAAACAGATGAAATTTCATGTATATAACATTGTATAACACTTCATAGTACCTACATACACACACACACACACTAATGCATGCACATACTATAGCTATAATATATATATAACGTATAACACAAGTGTATATTGACCTCTCTGAACTCAGATCTTATCAGATGCTGCTCTGCATGCTGCTAAGTTGGAGTATTTATACTAGGGTAGCCAGAGAGGAAGCCAAAGAAAATAGTTTTATGAAGTTCCCAAGGATCATCATAAACCACACTGTTGGGTTTTCTTTGTCACAGGGGGCTGCCAGGGTCAGGGACTTCAGGTGGCTTCAGCAGCCACCCACACTGCGTATGGTCAGAGGGACCTGGAGAACCTAGTGCCACCATACAGGCTCAGGAGAAATCTGTCTTCTGGACCTTATGAGACAACAGCACCTCCAGGTAGCTGTAGATGGATATCACACTGGAATCAGGCTGTCACCTGAAGCTTCAAATTCCCTTCGTACATCTTGGTCTGTAGCTGAGGACAAAAAAGTCTGTTAAACCCTCTCTTGAGTGCAGACAGCAGAGCTGGGCCCCCAGAAACCTGAGCAGCTCCAGGAGCCGGCCCTCTCAGTAGGGCTCATCTTCTTGAGCATACATCAAGTGAGGCCATGTAAATATGACCAGGATGGGATTAGGAATTGTAGGAGGGAGAAGGAAATTTCTGAAGGAAGAAAGTATGACTTAGCTATAGCTGCAGGCATCAGTAGCTACCTAATAACTGTTGAAATTTTAAATGCTCAGAAAAAAAAAATGATCTAACACTCCAAGAATCATATGAAATGTTATATGGATGCTGACCCCAGACACTAAGTCCCTTTACTAAGCTGTCATTTTAAAGAAAAGCATATCAAGTAGCTACTAACAGGCTATCTTTCATTCCTAAGAGTGGAGTTCATCAGTTCTACAAGCAATTCCCTTTTCCATTACAATGAATAATCTCATGTTGTAATTCTTGACTTGTTTAAAGTCTCTTCAGGAGTCAAAGGCTCTTCAGGAGCTCTAAGTGGACAATCAGGAGATGTAAGTGGACACAGGAGAGGTATGTAAGTTCCTGCTCCAAGTACTTCATATTCACTGCCTCTGCAGTCACTCCTGCAGAATAACCATGTCTTACTCTGGGTATTGCTTAGGACTCTGTTTTTCTCTTGCTGCTCTTCTCTGCTTTGTATTTTACAAAATCTGCGCTGTTCTTGCTACTCTCCTAAAGTGGAAAACCAAAGCCGTACTGTTTCTTCATGTTCCTTCCTCATGCCCTATCTGCAGTTCAATGAAATTTTTCTAATATTTCTTTTTCTACATTTTGAACTCAACTTGAACATAGAGGGACTGAAGCTCAGCTCCTTTCTAAACCTTCTTGATTGCCCTTATTTTCTGTTGAACAAACCATCACATTTTCTGCCTATTTCTTTCCTTTTCCCTCTGAACTGAGCTATATATGATTTGCTATTTTTTTTACCTCACAAGCTTTAAGAGCAGCTATTTTCCTTTAAAGCAAACTGAAAGTCCTAAATTCTTTATCTTCCATACCAATAGCTGAAATCTTCCCGCTCTGTGACTCTGTATGATTTTCCATTTTCCCCCTCGATCTACACAAAACAAAAAAGCTCAGACAGCACTTCTATTGTGTCTTTCTGATCTGTTGTATTCCCTTTCAGGAGAGATCCAACTCATCTGACTCTGGTGCCTGTAGTAAGCTAGTTATCCTGGGACTCTATGAGAGAAAGAGTATATTCAGACAGTAATTCTTCCACCCATTGGAGATGTTTACTTTCATCCCAGTAATAGTGAAATGTTGCTGAAACAATTAGTTTAGATGTAACACAAGTGAAATGCATTCTCTGCCTCCTCTCTCTACCAGCTTCCTCTCCTTACAACACATTCAAGAAGAGTTTAGTCCTCACCTTAAATACTGTGCAAAATCTGCTTTTCCCTAAATAACCTTGCTTCCCATTTAACATGGTGCTCTCACTCAGTCTCACCTGATTTATTTTTGACTAGGTCAAACATTTTTAGACCTGAAGGAGGTCTCGAGTTTGCAGTTGTGCATTCCTCAGTTCATGAATCTTTGCTCAGTGATTCCTTCCTTAAATTCAATTTTTTCTGTTTGATTTTTAAGAAAGACATGCCATTCTAGATCCGTCATACTTAGGATTCCAGTGGGTATTACCTTAAATTTTTTTCAGACACCTGCATATCTTGTTTTCAAATCCTCCTGCTCTTGCTTAGGTGGAATATTTTCTAACTTTTCTGTAAAACTGTTATAATTTTTTCATTTAGCACAGAAAAGCCATTTTTATAAATTCCTGGAAGATCGGAAAAAAAAGTTGATTTATTTTATCTTTCCCCTATTGAGGAAAAGAAATCTTACTTTGCATTTGATTCTTGATGATGTGGATCCTGTGAGAAGCTGTGTCATGTTGTTGTCATACAGTTTGGAAAGACTTATTCATGGATTACTAAAGCTGCTCACTGGTCTCTAAATTAGCTACAAAACTCACAAAAAAGAGCTGACCTTCTCTATGGCCATATCAGTAAAAAAGTCTGCTTCACAGTTAAGATTAAGAAAAAAAAAGCCACCTATCATGACACAAAGAAACAGATGAAAAAAAAAATTGGAAGTATCAATATCAAACAGATCAGGGAAATGTTTTTACTGTCTCCCATGCTTTGATAAGTTTCTAATATGCTTACATATTTATTTCTCTGTTAGGGGTCTCGTAGGGGAGCAAAAATAAGAGCTAGGAAGCATCTTTTTATGGACTGTGCTGCAGATATCAAATACTTTACTGACCTCCCAGTAAACACTCTGGTGGAACTATTTTTGGGTGAAAAAGAAATGTAATTTACATAATGTTTTCAACTGAAAATGTTTATGGTCACTATTCACATCAATAGTATAATTCAAGTGTAACTCAGTACGCATTTCGATTTGCTATGTTAAAAACCAGAAGGGAATAGAAAAGAGAGACTTTAAATCCTAGCGCTAAGCATGAGGTCTAGCATAGGAAAAGCTGTGATATGAGGTTTGAGAAATAAAGACTGTTAATGTTTGAAGCCAAACATGAGAACAGTAAGTAACATGCCGTACAAGCCAAGCAGACTGGCTGCTCTTAAATACACAAACCAGAATCCTGTAAAGATGAGCAGACATATTTACGTTAGTACTGACAGGAATTTCCATAGGATTTAGAAGGGCGTAGATGTGTGATTACCCTCTGGGACTCACTGCCAGTGGATATCCTGTGCACAAGGTGCCCGTTTTTATAAAGGGTGTCAATATTCATGCAAGTGCTACCAGACACCATCTCACGGGGCAGGATGGGCACGCACAGCAGCTGCGCGGCTGCGGCAGGGTCATTTGAGGAGGGAGCACATCTGGCACAGCTGCAGACAGAGTGGGAGGAAGAAACTGGAGGAGGACTGATGGAAACATGTCTACTTCTCCAGTGCGTGATTTGTACCTGCTGGTGTCTGCGGTTATTGCCTTATGTTACACTGGTGGTCGTATTTCTCAATGAAGAGTTTCTGATATTAGTACATTTGTTAGGTCAGCCTGTTCCTGTCACTGTCAAGTCCCCTGGCAACGTGTAGCACTTTCTTCTAGTTTCATCAGCCTGACACAGCCACCTCTTATAGAGCTGAGAAATTGTTTGCTTTAGATGTGGTGTGATTTAATAAGGGACCATGGGAAAGGATTTCTTTGCACAAGCAGATTATGACAGATTGATCTGGGACACGTGCGCTTTCTTCTGTTGTGGCACTTTTATGTTGCTGGAAAGATAAAGCTGATGTTAACTATTTGCCCTAGCCCAATGTCAGCTGCCCTCAGCAACCTGAATTATTTCAATATTAATAATCTAAGAATGGCATCAGTCTTCTACTAGACATAATGATATAATTTGTATAATTTTGGGGTTTTTTTGGTAATATTTTTAGTTTTCTGTTATTAATAATTTTTAAATATGTGAAGATAATTTCTTTATATTTGTAGGTATTTTATAGCAATTGCAAAAGAAACATGAGCATACTAACCGTTTTTCAGTGATAACTTAAATGGGAAATACAGATAGAACCATAGAATAACAAGCGTTACGTGCTTTTCTGTGTACGACTGATTTGATACAGATGTCTAAGGATCTGTATGTACCATTCTGTTTTAAGAAAGATGGACAGTCTGGATTTATATTTGATTTTCAAAATGTAAATGTGAACTAAAATCTGAGCATCTTGTGAAATTTACATACATGTTTCCATAAGAAGATTTTCAAAAATAAAGATGCCATTATTTCTAGAGGCCCAGAAACGTAGGGAAACAGTTAGGCCCATGAACACCGTCCTCCCTCATAAGAATGTAAGACTTTTAGTCTCTGTGTCTAAGTCAACTAGACCTGTCAAATACTTATTTATGAGCTACCAGCAACTAATGCTCTGGACAATGGTTGTATGAACTGGGAGAAGACAGAGTACTCGGCTCCCTACCATACCTTTCCAAACTTGAGTCATCATTGGCTTCATGGACTTAGTTTGCCAGTAATTTATTTAGTGGCTACCAATTAAATATGTTTTGGGATCTGTGCTGGAGAAAAGTAAATACTATCAGTAGTTATCCACTAAATATTATTTAAGAAACCAATCCCCCTTCATATTTCCAAAATCAGTCAGAGATATTAAGTTATTATGCTATTTTTTATCTGCCATACAATTTACAGAAACTTATTATTTAAAATGAAAAATAATCTGCAAATGATATAAAAGATGAACTGCCTCTAAAAAGTGTGTGAAAGCTGCGAGAGCGTTTCCATTGATTCTAACAGATTTTGGGTAAAGGCTATTGTAAATGAGTAAGTATCTGTCTTTTGACTAGCGGGCTGTCTAGACTGGTATATAGCCTAATTTTAGACTAATACTAGACCAATATATAAATTTTAGTCTCATCATTTGGAAAGATCTATCATTAATTATAATCAAGTCCAACTGGAGAAGATAAATTCTTGCTTCTTCCATTAATAATTTTTGATTGCTTGATGTTCTTTAAAAACATTACTTTATAGGAATTTTCTGTTAATTTATGCTATTTCATATAACCTCATTATGTATTTATGCATTTATTCAAATAACTTTAGCTTGAAGACAAGTTATATATAAAATGTGGAAAATTAACTACCATTGGTGTATGTTTAAATTAAGTTTATTTGTAACTTTACTTTTAAAACAAATGCATACAACATTAATATGCTGTATATCAGATTTGTGTTTTTCTTAGACATTGATTTTATATCATTTGTACCTCTTATGAATATTGATTTAAAGAATTACTTGGGTAAGAGTTAAAGTTTTTTTTTTCATGAATTATATGTTTTTACCTGAAAAATATTTCCTCAGTAGATGTAAATTTAAACAGGCAAAATTTCAGGAGATTATAGGAAATACTTGCAAAATGTACATCAAAAGTTGACAATATTATCATGTCAAGGGCTGCCAATCAGACTTTACTTTGAATAATATGAAGACATAAAAATCTCTGTGTGACAGGTGGTAGACAGGAAATGTCATCCGTCTTTGCACGGAAAATTAAACACGTGTAGAATAAGGGACTGAGCGCTGCTTTTACAAAGATAAAAACCTTAGGCTTCCGTCCCTGGAGCTGAAGAAAATGCTACTCACTGTAATCTGTAGGTAGGTTTTCAGAATCCTTTAAAATTCTATTAATCTAATAAATAGCTACAGTTTATTAGCTGTTAATAAACTTCTAATGGATGGTCAGCTTCATAAACAGGTCAAATCTGAAAATGTCAGTAAACGTTTATGTGGTAAAACAGCATTATGGGATGACAGAAGTGATATTCAAACAGCTATTACTTGGACAATGTACGCAAGACAAGGCCAATTTCCATATCCTCCCTGCTCGCTACTGTGTTTTGGCAGCCTCTCTAACAGAGTGAGTGTTACACAAAATTTTTAAACATTACTTCCTTATTTAATGCATATGATTTAAAGGACATAGTCTTTACTCTTTATAGATTACAGAGAAAAAAAACAAAACAATTTTCATAAGCAGCTTACAGCTGAAGCAGACCAACGGGAAAGATGTCACAAGAAGTGGATGTGGCAAAATTCTTTTTTTTCCCCTTGCTTCTAGCTTTTCGATTTTCACTCTGTTTTCTTATAGGCTTTTATATTTACTTAAAATTTTGTCCTGTCCTGTTGCCTGTCATTCCTCAGGGAGCACTGTTACCACTCAACTACTTCTTACTTTACTGACCTAGAGTATCTTTGTCACTTCCTTGCCATCTGGAGGTGGAGGATGCTCCAGTAATATTCAGAGGCTGCGAGAAGTCTATGACTGGATGAATTTGCTGCCTTTTCAGGGAATAATCAGACAGCCTTATGCTGGGCTAGCTGAGAGCCTCCTTACAGCCTGTCAACTCGTGGTCCTACTCACCCCAAAGGAGAGGTCAAAGGAGATGTGTTTGTGCCTGCTGGCTACTGCTAAAGGAGATATACTCCAGTTTGGGTACCTTGGTACTGGAGAGTTTGGGAGTGCTCCCATCAACCTGCATAGTGCATCTGCATGAAGCTTTTAACTTCCACTCGAAGGGTAGTGATGAATGCTTGTTGTTGGTGACCTTCCACCATGGATCTGAAAGACTGCAAAAATTCATCTCATATTCTCAGCCTCCCTGGGAGAACGGAGAAATGTAGAGAGAAATAATTTTTTTGCATTTTTTTCATATCTTAGTATAAAATTTTAACCTTGGTCTAGTTAGTCTATTATACTAAATGGAAATTAATTCCTTACATAGTTTAACTTGATTAATAACAATACATAGATACTCAAAAGAAAAGCAGGTTGATATCTCGAGTGGTTTGTGAAAGGAAGTTACTGTGCCCATCTCTCTGGTCCATCACAGAAGTTATACGCAGATGTTATGGTTTTCATGTCAAGAAGTTTATGTAGTCCTACAGCTGCTGTAATATGGTTGAGAAGACAACTCTGTAACAGCAAGCGCATAAATGCATAAAGTTCTCCTAAAAGTCTGCTGCCTCTGGTGGAGAAGACTTCAGACCTCCTCAGGAGGTCTTGACAAAAGGTTTAGCAGAAGACAAGCGCCCTTTCTATCATGTTTCTGTATCCATGCATTTTTGAAAGGCATTGAAGAAATATAGCATCTGAATTCTATCACCCTGCAGTGGGAAATATGTATCCAGCTGACATTTGTGCTCTTGAAAACACCCAGCAAACCAACTGAGATATTCCCTCAGAAGTTCTTGGCTTTATCACATGATTCCCCTGCATTCTCTTACCAACATAAAAAAACATTTAAGTTATAGGAGATTCAAAAAATAAAGTGTGGTGGTTTTTTTATACAGGATCTCGGGGTGGGGGAAAGCGTGTTTAGTTACAAAATTGTTCTGTGTTCCATGTCTTTTTTCTTATTTTTGTTTTTACACTCCATGTCACAATTTCCCACTCTTGCACTTTTTAGGAGAACAGCCTGTATTCCAGCATTCATTATTTTGTTTGACGTGAACAATCCTCTTCACTTACAGCGTCCAGCAGAGAGCCTGATGTAAACGGCCTTGGAAGTCCAACTCTCCTTTACTTGTTCTCTCATATTGAATTTATTAAGCAGCAGATGGCCAGGGACAGCATACAGTTTGTCAGATTTGAATCGATCGACCTCCACGGTGTGTCAAGATCAAAGAATATTCCTTCCCGTTTTTTTCACGTAAGTTTTTAGCTGTACCTTTATGTGTTGTTATGGCCCTGTCAATTTTTTTTTTTTTTTTTCATAATGCAGACAGAAATTCAAACTTAGAACAAATTCTCTGGACAGAACAAATCCTGTCCAGATCCGAAGGATCTGGACTTTTTTCATCACTGCAATCATCTATTCTTCTG
The DNA here is from genome assembly GCA_013399095.1 of Psophia crepitans. Taxonomy (NCBI): domain Eukaryota; kingdom Metazoa; phylum Chordata; class Aves; order Gruiformes; family Psophiidae; genus Psophia; species Psophia crepitans. The sequence continues at coordinate 86,855 of VWZZ01002417.1, forward strand.
TACCCCCAAACAGTAATCTAATTAATCAAGACTAGTCATTTCAGTTCTTTGAATGTCTAATAATCTCTTTCCTCAGAATTATCTTTTCAGGTTCAATGCATTATAAAGATTTTGTTTTCCTGAACATCAGTTAATTGCAAAAGGAAAGGAGTAAACACTAAAAGAAGGATGACTGAATGAAAATCACCTTAGCTGTGAGAAATTTTATAGTCATCAATCATATAAGAAAATACCATTGGGTTGCATGACGACTTAATAACAACATTTGCCATACCGATGATTCAGGAAATAAGAACCAAATTAGGAGACAATACTTACCATGTTTATCCTTGACTGATCAGGCTTTTCAACATATTGCTTCTGTGATACTTCATGTGAATAACGACATTATACTGTCACTCACATATCACTATGAACATTTTAAGCTTTACTGACTGATCACAAAAAATGTATGAACATAGAAAGAGGTAGAGCACTTTTATTTCAAGTTCCTTCTAAAGAGTAAGCCATGTTTTTATTATTTCCCTTTTAGATATTGCTAAATTGCAACGGTATCATCTAGGTACAATTTTCTCTCTCTGATGTCATTTGGATTTTATCAAAATAAACTTTCAGTCATTTTAATTCTTGGGAGGTTTGGTAGGTTAATTGCAACTTCTCTTCCAGTTGCTATGTCAAATTGGAAATGTCTAGGTCGGCTTGTTCAAAGACAGCTTTTGTGTTTACCTTACCATCCGAACAAATTGGAGCTTTGGATGACAGTCTAAATTTTTGGACAATAAAAAAATGTGTATGTGTGCACACAGAGACATGTATGTATACATACAGAGTACAGACAGAGTAACTGAGAGTAATTTTTTATTTTTCCTTTTTTTTGGGGGGGTGAGGGGTTGGAGGAGGGAGAGATAGTACTATAGGTTAATCACCTTCAGTACCTTTTTAGTGTCAAACAGACAGCTTAGACATCTCGGAACAGTATTCACTATGTCGTGCGGTTTTGGTTATAGGTATCACACAGGGAGAATTGCTACCACTGGGCTGTCACCTACTTAAGAGAAGGCAGTGTTTATTTACTTATTTACTTTAAAAGAAGACACTGTATGCAGTTTGACTTATTTCAATAATTTTATATTAGGATAGACAAAATTTTGTTTTGTTCAGCTCTGAGTTTGCCCCTTTTTAGGCTTGTTCTGTTTCCTCTGCTCACTCAGATTGTAATCCTTTCCCTTAGAAAAATAAAGGTAAGATGAGCCAAATTTCACTTGATAGAATTTGGCATAATTGCAGTTTTCATCAGCTAAGGTTTTAATGTAAGACAAGTGGTAAAGTATTTGTTTGAAGGTAGCTGATCCTTCCTTAGGGTCCTATTTACGTTTCATTTGTGTAAGCTGAAGCTCTCTGCTCAAATGGAGAAGAAAGTATAATCATGAGCTTACCCTGCTTGCTACCTAGAGGAGGAGTACTGAAACACTAGAATAATTTCTCTCTTGAAAGTGCTTCCCTGCATTTTACACCCAAACTTAATAAGTCCAGAAAGTGAGAATGTTCAGTACAAATTTACATTTGAAAAATGGTGAGGCATGTGTTCTGGCACATGAGGGGAAGTCACAGCCTGAATTCATATGGCCATGAGTCTTGTGTGGTCGCTTGGACCTATGTAAAGGAACTGCTCAGAGGATATTGAAAACCTTACAGAGTAACTATAGATAGAAGTTTGACTTACAAATTTACACCTAACCGGTGATGCCCAGAATTGTATAAAGACCATGCAAGATAGGTGTTGAACATTTTTTCAGTTCTTTACAGAAATTTAAAAAATGGTTGTGAGATACTTGATGCCAGGGTTTTCAGGCCAATCTTGTAGAAGTTTGTTCTGCTTCATAATGGCACAGTAACTGGCTGTTATCCTCCACTTTAGTGATCACTGTATTTTAGTGTTCTTTTAGGAAAAATACTACTGTTCTTCCTGAGTATCTGATTTTTATACATGTTACATACATAAAAATAGTGTTGAGTTCTTTTCTCCTTTGGTAATCTGTCATTCTGTTCTGTTTAGGAGAAAGCAATTCATGGTGTTGCCATGCCCAGAAGTTATCTTGAGCTGACCCTGAATCCTAAAGATAATGAATTAGATTACATAAATGAAACTAATTTTAATTGTGACATAATCCTGAACCCTGATTTATCAACATTTCGTATTCTGCCCTGGACTGAGCAGACTGCGAGAGTGATATGTGATTCCTTCACTGTGCTGGGCAACCCGCTAATGACCTCACCGAGACACATTGCCAAGAAACAGCTGAGCCAGCTTCAGGACAATGGCTTTTCTCTGCAGTCTGCCTTCACTTATGAATTTTGTATTTATGGCATTACCGAGGTTGTAAATTCGAAGACAATATCTTTTCCTGCAGCCACAATACTAAATAACCATGACCAGACTTTCATTCAGGAGCTCATTGAAGGAATGTATTATGCTGGTGCCAACATCGAAAGCTTTTCTTCTTCCAGTGGGCCTGGACAAATGGAGATCACTTTTCATCCAGCATTTGGCATAGATGCTGCTGACAGTGCCTTCACGTTTAGAACAGGCATAAAGGAGGTGGCTAAGAAGTATAACTACGTGGCTAGCTTTTTCTCGGAATCGGGGTTCTACAATTCAGGGCCTCTGTCACATAGCCTGTGGGATTTGAACGGCCAGAAGAATTTGTTTTCTGCTGGTTATGGAGTTGAGGAGCTCTCAGATATAGGGAAAAATTGGTTATCGGGTCTCTTGGCACACACAGCAGCTATCAGCTGCTTGATGGCTCCTACCACCAGCTGCCGTAAACCTTATTCTAAATACAGCAAAGAATCAAAAGAGACTGTAAATGCAAAATGGGCGTATAACGATAACAGCTGTGCCTTTAATGTCAAATGCCATGGTGGAAAAGGCACTCGCATAGAGAATAAATTAAGTTCTGCTACAGCAAACCCCTACCTGGTGCTTGCTGCTACTATTGCTGCGGGCCTGGATGGGGTCAAGCGAGGACTTAGGTATGATGATGTGCTCCAAGAAGAAAATCACGCTGGTGATCTGAAACATTCGTCAGTCCCTCTGAAACTAGAAGATGCTCTTGTTGCGCTTGAGAAAGATTCGTGCATTAAGGAAGCATTGGGCGAAACTTTCATTCGATACTTTGTTGCCATGAAACATTATGAGTTAGAAACTGAAGAAATGGATAGCGAAAGGAATAAATGCCTGGGGTACTTCATTTAGAAGGAGCACCATTCTGTAGTGATGCTGTGTAAATGCGTACAGTGAATGGCTGTATCTTGAAATTAGTAAATGTATTTAAAACCATTTTTAGTGCTTCGGGATCTTTTTCCCCCGCCTTTGTATAGTACATGGTGATTGCATTTTGCTATCTGTGTACATTCAGGACAGTGCAAAGCTGATATTCATGAAATAAAATTGACAGACTTTTAAAAAAATAGCATTTTTTTCAATTTAAGTGAACAGACCTGCTGGTGAAAAGAAAGGAGAAGGTGAAATGGAGAAGAGCAACCATACACCTGTAATACGACTGTATAACGTGCAGAAAAGTAGGAATAACGGGGACAGTGTGAGGGTGCGGGAGAACTCAGGAAGGAGAGGAATTTCTTGTTCCCACAGTTACGGAATTTCCCCCAGCCTATTCAGTAGCTGAAGTGTTGCTAAACCACGAGAATCTGAGTTTGATTTGAAACTTAGGCTAGAATGATGAACATTGTAGAGAGAGGGCCAAAGGACTGAGGCTGTAAAACCTGAGAGTCAGGAATCGGTATCTTAACGGGTATGAACAAAAAGACAGGAGGGATTATAAAATAATCTATACAACAGCAATTCTGCTGCTGAATGAAGCTTGCAAGAATTATAGTTGATAAAGATACTTGAAGAGGTAATGATTCACAGCAAGCCAGGAGTATCAGGCCACTGTGCAATAAAAAAGGAGCTGGTATTAGGTCTGTTTTGATAGTTAACGGGTTAATTCAGAGTTGAATGGCAAATGCAGGAAAAAAGGGCAAAGAATCCAGAGAATTAAGAGCTTAAACTGGACTTTATTGGAAAACCTGATGTTATCAAGGATGAAGAAGATGACTATGAAGAGAGAAACAGAAAGAGTACGTTAAAAAAGAATGAGTAAAAATGTAAATTCAGAGAATGGCAAATCGTGGTTAAAACACAGCAAGAGAAGACTCGTCCTAAACTTAGAAATGACAGCTGGTTTAAGGAAAAATAAAGTCTTTTGGAATGGCAGGAGGTGGTTTTTAGATATGTTCTCTGTTTTTGTTACTGCTGACCCTGTCATCCTTTGTTATTAAAGATAACCCTTGTTTCATCCCCTACCTCCATATTAACAGGGATTTCTGATCTTCTTTATCTTGCCACAATATTTTGATTTATGTTTAGGAATTTGTGAGTGAAAGTATTTTGTCATCTGTGGAGTGAAAACAAGATTCAGTCAATGCCTCTGTCAGCTTACAGAACTAGAAGGCGTGAACAGAAGCGTGCTAGTTGCCTACACATGGATCTTCCACTTTTTCCCCACAGAGTATTACACTTGAAATTTAGCACCTAGTGTGCCAAAACTTTGTGGAATCCCAAAGAAGAAATAACCTTATACTCAGGTAGCAGGAGGAAATAAATAATCTAAGGAACAGTCTGTGGTTGGTGGTTGGATTTGCTTCTCCCCCTTACTCACCTGACAGGTTTTTTGGGTGCCCCAGATCATGGGACTATTTTTTCTCTGCTCCAAGCTGATTTCCTTTGGCAGGTCTAGACTTGCATTTAAGCAGAGTTTCCCATTCTGAAAAAAATGCTTCCCTTTGGCTGCCCTAACACTTCAAGGGCTCTAGAAATCTGTCTGTCTTCTGACTGGTATATTCTGGTTATTTCCCACTCTCATCTTTACAAGCTCTTGGCAGAAACACCCATCAAAACACTTTCCTTGCTCAGACAGCTTACTTATCATACTCATTTAGTCCCAACAGTCACACAGGTTAATAGCTATTCCTTGTTCTTCATCTGGCAAGGATGTAATAAAGCACAGCACTGCATGTATAATGTGTGTTAATGTGAAAGGATTTTTGTATGGTGGTAAATACACCGGCTAAGCAAAGCTGTACCAGAAGTACCTACGGAACAGTTCTTAAGCTTCTACATGCATAAGCATCTTGATTTTAAAGTTTGTCTATAACTTGATCTTGAAATAGAAACAAATACTCACACTGGAGTCTCTAAAATCCAATTCCAGATCGGTATCTGTTTTTCACAAATCATTCTTTAAATATGAAACATATTAAACAAAACATAAGCGAACTCAAGCTTCTCAATGAAATACCTTATAAAATGGAGGTACATTGCTCTTTCATTTCTTTTGAGACTTGGAAAGATACTCTGGCATAACACAGCAGGTTTTTAAGTTGAAATCTGAGAAGATATTTAGGTTCATTTTCTACATTATACTACTTCTAGATCTGATTATAGGGATGGTAAAATGAATGAAAGTACCAGATAAAAATGTTTATTTTTCTTTCTTTTTTTTACATATATTAGTAGGATGTCATGCCAATTTTAAGACAATTTTTTTTCGTGGGGGTTTATAAGACACTTTGAGGTTTGTCTTGGATTTATAATTATATGTCACTGTATACAGTCACTTTTTAAGAGATAATATATAATGAACTCTTAAAAGTGAATTTAATGAACATGTAGTTTATTACATATTATATGTATTATCCATACTGTTTTCTTATCACAACACTGAAGAAATAAAAACATCAGACCTATATCTTTCATGGTACACGTCCAATTATCTCATTAAATTCAGTTATAGAAAGCCATTATTTACAAAGAAAAAATAACCAAATAGAACTGTTGTTCTACAGGCTATCTTGTAGCAAGATAGGATAAATCTACATGTATTTTCTAAGTAGTCCTCAATGACATAGGCTCTGAAAAGACAGTGACTATATGATTAAATAAAAACATTTCATGTTTCCAGCAAATGAATGTTTAGTGTGGGGTTTTTGTGTTTTTGTTTTTGTTTTTTTTTTTTTTGGTGGTGGTGGTGGTGGTTGTTTGTTTTTAAAAGGAAGATTCAATAATGCAGCTCGAAGATAGTGCATCCTAAATTTTGGTCAATATTTTGTTCAATACTGTTTCCTAAATATGTTCCATATAATAAAAATAAAATAATTCCAACTCTGTGGGAAAACATCAGAAATATTTATTTCAAAATAAGCAGTTATGAATTTTTAAAGTTGTGTGCATCCCCAATCAAATTTTCATGCATATTTTTTAGAAAGGCAACCTGGAAAAGATAACTACTTCATACTGCTCAATTGAAATCAATTAGTATTGACTACTGTATCACTAACTTTTCATCTTGAAGTGTTGTCTGAAAATACTCTTCAGTGCTCCACAGGTCCAAGATCAATGTCTTGAGCATCACTAGTTAGATAACTTAAACTTGTGCAGTGTTATAAATAACAAAAAAAAAAAGACATTTGAAATCTGTATTTTGGTGTAAGGTGCTGCTGATTTTCCAGGATACTACAGTCAGATGTTGCAAAACATTATATAAGAAATTTCTGATATTAATAAAGTATCTTTTAATCTTTTCAGCTTTAAGCAGACTATATTTACATCTTTGCTGACAAAGTCGTATACTTTTGACATTATGCTATATCATCGTTGCTTTTTCTACACGTTTGTCCATGACCGGCCTTGGTTCCATAACATGCAGAAGAATTACAAGGAGCTTTGCTATAAACACCTAAGCCTTTTAGCATACGTTTGCAATGCCAGCTTGGTAAAGGCATTATGGTAGTTTGCAATTCAGTATATGCAGGTAAATAAACAGTTGCTAGGCTAGCTATGCTTTTTGATCAGTACCATTAATAAACATTAAATAAACATTCCCTTAAAATAATGAAAGGATTTTTTTGTTTAACCAGAAAAGTTAGAAAACATTTTTATCATTAACAGTTATGGTATGCAGATTTTTATGGAAGAATATTCCATATTGCATAAGCTGTATAACGTATTTAAAATCTGCATCATTACTATACATCAACAAATCTTTTCAATGGAAATATAGGTGACTGCTAAGAGTTATTATTCCTTAAAGCACTTGGATATACTTTCAGTGGAAAAACCCCTACTTCACATTATAAGCAAGATCATAAGTTTGATGAGAGAGATACCATAAATTTACATGATATGTTTCAAAAGTAATTTATTAATAAAAACAAGAGTTGATCTGAAACTAGTAACAAATACAAACAGAGTGCAGTATACAATTTCAATGCAACAGCAAATTAAATAAACTTTGCAGAAAAATCTAAAAATAGACACGGATAATTATAAGAGATTTGCCTGTCAAAATGGAAGAAGGTATAAACTAGGATTTGATGGTGATCTGTCCAGTGTTCAATGTTTTCCCTAACCACCTGGCTAATGAACAGCAAACAGTCTTACTGTATTTGAAAACACCAAACCAGGAGTTTTTCCTCCCCACTTATGCTAGAGAACAGAATAAAAATAAAATAGAAAAAAAAGGGTGTTAACAAATTGGAGAAATGTTCTGGGGAAAAAAAAAGAGTACTTGAATGAGGGTAAGTGCAAGATACTACTTTGAGACTAGGTTGTGAACTGTCTAATACATGTTTGTTCAGAGAGGAGCCTGGGTCGTGTTCCATTCCACCAGCTCATCAATTCCAAAGAAGAGGCAAATCAGGAAATATGAACAATGGTATAGCTTGCAAGAACCAGAAACTGATTCTTTTGCTCAGTTAAATTAAACTCAGGATTTCATAACAAGGCACCACACTTTAAACACCTGTAGAACATCTGGAGAAAATCCAGAGGGGAACTGAGCCAGCAATCATAAGTCTAGGACCTATTTACTAGGAAGAACTGACTGACCGTGTTTAGCTTAGGAAGAGATGATAGGGTACAGGGATGAATAATGGGTTTCAAGTATGTAAAAGATTCTGCTAAGTAGCAGAATATAAACTTTTCTTCCTGACCATTGCAGTTGGAACAGACCAACAGACTTGTATCAAGGAAGATCTAGACTAGACGGTCTGGAAAACTTCACAGTGTTATGAATGAAACAATAGAATGAAACAATAAAATTAACACTTAGGAAAGCAGCTGGGTCTCAACTACTAGTGATCTTCATATCACCAACATGCTTTGCACCAGTTAAAGTCCTAGGTGGATGTCTGTGGAAACTGGCAGGGTTTTAATAAGGGACATCAAAGTGTAATCTACGATGTACCGAGATAGTACATCCTTAGACGCATGTTTATAGGTACAATAAGCTGGCTCATTTTCCTTCTCCGCTGGGGTCTTATGTTGCTATGTGATTGTGGAACAGACTGCTAGACTGTGCTCATAACTGAATTTAAAGGAAAGGAAAATACTTTATATGTTTTAGAAGACAAAAATAATAGCTAAATCACATTGTTTTTTAATGGGGGAATTCTGTTAATAATGTGTGTAGACAGGGGAGAAGGTAGAGCAGAAGATACATACTAGCAAAGCAGACAGAAAAACTGGTTCATCCACCATGTGATGAAACACTAAGACCATAGTGACAATGTATTGAAACATTATGGTATCACTGCTCGGGCAAATTTTATGTTGTGCAATGAACAACGAAGGTATCTCACACCCCTTGTTACACATCGTGTCTCGATCTATTCTGCAATATGGTATCAGAAAACAACACCAAAATCTGCAGAGCCCTCCATACAGTAGCTCTCTTCGAATTTGGAAATGCCATGTTTCTAGTGGCTTCAGGTGTTGTGAAGTATGAAACCAGAAAATGATGTATTAACTAACATTTCTCCAGCATGTCAAGCCGCCGACACCGTGCACACAAGTGACTGTTCAGGCTTTCTTCTTCCAGGCTCCAGGCAGAGGGCAGCAGTGTACTGTGCAGCTTTCCTCTGGGATCTCATCTGCTGTGCTGAAAGATGTCACATTAAAATATACCTATGTATTTTATACATGTACTTACAATATTTTAAAAAAGGGGAGCATGACAGCTGAAAACCAATGCATGTTTTTGTCATTTGTTTAGTTAAGCTCAGTTAACTGTTGAATTTCCATAGCCTTTTCAGTAAAGGATGCTCTGCAGGACTCAAACTATTATTGTCATTCTTAATAACATTATATAAATCTAAATATAGTAAAAGGTGTATGTTTATATTCATAGAAAGCATGTGTGTGTGTGGGCACATGCATCATCTTTATGTATTCTGTAACAACATTGCAACAAAAATACAACACTTTTAAAGGTGGTATTTAGTATTTGTAGTTGAATATGTGCCGATTCCCTTTCTTTCCAACTCATTGTTTCCTGTCTGCTGCAGGAAAATCATAAGCACATGGTACATAAATGCACCTTAGACACAACCATTCCAACCAGCATTCTGTTCCTGAGCAGAAACCTAACTCTATCCAGATTTTTTTTTGTAAATTATTGGGTTTTAGCTACACAGTCTGGATATCAATCAGCACATGGGACAGACTTTTAAGTGTTTTTAACTATATTGATGTACATGGCTTTGCTCTGCAAGTCTGCTTCCCCACCTCACATTTTTCTTGTTAAATCTCTCCACAAAGTTGCAGTATTCAAGCCTTAATACACCCCTTTGCCCAACCCTTTTGTTGCAATATCTTAATGATATTTTTTTTTAAAGAAAAGAGCTCAAATATATTCAAAATTCTTTCAATGCTTCAAACAAAATTTGGTCCTGCGAGGTTGTTGCAAAGCCTTAATTTACCTGGTCTGAAACTCTGCTGTTTTGAAGCATTTTTGTACACCCTCTGTGGAAAACAGTCAGATGTGGTCACAGGATAGGGAAGGAAATAACGAAGAGAGGAACTATTTACAAGTACTTCCACTAAACATGTATGCTAGACTTGAGCAGGGGGAGAAAGATGTGAAGAGGGCTGAGCAGGTGAGAGTGCTCTGTGCAAGCTCTAATTCATCACCTGAGAAAAACCCAGAAAGGCAGCACTCAGGAGACCAGCTCCTGGATGAAGAATGATTGGTTGAAGGTGAGAAACCACTTGGATGGGTTTGCAACTACAGAGCAATTTTCTTTGATTGAAGGTATGCAACAACAATTGTTCAATTTAGTCTGTAATTTAAGAGTGCTTTTTGATTTCTTTGCTGACAGTAAGCTCTCATCATAAAAACGTTCACAAATATTGCTTTCTACCATCTCACACTGGCTATGATTTTCCATCCTGGTAAATGTTATGTCCTTAGTTTTTAACTTTTTTTTTGTAAGTTTGGTTTGGGTTGGTTTTTTTTTTTTTTTTTTTTTAATGGAGTTTTCTGGGTGTGGTGTTTTTCGGATTTTTTTTTTTAGTTTTTTTTTTTTTTTTCTTCCTTTGACTTATAAACCTACAGTATACCTGAGATGGAACCTGTTACAACTTACAGGATTGCAGTTAATACATGACATTGTTATGTGTCCTTTCCATACACACTCTGCATGGTCTGTCTGTAGAATATTAAGTTGAATTAAAAGCTACTGGGCACAGTATTTTAGGCCTCTAACTGGTACCTCCCAGTTAGGAGTGTAGCTCCCATAGCACCCCAGGATACTCAGTGGCAAGAGATAAACATCTCTAAAGGGCAACTAAAATCTTTTGTTCTTTTCTAGGCAGCATTGTTCAAGTTCTGTTGCAGTGGCTTTAAAGTTGATAAAGTTGAGGCTAAGGACAGACTTACTCAAACCTGCTTTCTTATACATCGGCCAAGAGTGTACTGGGTCTACTGTGAAGGAGTAATTTTCTTCATAGCATCTTGTATGATGCTGGGTTTTGGATTTGTGACTAAACCAGTGTCGGTAACACAACAGTGTTTTAGCCACTGCTGTGCAGTGCTTACACAGCATCAAGGTTTTCTGTTTCTCTGCCCTGCCAGTGAGTAGGATGGAGTAGGCAAGAATGTGGGAGGGGACAGAGCTGGGGCAGCTGACCTGAATTGGCCAAAGGGATATCATACACCATCTGATGTTGTGCTCAGTACTAAATCTGGGAGGTAGTCTTTCCAAAGAAGTCATTGCTTGGAGACTGGCTGGACATTGATCTGCTTGTGGAAGGTGATGAGTGATTGCCTTTACGATACTTCGGATGTTTTTTTCCTGCTTTCCTTCTGTTGTTAAACTGTCTTTATCTTGACTTATGAGTTGGGGTTTTTTTGTTGTTTTTTTTTTCGTTTGTTTGCTCTTCCATTTTTCTCGCCATCATGATGTGGGGGGCATGTGAGCAAGTGACTGGTTGGGTACTTTGTTGCTGGCCACAGCTATTTAATACTTGTGCCCCTGACCCAAGGCAGCCGTAGGTGAAAGACAGTGCATAACTAAAAATCTTGGAGTTTTTGAAGGGGGAATAATGATGTGTAGCATTAGTAATACTAGGATTTTTGTGGAAAATCTGGGGGTTTTGAAAGCTGGGAGATATGAGGTACACATAGTATAATGTCTATGCCTGATTGTTAGATCTCTTAGAAAAAATTATTTTTTCTGCATGACACCTTATTAGTGGGTGGATTACCAGCTAATGTGTTTTAATCCAAATTCTGTGCTCTGGAGGCTGCTTTTTATATTTAGATACTTCATTTGCTACAGATAGTCTTTGTGACATGGCAGCATCAACGGGTTGTTAAAGTCCAGCCTACTCTGCAGCAGGACTCAGCGAGCACGTCATTAGAAGGCCACAATGGAGCTGCCCAGTGAAATCTTCTGTGCCTCCTAGTAAATCAGAGCGTTTCACAAGGAAATTACAATTACAGCTGCATGATACTGGAAGTAAGAAGAGTCTTACAATGAAGCTACACCATAAGGTTCTGTATATTGTACAGCAAATCAATATAAATTTACAACTGAATTACATGCTAAGCTTCCCTGTATTATGTGCTAAGTCACAGACATTCACAATCGGGTTCACTTTTAAGCTCCCATGTAATATATGATAAATCATGAAGTTACAGCAAGGCCCATCAAGAGCCTTGCTTTATTTGGTCTATTGTTATTATTGCTGTAGTTATATGGGGGGCATCTGTCATTGATAGGCAAAATTAAGGAAAATGGCAAATCACTTTGACTTTGAGGTTGTACATGGAATGTGGCCACCTTTCTCTGACTCAAATTTGAGCTTCCTTTGGGATGCTCACAATGCTGCTTGGAAACACGGTAGCTTTTCAACACAGAGGGACTTATTAACAAAAGAATTTTAAACATCCAAGAACAGGGAGATGGTCTCTTTAGTGTAGGCATTCTGCACATTACTCCATCACTGCTGACCTTACTTGAGAGTGAGGATGAACTAATCCTGGGGATCTGTAGACTGCCTTAGCAACATATGCATTCACTAAGTAAAAAGTTGAAAGTAACTTTTGGGGAAAGTAATTTTTGTGGATACTTTGCTATTCAGAGAAGTCTTCACCGGCAAAACAGCATTTGCAAGAAACTCTGTGAAAACATCAGTTTAAAACTTACTTTAGTTTTGTTTCGATGAGTAGCTTCAGATCATAGTCTCTAACATTTTCTTTTCATAATATCTTCATTGAAAACTTATGGGAGTACTCTCAAGGTTATATGCTTACAGAACTGTTTGCACTTAAGTCTGGTGTGCTGGGGGTTGGTAGGGGAAAGAGAAAATCCATACAGACAAACAGGAATCAATAAACCCAGCAGAATAAGAAAGAACAGCTGATGTTGATAATAGGAAAGGAAAAGAAAATAGAGAGATCATATGACTGCTTCAGGAGAAAGGGTTCATCCTTCATCCAACTGAGTACCTGGCATGCAACCAGTCAAGAAAAAAATGGGTTGGAAGGATGCATCTAGACACAGCTTCCAAGCCAAAGTTATTTTGGACATAGCTTACAAAGCTTTGGGAAGTTCAGTATGTTTGTGGAGCTTCCCCACTCAAAGCATGTTTTTGACCTTGAAATACACCATCAGCAACAGTGTCAAATGATGTCATTGCACTGAAACTCCAAATACTAGTTATAGAAGCCACATAGAGACCAATGGTTACTTGGCTTCTCTGGAAGTCCTGTAACTGTAAATGACAAATTGATCTTTCATTTTAAAACGGGTTTGACTCTAATCCCTGGAAGAGACACTGCATGCTGTGGGACTGGCGTTTGATCTCTACTACCTCAATGAAGAGCCAATAAAGGCAGGCACTACAATGGCATCCTGCACATAGCAGTTATCTGTCTGCTCAGCTGCTGCTTCAGCTGAATCCGGCTGGATCTGAGAAGCCCAAAGCTTCCTGCTCCATCCCGTGGGTGTTGCTTTGCAGCTGAAATGCCACTTTCATCACCCTGTCTCAGTACTTGACTCCAGGAATGGACAGCGCAGCCTGTCATTTGGATCAGGGTCCAGCCAAATTCACTTACAGTATCAACTGATCTATGCATTGTTTAGTTTATTTCTTTCTTATGTAGGGGAAAAGGATTAATGTATTTTAAAATCTAGAGTCCATAAAGGCCATTTCTTGGAGCCTACGTGTAGCCTGCAGTATGCCAAAAATTTTGGATGTCAGTAACATCTCTGTATTACCATTTTTCCTGTCATACCACTCAAATCAATTGCTCAGTGCCAATTTCAGAAGCAGCTGTGTGGAATGACCAGGGAAATGCCAATGTCATCTTGCATAATTTTCATTAAGTCTTGAGATTCCACAAAGTATCAGAGAATTGGTTTTGTGGATCTGGGTTACTTGCCCAGAGGGAAGTATATATTTGAAAAGTCTGCACTACCCACCTTGCTGCTGTAATGAACAGAAATGGATGTTGCCACCATCTGCTTCTCCTGATAGCAAGGGAACAGGTCTTCCCATTGAAACAAAACATGCAGCTCATACTAGTTGTATGAGATAATGCTGTTCATTTAAGCACTGCCTTGCGCATCTTCAAAAATGGCAGAAGGCAAAGTAAAACGTGTTTTGTTTTGTTGAAACCTGTTGAATGAACATGTGATATCTGCCTTATGTTTTACCTGCTGTTTGAAGTCACAAATCTTGGGAAAAGAAAGAGGTCAACTCTTGTTCTTCTGTGATAGCGGAGGGTGCTGTGTCTCTCTGGGTGCGCGGTGTGAGCTGGAAGCATGTTGCTTCATAAAGTTGTGAAGTTGTGGAAATTGCATTGAAAGCAGTATTGAAACTTTGGCTTGTATGTCGCAGGACAAGGGCTGGGGACTGCGCTGGCAGACTCATGGCAGAGATAGATTTATATAATGTATATCTAGAAACTTCTTGGAACAAAGATAATCCCAATGGCAAACCCTTCTAAGGGCTTCTGTCCTTCCACACGTCCTCAGCGAAGCACTTCCTGAGGCTGATCAGCTGCCAGACACAAAGTAGTTTATGTGAACACTGGCAACTGTATGTTATGTGAAAAAACCCTCATCTCTGCTCTCACAAAGGAACACAGAAAAGCAATGGCACATGGAGGGTGTCCTGGTTTTGGCCAGGATAGAGTTAATTTTCACAGGGAGCCAGGACAGATGAGCCAGGGGCTACTCTGTGCCATGTGACATCATGCTCCCCATAAAAGGGGGCTAGTTGGGGAGGGGGGAGTTCGGTGCTGCTCCGGGACAGGCTGGGTGTGGGGTGAGCATCCGGTCTGTTGGTGGAGTCAGTAAATTGTTCTTTGTTGTCACCATTGTGTACATTCCATCATGCTGCTGTCCCATTAAACATTATCTCAACTTGAAGAGGCTTCCCACATGTTCGTCCCATTTTCCTTCCCATTCCACCGAGGCGAGGCGGGGGGAGTGAGAGAGCGAGTGGCTTTGTGATGCTCAGCTGCTGGCTGGGGCTGAACCACGACAGAGGGGAACCCAAGTGACACCCTGCTGTGCGTCCTCCCAGGCCCATCCCAGGAGCCACCAGACCACCACCGGTCTGTCTCCACTATCCCAGAGGAGCACAGAGCCCAAAGGCAGGTGGGAACACAAACTAAGCATTCAGAGGAAGGGACGTCCTGTTCGGGCCCCTCCCAGGGCTGTCCCATGAGTCCATATGGGGTGTACATGTGTGCGTGTGCCTACTGGGTGTATGGGCTCAGCCTTGCTGCCGGTTGGACCTGCGGCATGGAGCTGTGGCAGCCCCATCTCTCTCAGGCTGCCAGATCCAGCACAGTGTAGTTTTCCCATATATCATACACATAATTTCTTTCAAAAATGAGCTTAGACGGGTTCTTCTTACAGAGCCACATACAGGATAAATGCCCATAAACTCAAAACACAATAAAGGAGAAGGAAAGTCCATATAGCTTGTTCTTGTAACGTCATATTTTATATTAAGGACAAGTAATATTTAGATAATAAAATGTAACTTTGACCAGGAAACTCCAAACAGTAAATATCCAAGTTGACAGTCAAACAGTGTCACCATCTTAATTTCGTCTCAGTCAGTAAATGACTACCCCAGCACTTCCGAGCAGTACTATCCAGTAAATTTCAGAGTACAGCATACGGTTTTTGCAGCAATAAAATGTTTCCCAAAAAGTCCCATGAGATTTACTTTTAGGTTTGATATTTAATGGAATGACAATACAGTTTGGTATTTTGCTGTTTTTACTGGCTGATTTCAGAGATTAAGAGAGAAGACGTACGTTTGGTGGCATTCACGTTGTTATTCAGCTTAGTTTATCTAGTGGCTACAAGTGTACCTCCAAGAGTCTGGAAGAGGCTTTTATTTGAAAGATTCTTGGGTAATAGAAGAAATTAGTCTGAGGTTTAACTTTGCAGTGTCTCTTGCTGACTTGCAAAACTTAAAGTACTACTAATATCTATATAGCTTTTTTTAGTAAGGCCAAATTATTCAAGTAAGCCTGTTTGGAACAGAACCATTAAAATATTTTTTCCTACAGCAATGTTACAAGTGGAGATGGGAACATGAAGAAATGGATGATTAAGCAGCATAGTACCAAGCCTAAAACAATCATAAAATGTAATTGCCACCTACTAAGAAAGAAAAGAATTTCAAAATTGTTTTTATTCTCATTGATTTCCTTTGGTTTTTCTGTATCTTGGTCTTGGAAAAGAGAAAAATAAAAATTAGTATTTCCTTAGTCTTCTGTCTGTGGATCACTGTGTCTTAAGCATGCATTTTTTCTCCCATGCAAGAATATAACTTTTAAATATTTATATATTCTCTTATACCAATCAAAATCAGAGCTATTAATTATCATAATTATAATTAATTATAATGTTAAAAATTATGTAAAATTAAGAGGTTTTTAAATATCCTTTTTTCATCATACTCACTTGTCATTTCTTCTTTTAAGAGCTGTTCTGCCAACTGAGTACATAATAACTGACTACCTGTTTTATCTTTGTTCTGGATTTTGGATGAGTTGCTGCCTAGCCATTCCTCTCTCACAGCATGCAGGCACACATATCTTATAGTTCTGTCTGACACAAATACTATGTTTTTTTAAAAAAAGATGTTTCCTTCACCTGTTGTAGTGTAGACACCAATTATGTGTATTTGATTCTAAAAACAGTTTGAACAGACACTGTGATTAAAAATTTCAATGTAGAGACTTCAGAAAAAAAAAAAAGGGTAAGATTCTTACAGAAAGCAAGTCTCACCTCCAGTGAGATATACGGAACCTTATTTATTTTAGTACAGTGACTCCAGATAATCACAGCACTCAGTTTCTTGATTTCTTTTAACCTGTTTTAAACCCTAGGCTGTTGCCTTGTAAGATTTTACATTTTTAAAGATAGAAGCGAAAAAAACCCCAAACCCTTCTGCTCTTTCCAAATGAATACATCATTTTGCTGAGTAAAATAATAATAATGAAAACAATTAATGGCTTTAAGAAGGTTTATTCTAGCTCATATGATGCTTTAAACAGGATTCCTGACATAGTAGTCTATGGTTTCAGCTTTTTGCGTACCAGATCTTATACTGTGAAAATCCTCTCTGATCTGGGTAAGCATACTATTTTTCAGACCCTTTTGTTTCCAAATCGTCTCTTGAATGCCTCCAGTTTACATAATACTACCCAACAGTGGAAAGCTTCCTCAGTGTTTGGAGGCTTGCCCCTTGTTTTATTTATCCTCCTATTACATCAGTTTAAATCCATCTGCTTGGGCAGAGCTGTACTTACATCATGTTGATAAAAGAATTTAACCCAACAGTTCAGCTCGTAAGTTCATCTTCATGGATGGTCTACTTAGTTGTTTCCTTCCACACAGCAAATGAAACTACACAGTCAGATCTTCAGATG
Source organism: Psophia crepitans (assembly GCA_013399095.1). Lineage (NCBI taxonomy): Eukaryota > Metazoa > Chordata > Aves > Gruiformes > Psophiidae > Psophia > Psophia crepitans. The sequence goes on from VWZZ01002417.1 coordinate 104,161, forward strand.
AGTCCGCTGCAAGGGGCGGCGGTCAGGCAGGACAGGCTTTGGCATACTCACTCCTTACGGTACAGACTCTTGTCTCTTATGCTGTTGCACCATTGGGGGGTAGCTCTGGGCCTCCAGAGATGGCACTGAACAAATACTGGCTGTAGTCTTACAAAGTGCTATTGATGCAGTGATGTCGTCAGAGGTGCGATGAGGAGTGGTTTTTGTGCTTACTGATAGAGTAATTAAATTTTCCCTATTAAAAGGTAAGTGAATATGAGTCACAACTCATATATTGTTTGTGTTTACAGGAATTACCAGGACAAGAGTCCTTGTTCCCTGATCATCCAGAATGGGAAAAGTTTAAGGCATAGAATCATAGAATATCCTGAGTTGGAAGGGACCCATAAGGATCATCGAGTCCAGCTCCCGGCTCCACACCGGGCCAGCCCAGTCAGAGCAGATAACTGAGAGTGTTTGTCCAGACGCTGCTTGAACTCAGTCAAGCTCAGTGCAGTGACCACTTCCCTGGGGAGCCTGTTCCAGGGCCCCACCACCCTCTGGGTGAAGAACCTTTTCCTGATCTCCAACCTAACCCTCCCCTGTTGCAGCTTCATGCCGTTCCCTCGGGTTCTATCGCTGATCACCAGAGGGAGGAGATCAGTGCCTGGTGAGGAAGCTGTGGACTGCAATGAGGTCTTCCCACATGCTTTGGTTCTTCTCTGACAAAGGTGCCCAGGTTTCCTTCCCACAAAAACTGAGATGCAGCGGGATGAGAGGAGGCTAGTGTACATCAGTACACATCCCAGGAAAGGATATCACACAGTGTGGCCGAGGCACCAGTGGCTGGAATATCTCTTGCAATTACCTGTTTAGATATAGTCCTGATGACCATGTCTGTGCCTGGGGCACATCACAAGCTGCTCCTTCACTAACATAACCATGTGTCTAAGAGAGAGAGTGGAATCAGATATGCTCGTTTTTCCATATAAATTGCAACTCAGAACTATGCCAACACAATATGTTGCCTTCCACTTGTACTTAACCTTAAAGAGAGAATCTCTTTCCCCACCTTCTCTCTGCTGAACTGTTTCTTCTTTAATGGAGGGGATTCATTCCCTACCACCCGTTGGCTCCCCTCCATCAGCATGCTTTAGAGACAGGGACCTCTCGTCTGATCTCCCTTTGGCAGGCTGTTCTTGCTGGTTCATGGTTACTGCCCTCTTGGGACAGCCTGGGCTACCATAGCGGATCGCATCTTCCCCACCTGCAGTCTGACTAGGTGGGAGAGAAAGGGCCTACATCTTCTGCTATACCTTAGATGTACGGCCACTGTCTAAAGTCTACATATTGCCTCACTGACTGCAGCATTCCTGAGCGTGTAACTGATTTCACCTGTTTGCCCAGGCACTTTGTACTGCTCGGCACGACCCACTATTTGTATTTCAGGACTGCCTACAGCAGTCGTCTGCAAATCAGGAATTACAACTGGAAGCAGAGTGATAGTAGGAGATATAAGGGAGCGTTATAAGAAATGTAGTTGTTTTTTACTGTGTTTGCAGTTTCGTGTCTGGAGGCAAGCAAGGAGAGAAGCTGCAATCATAAATGATTTGGGAATGGAGCCCATGGTCTCTAATAATGACTAAATCCTAATAGGCAAGGTACAATAGAGATAGCACTTGAAGACAGAAATATAAGGCTTACAATGTGTGTAACTATTTATATAATTTAAAAAGGTGGGGGTGAAATGGTATCCCTTTACCAATATAATAAATAGTCTTATAAAGGTCTGAGAAATAAATGTCAAAAATGTTTTGGCCGAAGACCAGAAGCATTTAACTTCTCTGGGAGTTTCCTAGTGTGGATTTTCACAATGGTGAAGATAAAATTTGTCTACATTGACACATCGTAGTCTGAGTCTCCATTCAGGAGGCTGATGCATTGCAAACTGGTAAGTAGCAGTGTTTCAGTAAATCAAACAAATGTCTAATCAGTACCTATGCATTATGCACAGCTACTTCATGTTGTCAACAAAAAGATTCCGGATTTGTAGAGGCTTTTACACTCTTTTTTTTCCTAATCTAGAAGAAATAATCTGACAGGTTCATTCCTCATTTTCAAAGGGTCCTCAGGGTGTAGCTGCAACTATGCTAGTTACAATTCAATTAAGTGGCAGTCTATGCAGAATAAATTATTGCTACCTACTTATACTCAGAGTTTTCATATTATCTGTAAAACCTCACCAAAGGACAAAAATGTCTTAGGAATTTGAAATTTTTCATCAAAGTAGGTCTCTAACGTTTCCAGTTTTACAATCCTTCCCCATGCTGTAGAGTTTTGACTGTAAAATCATTGAATTGCAAAACTGTGCTAATATTCCTATTTTCATTCTAGCTTTTAATAGTAATCAGTTGCTTATATCTTCTCAAGTGTGTGGATATGTATACATTTTTTGGCTTAGGAAGCAAGCTAAATCAACAAGACCTGAATGCATGTACAAAGTTAGTAGGAGATCAATATTAGCATTATTTATTAACAATATTACTACATGTTAGAATTGATATGATTCCTATGGATAGCTGTCTTGCACCAAACAGAGCAGAGATGTTCCTATCCCCAGCACAATAGCATCTTCATTGTAGTCAATATTTTCTGAGCATCCCCTCCCAAGATAACATGCTTTCACTAGACTTCCTTTAACATTCTCTTCAGCTTCAGGCAAAACCAATAATTAATGATGAGACTTGAGTGGTGCACAGCTAAGAACTAAACCAGACTGTCTCTTCTCATCTCTGCCAGTTATGTGCTTTCTGATCTTCAAATCAGACTCTCTGGAGAGAGTCCAGCGGAGGGCTACCAAGATGATTAGGGGGCAGGACCATATCTCGTATGAGGAAAGGCTGAGAGAGCTGGGTCTGTTTAGGCTGGAGAAGACTCTCAGGGGGATCTCATCAATGCTTATAAATATCTAAAGGGTGTGTGTCTAGAGGATGGGGCCAGACTCTTCTCAGTGGTGCCCAGTGACAGGACAAGGGGCAATGGGCACAAACTGGAACACAGGAGGTTCCATCTCAATATGAGGAAAAACTTCTTTA
>VWZZ01002417.1:107700-156895 GCA_013399095.1 Psophia crepitans
TCAGGTTGGAGATGAGGAGAAATTTCTTCTCGGAAAGGGTGGTCGGGCATTGGAACAGGTTGCTCAGGGAGGTGGTGGAGTCACCGTCCCTGCGGGTGTTTACGGAAAGATTAGACGCAGTACTGAAGGACATGGTTTTGTGGTTAATAGGTGTGTGTGGGGGGTCGGTTGGACTGGATGATCCTTGAGGTCTCTTCCAACCTTAATGATTCTATCCTATTCTATTCTATTCTACACCTGTGCTACAGGTGAATCTGTGAAATCCTCAGATTGATTGTAGGTAAAAATTACATGTTATGAAAACTATGATGCCTATGTCTACTGTTTCAAAATAGATTAATTTCATTAATGGGGCTGTCAAGATCTTTGGTCTAAACAAAGGTCTGCTAAAGATAATTCGGGACATTAAGGTAAAATTTGCTCTACAGCAACCGTTATCTGTACTGGAAAACCTTTCAAAGCATCTATGCTTTGAAATATGCTAGGGAAAAAAAAAATGTTAAAAATTATTGATTTAAGGTTAGGTCCATGCTAGAATCTTTTTACGATATGGTGATATTAGTTGCAAGTATTAGTGTTGCAGCCATGATGGTATGCAGTTTGGGAGGAGAAGGAGAATGTAGTGAAGCAGGGGTTTTTCTCTTCTCTCAAGTAACTAGTGATAGGATGAGAGGACATGGACTCAGGTTGCATCAGGGGAGGTTTAGATTGGATATTAGGAAGAATTTCTTCACCAAAAGAGTGGTCAGGCATTGGAACGGGTTGCCCAGGGAAGCGATGGAGTCATCATCCCTGGAGATGTTAAAAAAGCATGTACATGTGGCACTTCGGGACATGGTTTAGTAGGCATGGTGGTGTTGGGTTGATGGTTGGATTTAATGATTTTAGAGGTCTTTTCCAACCTTAATAGTTGGATTCCATGATTCTATGATCTTTGTTAGATAAACTTTTATACTAAAAATAATGAAGCATTTTTGAAAAAAATCTTGCCTATTTTTGTAAGCTATGTCAGTTGGTCTAAAAAATTACTGTATTATCTAAAACAATTTCTGTATCAGCTAAAAAAATCACAAAACTTAGCAGTACAGTTTTCTAGAATATTTGTAGTTTTAAATCTTAATGTAAACTCAACTGTACCAGGAAAAAAAAAATGGTTTTGCTAGTGCATTTTATTTCGCTGGAGTGAAGCCGGATATGTTATACTGCCAAAAGATGTATCTAACTTAGAAACGTCTCTTCTTACAGCTGTACAATAAATCTTTTTCTAATGCCAGCTAAGCCTATGATCTTTCATTTCCCTTTACTTCTCTTTTCCTTTCCTGAGATTGTCCTGGTTTATTTAGATTTGAGTGGTTCTCACTGCAGTTACACTTCCAAGAATTTTACAGCACCAGTCCTGGTGCTGAAATTGCAATACATCAAGGAGTTGATGGCTTCTCAAACAAACTTTTTCTAGATTGAAAGCCTTTCTGTGGGAAAGGTAAAGGAAGTTAGTTAAAATGTTTCGGCAGATCAACGCTGTGGCAGTGCAAGAAGTTTAAGCTATAGAGGGATTTACAGATCAAAAGAAAAAGCCAAATATTGTGCAGAGTTAACCAAGAGTCCTCAGAAGAGAAAGATTTATTTCTCACTCCAGTAAACAAGTTGGCAGCTACATTCAGCACGAGTACGAATTTCTTGCAGGCCTTCAAAAATAGCTCATGTGGCAAACCTCTCATTAGCTCATTTGGGAGCCCCCAAATATGCATAAACTTGTGTAATGCATGACAATAACAAGGAAACGGTACAACAACAACAATGCTCTAGCTCCCACACCCTTTAGTTTGACAAATATCCTGTTAAGAAATGAGTGAGTATACTTGCTCAGGAGGGTATAGAGAGACCGCACATGAAATCTCATTGAACTCCCTTTGCTTTTTTGAGGGGACATGACACTAATTTCAACTGCTTTCTCAGATTTAGCCAGAAAGGTGATTTTTCCTTTGGGGCATTAAGGGATCCCTTATCTTCACCATAGCATTCCCTCCTCACTCCATGCCAGGCCTTGGGCCATCCCTTGAGCCCATAGTGAGGGCTATGCCACGTTGCCAGCCTCGCTGTGGACTTGGAAGCCCACATGCAGACCTTCCTCCTTGCAAAAGGTTTTGCCGGAATAGGTGGAAGCCTGGGCTGGATTTACAGCCAAGTTTCAAGAGAGAACACTGTTAGCAGCTAATAAACACTTCCGAACAGTTTTCTCTACTATTGGCTTTTATTTTGTCTATGTAGATATAATATATCAAAATGATGAAAGAGGATGACATATTACATTGCCTTAAGAAAAACAGGAAAAAAATACCATTTCTGCTATTTGTAGTATTAGCATAGTCATGGTATTTATGCAAGATTGCATATGGGAGAGACAAGCAGTGTCTTTGTAAACAGAAGATTCATGACTATATACTAGTAATGCAAGAAAAGAGAGGAAAAAAGAGGAAAATAATACTTTTGGGGTGATTTAATTTAGTCCAAAACAGAAATAAAGTCTGGTTTAGCTCCAGAGAAGAGCTTGTGTGACTTAAAAAAATTCCTGTTTTTTTCCAGTAATATAATTTGCTTAATAAAATACTCTTTCTCTTTACAAACCCACCTAACTATTCTTTGTTAAGCACTATGTTTTGCACAGGGCAAGAAGGGGAAAACAGAAGTATTCTGGAATAATACAGCCAATTATGCTATTGTTTGAATCCATTTACAGACGATATAACTACATTCAAAGTGAAAAGAGAAGGTCTTTATATTACATTCAAATATGCAAGCAAAGCACTAAGCAGCTCTCACGTGGGAAGCAGTATGCTCCTTTCCATCCACTAGATAGAGCTAGGGGACTTTATGCATTCGTGCAAAGTTCTCAGCATGGCACATGTGTTTCTTCTGCCAGACCTGGTGCTCCTCTCTACTAGCCTACAAATAAAAAAAAAAAAACCACCAAAAAACAAAAACCCAAAATTGTTTTCAGAACTGGGCTTCTGTGTTTGAAAGCTCATTTTATATCGTAAGCGGAATCTCATGTTTGGGACAGTGACATAAAACCCAGTATTTTCCTTCTATTATCCTTTTTAATATTTATATTTGTAGGATAGGGCCTTGAATCATCTTATTATGCATTTATTGTGCGTTAGCTTTCTTCATATTAATAGGGGTGTTTCAGGTTCAAATCTGGCACCAGACATCCCTTTTTGCCTTTACCTGACAAAATGACTAGGAAAGCAGGTAATTTAACCACTGGAAAACATAACTTTTGAAATTTAATGTCTCTCATTAAGGTTTATTGCCTTAACAGTGACCTAATATTTTACAAAAATGTGAAACTGAACATTATGTTCTGAGATTTTGTATTTTTGTAAAATGTGAATTTTTGCCCTTATAACAGTGCCATTTGGGTTTTTTTCTTTGTTGTCAATTCTTTCACTTTCCTTAAGGAAGAATACTATAAGATTGAATTTGGATCAAACTAATAAAGTCCTATAGATATGAATCCAAAAAATATAGCTTTTCTAACGAAGCAACTGAGCTAAGGAAATAGATATTTATTGATTTTTTTATATTGTTTTATGAAGCTTTTTGAAAAAAATACCATTAGCCATTGCATTTTATTGAATTAAACAGAATGCTTCAAACAGCTCTATTTTGAAATTGTAATTGTCTCTTATACTCGACAGTGCTTTCCCTAAAGTTTCCACGCTTGCAAAGGAAAAGGCTGGCACGCTATACTTGGGACTGAGCGCTCCATCTCTCCGTGGGAGGGCTGAGCCTGCAGGAGGCAGATGGAGGTGAGGCTCTGCCCGCAGCCGGCTGGCCTGCTCTTAGGCTCTTCCTTACAAAGCTTGCAGCAAGGCCATGAGAGCAGCTAGGGACAGACAGGACAAAATGTAGACGTTTGAGAGAAAATGATAAGTGGGAATTCTTGGGAAAATGGAATATTCCCGTTTAACTATGTCTGTTTCTTCCCCCCACCACCACTTGAATTTATTGCTTGTGTTTTATAGAAGAACTGCATTCAGATGCCCGAGTCGGGGAGAATGGAAAGGGTATGCATGAGAAGGCGAGAGGGCTAAACCCTTTCCTTCTTCTGTGGATAAGAGGAGGGGAAAGAAGGAATAGGTGAGAAGCTTTCCCCCTGAGAAACAATACAGTGTGATTAAGGAATCCAAGTTCACTCTGCAGAACCCCATCATCCTACATTTGAGACTTTTCTCTTCCCTGACTTCTGAACTGGTTAGCTTTGGTTATCTTGCTTGCTCTAGGGATGATGCTTTAGTAAACAAGCTTGACAGGCTTTAAAGCAAGAGTTACAGCACACGGAGTGTAAAATGTTGAAGAAGACAAAAGCAGATTCTAAATTAGGATGGATTTCCATCTCTTTCCAATCTGCAGCGAAGAGGGGGAAAGAACAATTCATGGTAGGTTGTGCACACTCTTTCTGATGATCACAAAAGAAAAGTTACATGTGGCAGTGCTATGTAGTAGAAGTGTGGTCTCTTACTGATAAAAGGACAGAGCTCAATTATGTTTTTCCATTAAAAGACAGATGTTTTCAAAATGTATTGAATTAGAGTCTCACTCTTTGCATGTGATAAGCTGGGAGACAGAGGAAAGATAACAAGAAATGGTCACTCAAGTTTGTGTTCTCAGGTCAGTGTCTCTCATGTTTAAATATTTACAAGATTGACACTAATAAGTCAGAAAAGTTGAATCTCAAGCATGGTTCTCTTCCTGGTTCTCTTCCATTACGCTTACAACCCAGAGACTGCATGTATCACCTTATCAGTGACTTTATTCACCAAAATACACCTAGGAACCCAAGGCAGGAATGGAAAAAATTGCAATTCCAGTTAGTGTTACACAAATATTTTTCCCATTCCTCCAGACAGTTTGCAGTGCAAAATTTCTTTACAGCTTTCTTAGCAAAATCCTTTGCTTGAAAGAACCATGTGTACACATCCATGCACACACATTAACTTCTGACATATAACAGAAATTGCTTGAACCAAAAAGCATAGTATTTAGCAAAGTGCTAAGTATTTCAGTCAGTAACCTTAAGATTGGGCAGGTAGAACAGGGATTCAGTTTCTGCCTAAGGAAATTTACATTAGGTCTTCTTTATCTTGCTAACGCATATCTTTCTGAGATGAACAACCGTTTCCCATATCGATTTATTGACATGACATACCTTTCTAGGACCCAATATGTATTTATCTGTGTTTTGGTTCTCAATATTTCATGAGTGTCCTAACTGCAAACTGAATTGTTACTGTCAAGCTTAGAGACGTTCATCCCCCTGCTCAGTGGTTGAGATGGAGATGCTTCTTTCAGTGAATGAGTTCAGCATTTATTTGTAGCATTTCCATCCAGCTTTTTCACAGACAACCCAGAATCTGACGCTACCAATTCTAGCAAGCCTCAGTGAGCCTACCGAACACACAAACTCTTTCTGCCAGTCTTGATTTCTCCAGACATAAAAGACTCTGATCATTAATTTTGAACAAGAAAAGAGACGCTGATGTCCTGTCAGGCTTACCATTATGTAGACCAAGTGGGAATTTGACTTTTTTTTTTTTTTCATAAAAGTTCAAGTATACCTTCAGAGAGTTTTCCATGTTTTTCCAATTTTCTCATTTGGGGATCAGTACAAAGCGCCAATCTACTAAACTGTGTAACTCAGAGGACATTCTTGTGTATCTGTAGAAGAAAGCAGCAGTGAAAAGAGTATTAATTTGATATAAAGCATATTCTATTTCACAAAACTGTTTCTTTGACCTGAGGAATATTTTTTCATCTCTCTGTCTCTTCTTCAGTTCTACTTTCCTTTAGACCTAAATTAATTTTGAATTATCTTAAAAAAACCCAAACTGTATGGGAATCAGTAGCTCTCAAAATTCAGTTGGAGCTGTTTTGAGTAATTTTCTCCATTGAACTAATTCTGTTGGGCATCAGCTTCAGCGAAGCTGAGGCTTGTAGCTGGACTTGGTCAGTCTTGGTCCTTCCTGGTTGAAGTGGGCATTAGTCATAGAATCATAGGATCACGTAAGTTGGAAAAGACCTTTAAGATCATCGAGTCCAACTGTTAACTTAGTACTACCAAGTCCAACCACTAAACCATGTCCCTAAATGCCACATCTACACGTCTTTTAAATACATCCAGGGATGGTGACTGAACCACTTCACTGGGCAGCTTCTTCCAGTTCTTGACAAGCCTTTCAGTGAAGAAACTTTTCCTAATGTCCAATTTAAACCTCTCCTGGTACAACTTGATGCCATTTCCTCTTGTCCTATTGCTTGTTACTTGGGAGAAGAGACCAACACCCATCTGGCTACAATCTCCTTTCAGGTAGTTGTAGAGAGTGATTAGGTCTCCTCTCAGCCTCCTTTTCTCTGGGCTAAACAACCCCAGGTTCCTCAGCTACTCCTCGTAAGACTTGTGGTCTAGACCCTTCACCAGTCATCCCACCTTACCTTACATGTACACAGTGCAGGTATCTACCTCTAACTTAATTGTCTTGGTTCCTAGTCCTTCTTGATGTTGATTAATCTGACCTGTTATAAACTTCAGGTTCAGGATTAGATGAATAATACTTATTTTCTCTCCATTCACTGTAAGGAGATCACACAAGGTCTAGCTCACATTCAGATGTTCATATTATAAGTGTCTTCATTTGGACAGATTAATCCTGCTCATCTAATCTACCTGTATAAGCTTAAGGAGGGTAGATTTAGATCTAAGGTGAAGGAAGGTAGATTTAGATTAGATATTAGGAAAAAATTCTTCATGATGAGGCTGGTGAGGCACTGGAACAGGTTGCCCACAGAACCTGTGGAGGCTCCCTTACTGGAAGTGTTCAGAATGGGGCTTTGGGCAGGTTGGATGGGGCTTTGGGCAACCTGGTCGAGTGAAGGATGTCCCTGCCCATGGCTGGGGGAGGTTGGAACTGGATGATCTTTAAGATCCCTTCCAACCCAAGCTATTCTGTGATTCTATGACTTTATGTGGATCTGATAAGAATAGTACCATTACACTCAATTGCTGAAAACAATATGTAAAACCTCTGCCAGTACTATTTCAGCTCCAGCAAACTCTATTTAGCACTTATTCATTACTGAATTATCCAGTATACATGCAAGAAACTGTAACTTTCCTTAGAAAGGCAAATGTGTTCAGACATGAGGCCTGTTATTTGGATCAATAATGGCAATCCAAATAAAAAGTGTGTTTCTCTTTAAATTATACATGTCTTATTAAATTACACTCTTCTGCGCAGTGCTAGAAAAATATCAAATGAGACATTAAGAAGACAATAAGGCTCAAAATACCTCTAATTTCCAAATACTCAAGTTTTCAGATGGAAAAGGCACTCCAGGGCACTTTTCTTCATTAGGCTATGACCAACAAACTATCATCTTTAATATTTATAATGATTTGCAGAGTCATACAACTCATTGATCTTCAGCAAGGAGTGTTTTGGTTTGCTTATGTGTATCTTTTCTGTGGTAGTTCATGGATGATAAATATGTCCAAGCTTTTGCAGAAAGTGAAAACGTTAATGTGTGGAAACATGCCAGACAAAGGTATTTTTATCTTCCACTGTATCCTTTTTCAATTTTTAAAATTCTTTACATGCTGATAAACACCAATTTAAAGATCTATACTTATGTTAAATGTCTAGAACATGAAACAAACTACCAAAATCTAATGTGGAATTCAACCTTTTTTGTCTTTAAAACAAAAACTGAAGAAAGTATCCAAATAACCATGCAACATGCAAGTTGCTATTAGCACTTCCCTGCACTTCCCCAAAGTCACGTTGCTCATAATGTCACCATAGCATAGGTATTGAATTCCCTGTTAAAATTATCACGATTAGTGCTCACTGTGTTTCAGCCTTGTTTTTTTATGTGTTTGGCAAAAAAATAGTCCAGTTACCTCTGTCACTCCAGAATGCTTGAGTATGGCTCAATGAATCATTATAAATACGCATTATTTCACCTATGATGTGTGAGCATAATTCTCTCACAAGTATGAAAGATGCAATACAGGTTTTGAAGGTCTTTTTTTTAAGGTGGCTGAAACGTACCCTTCGTAGAGATGACCTGTTTTATTTGTTCTGTCAGGATTCATTGCAATTTTTTTTTTTTAGTTCAAACCAGTGAAATTTCAGAGCTTGGCAGTTTGTTGTGCCTGGGTGAAGCAAAGATGAGGTAGGTAGATGATGCAGAGGGTGGGCTGAGGGCAATCTGTGTTAAGATTTATGCTTTCCAAGTATTCAGACATCGTTGTCATAAAGTGGACAGTAAATTAACTGTCCACATTTATTAAGACAAAGAGAAAGTGTTTTGAGAATGACATCTTCCAAAGATGCAACACTCTGCTCCTGAATATATGAATACAGACTAGCTCAGGACTGTGGAATTCAGACGGAAATCCTTCCGTGGCCTGTGCATAAAAGGAGAGCGAATACAACTTATTCTTTTAAAATTCCACATTTTTTTTTCCACTTTCCCTTTGTTTTTCATTCCATGAAGCTGCAAAGTGAGACAGGAGCTGTACTGTGTTGTGGGTGAGCCAGCCATAGCCAGCTCTATGAATAATGAATCAAAAGCCTTAGCAGAACTCATTTTAGTGGCTAGCTTGGGTACAAACAGAAGAGAGAGATGTAAGATTCAGAAAGATTAATGTCAGCTTTTTCTTCTGACCAAGACTCTTTTGCATTCAATGCATATATTTTACATCTTCTGTTCCTGAGTAATTCTGGGACACCAGTTTCCAAACACACACTTTACAGAGTAACAAGGAGTCTTACAGGCCAATGTAGTGGTATGTAATACCACTATTACATAGTAAAGTACCATTTGCTTTATAAGTAATTTCTATTTTACTAAAATGATGCTAATAATTATACCTTTGGCAGTTATTTTTTTCCTGATGTATGTTTCTTTTATTTGCTATGTTGCTAATTACAGGAGTGGGATTTGTTGACTTCAGTATAACTCAGGTTTTTTTCAGACTTCTGTTTGCTGAATATTAAAGGATTTTCAGTATAATTTCAGCCAACTTCAAACATTTTACATGCGAATGATGATGTGGAACACATGAATTTCCTTTCCTTTTCCTTTTTTGCAACCATTTTTGTGCAGGTCTTACAACAGTTTAGATGTTTCAGAGAAGAAATTAGATTTAAATAACTGATTCATTATTAAATTACAAAATAGATTATTTAATATTATATACTACTATTTCTGTTGATATGGAAATAGATTCAGTGAAAGGATAATCAAAATGATAATCAGTTTTGATTAAACCATGCCTCCTGCTGGCTTTGAGAAAATGGACTTGCACAATTCTCTACTTTTCTGATATTGACATGCACATCTGGATTTGAGAAAGTTAAGAGAAGAAAAGATTTCTTTGAAAAGTGCTTGTAAAGCTCTCATTCACAAAACTTTTGTTGAACATCCTGGTGATATCCTAATCTCATACTCTTATTTGATGGGACAGTAAAGTCATATGTACTATGAAAGCTACAAATTTCATGAATTCCGGTTTAATTTGATGGCATGATTCTATCTTTATGTCTTACCTCTCTTTACCCTAAACTATGTCTTAGTGATTTTGGTAGGTGAGCTGAGAAGAAATAAGAAGAGAATAGTGCTGTTATGTCTACCTGTGACAGGTTAATTACTTTCATCAGTACCTAAATAAACCACACAGATGACAATAACACATTCCAGGTGAAAGCAGTTTCTTGTAAAACGTTACAGTTTAGGGAGAGAGAAATACCAAGAAGATCAAGGAAAGGGAGTAGAGTTGCTATGTATTGAAAAATCACTGAAGTTGAAAGATTCTGGAAGAATTTGAAGGAATTCAGAGAGAAATGTAGCTTGTTCAAGAAAGAGAAACCCAGAAGAGACATTTTTACCTACAGCATCTGTAGGAAGGAAGATAACTGACAGCATGAGAGAGACATTTCTGTGATTTGGATGACGAAACTGGCGGATTGCTTGTTGGTCTGGCATTTAAACACAGCACTCGAGAACTGTGTGGAGGTATTCAACTGTTTTGTCTATTACTAGTTAACACTGAAGGCTGGATTAAAACTGTAATTGCAGGAGTACTGGGGACAAGAAACCTAACAAATTTCTTGAAAAATTTGAGCCTCGTAAACTCTGGAAGTGATTATGTAGCATAGTTGTCTATAATGGCAAGGAACTGAATCAGAAAATTAAGGAGATCTCGTTCCATCTTAGGCTCCTTAAGAAGCAGTTGTGTGTGTCAGTGACACTAGAACAATAAAAATACAAATTTTAAACGTGTTGCAAAGTCCTTTCTTAATAAGGTCAATCCTAATGTAAGCTGTGTTGGAACACTCCAACAATTATTTTCAAAAGCAACTGTTTTTACAACACAAAGGAAACCTCTGCCTTCACGGATCTATTTTTATGTTGGACACACTGTTCCACTCTTATGCAGAGCATGACAGAGCATAATACATTTATCAGACTTGTCCATATTATTTATCACACTATCACAGAAGCTGCGTCATATGGATGATATGATGGTCTACATAGTTCAGAAGAGAGCTGATTTAAAAAAGCAGAACTGGTTCTAGTTGGTCTCAAGAAGGGCTTTCACAATGGGCTTCTCTAAGCCTGCTCTGCATGGTGTGTCCCTGCTGTGTACTTCTGCCAGCATCATCTGTGTGGCTTTGCAGTCAGCCAGCTCAAACAGTTCAATCTGCTAAAAACTAATGCAGAAAAAAAAACATTTTTCAGGAGGATCAGGAAGATGTAGCCATGTGCCTGATCACATAAGGTTTTGTGCTGACACAAGAAAAGCATTGGGAGCTTGTAGCCAAGAGCAAGGTGAGATTCAATTGGCATAAACTAGCTTAAGCTTTCTGCAGAACAGCCAACCAACTTGAAATGGACAATTATTTTTTTTACATAGTACTTAATTATTATTATAATTGTTTATTTTCACCTTTGTCTTGCTACAAAGGTGCTGAATCAGTTTGTAGCATTTTTGTGTTGAATTTACCAGAGTGCCTATGCCGCAGAGGATGCTGCCCATAGTGCTGACAAAAATGGCAGTTATTCAGATCTCTTTCAATGAGGGCTATGTTCAGATTCATCAGGTTGTGATGCATTTAAATAATAACAGTAAATTTGGCCTTGAAATGCCATTTCCTCCTTTTACTTTTTTTCCACTTTAATCTGAACACAAATCTCAGGTGGAGGGGTGAAACTCTGAATCTCTCTAATATGAATGAATATGTTAGTGATTCCACAGTTCTCACTCTATAGGATATAGTAAAATTCAGATGTCAAAATCCAATAAAACTGGTTATGTAGCTCAAACATTAGCCAGAAGTATTAAAATTGCATGCAGAAACCATTTTGCAGGAGATTTTTTTTGTCCAGTTGTGCATTTTCCAGTTGTTCGGATTTTTATGTCAAAGTACAATTAAACACCCAACTCATTTCTCATCTCAATGTAAACAGAATACCACCCCTTTTTGATCTTGGTCTATCACTAATTAATTAATTATAATATTTATTATTTTACTGAAGGGTAACATATATAACTGAGATTTTCAGCACATCAGGAAATGAGTATGTATTTTATCTAGGGACAAAGTAGCAGAACTAAACTAACAAGAAAATAATACATTTTTTTTCCTATGCCTGACTATTAAAACCAGATTAGGTCCGAAATAAAACCAAATATTTTCATTAATTATTTTATAGAAAGGTTGGATGTTAATGCTCTAAACAATTTCAACTTTGAATGTTTCTTTTACATTTCTGCCAAGTAATGAGCGATAGGACAAGAGGGAATGGCCTCAAGTTGCATCAGAGAGGTTTAGATTGGATATTAGGAAAAACTTTTTCATGGAAACAGTAATGAGGTGTTGGAATAGACTGCCCAGAGAAGTGGTTGAATCACCATCCCTGGAGACATTCAAAAAACATGTAGACATGGCACTCCAGGACATGATCTAGTAATTATGGTTAGGTTGACGGTTGGACTTGATGATCTCAGAGGTCCTTTCCAGCCTTAGGGATTCTATGTTTCTATGATTTCTTCCCTGTGAGGGTGGTGAGGCACTGGAACAGGTTACCCAGAGAAGCTGTGGAGGCCACATCCCTGGAAGTGTTCAAGGCCAGGTTGGATGGGGCTTTGCGCAACCTGGTCTAGTGGAGGGTGTCCCTGCCCATGGCAGGGGGGTTGGAACTAGATGATCTTTCAGGTCTTTTCTAACACAAACTAGTCTGTGATTCTATGATCTAGTAAAGACCTACTTTATGAAATGATGGGATTTCTAAATTAAAATTCCTTATATTTTTATATTCACGTGGAATTCTCTGGGTTGTAGTTACCAACAGATATATACAAAAGAAGCAAAACTAATCTGCATTTGTTTCTGGTCTCTCTATGTGTAAAATATTACCTGGATTGCAAAGACAGTCTAATTTCTGGTTTCATTTTTTTGTATGACAAAATAATCACGGCAATTGTTTTGTTCTTCCTTCAAGCATTCATCTTAAAGCCTACTGTAGAACAGAAAGATGCTTTAAGAGGTGAGATCTAATTATCTATTAACTACCAAATTGCCCCACAATCTCTGTTTAGGATCTGGGATGTCAGCAGGGATCTCTTTGTTTCTGTGTTTTGGAAGGACTGAGAAATTTTGTCTGTTCGCATGAAACTGTTCTATTAGGAATGATTCAGGGCAGAAGTTGTTTTACATAATTTTTGATCCCTTTTGGTATTTAATTTTCTAAAATTTAGTTATCTTTCTTGGCTTTTTGATTTTTCTACCTGATAAACATTCAGACAATTTTTCACACACATTTGATTTCTGAGTGATTCAGTGATGGTTCAGATTTTCCTTCTGACTAATATCTCCATAGGACTGACTCTGTGTCCTGCTGTAAGGGTGGTTTGTCCCTAGAGTAGGCTTAAGATTTTACTGTAATACCCTCTCTTCAGTTTAACCTGTCTATTCCGTATGGTTGTTACCACTGCATATCCATGTTGTATTGGATAACCCGACTTGCCAGTCTGAAGTCATAGTCAGCAAGAAAGCACTGAGATTCAAAACGAATAACTGAAACCCATTCTGTCCTTACAGAAGTTCCGTCTCAAACCTTCTAGCTTCTTTATAAATCAATAGTGAATACCAGTTGGAAAATGTGGCATTTCAATAAATTGAAAAAATATTAACTACTAAGCATATGGAGTCTTGCTATTTGCAAACCATACTGTATAATTTTCTCAAATTGTTTTCCCTAGCAATGGTGGTATAACAGGAGGTTCTGTTTTCTAGAGCTTTATACGCTCCATATTCCACTATTGCCACTGTTGAACCATTTGAGCTCAGAGTCTTTATTTATTTATAGGTATAAGAGTGGTCCTGTATTCTCCTCTGTGGGACTCAGGCCTCTGAATCAGTGTAGCAATGGATCATATTTGTCACGGGGGAAAACTGCTCAACTCATGTGGTTTAAATCAAATCAGTATCAAAGTGGTTTATTGATTTATTAATGACACAGTTAACTGGCAATCGGTGAACTATACTTTCAGGATTGATACCGGCAGCACAACAGGTAAACCATGGTCCCAGATGCTTGAAAAATGTTAATATAGCCCTACAGATTTTCAAAAACCCTTCCGTAATTAATTCCCCCCACCCAAGTTTATATGCATCCTTGCACCCCTGGAAGTGCAGGCTGCCCTTCCTCCCTGCTGGGTGGGTGCAGGTCCCCCAGATGGTCCCCTGCTTGGGGCCATAGACAGGTGTCCCACATGGTGCCACGTGCATACTGAGTAGGGATGCCCCCACACCACCCCTGTGCTATGGGTCACTGGCTTGGTACAGGGTGTGCCTCCACCCCACAGGGACCTGCTGGGCCTGGCCCAGGCAGGGATGGGGATGCTGCAGGGTGATGCCTGGCAGTGCCTAGGCAGGGTCACTAATCCTTGTCCAGCTCTGTGGCCTCTCCCAACGCCTTCTACAAATTTCATTTTCTTTTACACTGTTTTTCAGGCACTTTCAATAATCTTTTTCTAATTTCATGCTTCCTGTTTCATCTAGTTGATGATTGTCCTGGAGTTCCTCCTTAGCATGATCAATGTGGGGCAAAGGCTCTCCTAGGTGGTTTAGGCTGTCCCATCACACACACTGTTGCACACTGATATACTTACTGGGTGTAGGTATCAAGGTGCAAGTAGCAGGGGGGCTGGTTAGTGATCCACCTGTTTTTACCTTCCCCATGAGCTTTTTCATTTTACTTCTTCCCCTTGTCCTGCTGAGGAAGAGGAGTGCATTGGTCATATGTAACATATTGGACACATTTATTTCTGACATGCAGGGCCATTTATACCTTTTTCGAGTTTGGCTATTTTAAAAATCTAAATCTTCTGTATTTTGAAAAACAAACACGTTTGCAGTTCACATTATACTATCTGCTGGTGTCTACTTCCCTGGACTAAGACCATATTAATTGACTTATCTTTCATAAACACTGGAGAAATATGACACTGTATGAAGGTATTATGCATGCACATCACACACACACAAAGAGAACATATTTTTAAAGAGGTATTTTGCTATAATTTGCATTTAACCGACTAGGCCTGAATATTCTTCCCTAGTATCTTTATATTTTAGTCTGTAACTTCATATATGTTTAATTTTCTTTGGATTTAGACTTGTGTGTTCAGTATGTTTTGTGAATACTGATACTACCAAAACTGCATGTGCTAGAGGGAAGCGAGACACACCTATCAGACAGTAGGGTTTGAATCTGAACACATGCTGCATGTGGTTTATCTGTGAAATGGAATTCAGGTGACTCTGTGTGTAGGTGTGTTGGTTCTTTACAATTTTTAAACAATGTAAAAAACTTTTGAAAGAATATTTTTGTTTGAAGAACTGGAGGAAAAGTTAGAAAGGCTACATGATTTCATTGAGAGGCTCCCTCTTAATCTTTAAATAGATTGATTGACAAAGGAATGGTTGAAAGAGGGATCTTTGTTACTCAGTCTTAAAAGAAAAAAAAAGCTAAATTTAATTAATTTCTAAATTTACATGTGTTTCGTGCAAAGGGTGTTAAAAAGAATCACATACATGATTCTTCTGATTGGTATTTTAACTCTAATTTACATTTTACATTTTAATAGATTATAATGAATATTTCCCAGAATTTCATAGAAGGCTGACGTGATTAGATTGATTGGCACAGGAAAATTGTCTAATCTGGGGAGAAGATACAACACTAAGCAAAAGCTTCTGATTAACTATTAGGGTTGGAAATTTGAGCGTAGTCTCCTTGAAGACATTTACTTCTGCTAGTTGCGCCAAATGTGCGGATTTTCCCTAGATCAAGGGGTCATTCCCAGATAATCCGGGGCTGACAAAGTTTCTGCTAGTGATCAGAATTGATCAGTCTGCTCAAATGTAGACAGACTTATCCTTGCTCTTTTGTTTAAGATATGACCTTACCTACTTCTCAGTCTTCACAATCCCTACTGAGTACTGCTGTGTCCCATAACCTCTGGACCACTCATGCCAGAGGTCTGGGAAAGCTTGGAGCAGCCCTGCGAAAATGATGAGTTTCATTTTCTTAGCCGATGGCAGAAGGTAGTCGAAAAGTCCCTGTAGTCTAGGGAAATAAATCAAAGGGCTTCACCTGGAAATCAGAGTTTTTATTAAGCTACAACACTTAGCACATTTTATCTTTTTTTTTTTCCTTAACTCCTTTTCAAAACACATATTCTGTCTTAATTAAAAAAGGTAGATTGTCATTACTAGCCAGAACATTTATCATTGAGGACTTTCTTTGAGTTCAAGAAAAGTATTTGTGGGCAAAATGCACTGTGGCATCATTTTCCAACTGACAGTAAAAGTCATATGGTCCCATTAGCATCAGTTAATAAAAAAATGGCTCTATATTCCTGTAAAGACATACTTTGCTGCCATAGAATTATTGCAATGCAAAGAAGGTTGGATGTGGTACTTAGGGACATGGTTTAGTGGGTAACGGATGGCAGGGAAGACACGGTTGGACTAGATGATTCTTGAGGTCTTTTCCAACCTTAATGATTCTATGATACTTTTCCACCAGTTGAAAAAAGATGCTACAAGAAATAAAATGGCCAGAGACACTATGTTCTGAAGCCAAAAAAGCAGGTGCAGCTTATCAAAGCCAACCACCTAATTGCACCATCTGTGTTACTGTGACATTCTTGAAGCAAATATAAGAGCAAATATTGCATGGATCGATTGATATGGAACAGGCATGTTTAGTAATCTGTGGTGCCACTTTGACTTTGCGGAGACAGTGGCCGTGACTCCAGTATGGTAATTCTAGAAAAACTCCCACTGGAACCCTCTCTAATTGGTCAATATTGATGTTTCTAGCCCAGCAGATCAGTGAAGTTAATGCTAGTTGTTTGACTGTATCCCATAAAACTCACTACAGAGACATCTGAACAAACTCCAGGGTTTTATTTTAGCGGTGTCTTTGTAACTGATTCAGGATCAGTTCTTACATATGATGTATTTTCAGATCTCACTTTTGTGTGGCATAAACAATAACAACAACAACAATATTCTTCAGTGCATATAAAATGATGTTGTTATTATTATTCAGCGCCAAGTTAATCATGTTTCCTGACCCAGGAACATTCTCAAGCCAGAGAAAAAGGATTCTTCCTTTTCAGGCAGACAGTGTAAGGGTTTCTTAGAGTTCCTTGCAGGCTGTATCTTCTCTTTCCTCCCAGGAATACAGTGCTCACAGGAGGCGTTTGGAGGACACTGATAAAGCCTCTCCTTTCCAGCATTAGAAACACAGCTTGTGTCCCATGAAGAGGAGCTGTAGAGGCTGCTCTGCCTGTGTTGGGATCTTCAAGAACAGGTTTTTTTCTGTTCAGCCCCTTTGCTTACTCTCTTTTTGCATAACAAGGTATTTAATTTCTGATAACAATGTATTTTGAAAAAAATGTTATGCAAAACCACTACTTGGTAATACTTGTGTTATTGCAAAAATACCTTTCTCCTTGTAAAAGGTAAAGCCCAAACCTTGTATTTATGTTTGGAAATCTCCAAATTTGGAATTGAAATACAGAAATTGGCCTACTTATAGTGTTTATCAAACACAGGCGGGGCATGGCGAAACGAACTTTATTTTGTCTCTATTAACAACAACTGATGAATATCAGTACCAAATAACAGGTTTTAAAATTAGAAATCT
Source organism: Psophia crepitans (assembly GCA_013399095.1). Taxonomy (NCBI): domain Eukaryota; kingdom Metazoa; phylum Chordata; class Aves; order Gruiformes; family Psophiidae; genus Psophia; species Psophia crepitans. The sequence goes on from VWZZ01002417.1 coordinate 124,993, forward strand.
AAGCAAGGAGTGTATTAGGAAAAGGATGTAAAAAAAAAAAGTCCTGTAGGAGAAGGTATAATACAGGGGATCACACTAAAATGTGAAAATAGTGCTATAAATGGAAGAATAAGATGGATTCTGGGATATAATTTAGTGCAGACTGTGTATAACTGAGTTCTATGAAGATCCAGCAGTCCAGCCACACTTCCAAGTCTGCTGCCTTAGCAGGTCTCAAATAAGGTGCTTTTTGCCTCTGCAGCAACCATCAGGTGAGACCTGGTGTTACTCAGTTCCTTTTCCTTCTCCTTTCTTTCCAGTCAAATGAGTAAAAGTAGATTGCACTCTGAACAATACTGTAGTGCGCAGGGATGTACTAACTGCTAGAAAAATGCCCTGCCTGTGTAAAAGCCCATTCCTTCTGCAAATTCAATAGTTTTAACGTAATTACTAGACCAAATGTGTCCCTGGCTATTTAGATCTGTCATAGCACAAGGCTTTAACCTTCAAAAAAATATCCCTCTGTAGGGTCTGAAGGTCAGGCAAGGCTACACAGGATCAATTTATAGCAAGAACTGTGAAAGGTTTCTGGCAAAATTGGTGTGAAATAGAGCACATAGACAAAAGAGGAAACAGTTCTTTCCCTAATGATAGCATTGGATTTTGAAATTAAGCACAGCAGGTAGAGAAAGATCCCACACAGATTTCAAAAGAGGATGCATGTTCTGGTACTGTCACACACTTCAAAGTGCCATAGGGTTGAAAAAAATCACTGTGTTTAACAATAACTTTAGCTTAACATAGACAAAGCTATCAGGCAGCACTGCTATTAATGCCGGGGTGCTGTGCAGCCTGTAATACGCTGGAAGCACGCAAACGTCAGTAATGACACCCGTATTTTCATCTCGTTGTCAGTACAAGGGTCCCCCATTTTGCTGCTACACAGCCACCAGAGCAGGAGTCTCAATTAAATTAAAAATGAGGGCTATCATTTAAATTTTGTCTTTAAATTAGCAGACACTAATTTCTGACTTAATTTTTAAAGAACAATGAGAAACAAGCCCAAACACATGCTTCTAAAGTTACGAGGAAATGTTAGATTTTCCATGTTGCTGGTCTTGCCTTAGTTGAACACCAGTTTTGCCCCTAGCAAATGAGTAGTAGGAAGACAGCCCCTTTTCATGCCTTTGGTTGCCCTTATTTTTCACTGGAAAAGTTACATCTTTCTGCATGCCCAAATCCTCTTTTAAAATAGTGTGATAAATTGAATTCCGGTTAGTTTTATATAAAAAGATTTACCGAAGTGGGCAGTTCTTTAGTAAGACACAACAGTTTATGGTGATGGACAAGGATAATGAAAATGAAGATCATGCTTATAAATCATTGTTATTAGGGGTTGAATAGGATGTGTAATGACCTGTGCAGGTATTGGAAATGATAGTTAGTTGATGCTGTGTGTGTCAACCTGGTTGATTTTTGCAGACACAAATACGTACGTTTAGAAAATGTTCATTATCACTGAAGATTTAAGGCAAAGAAATTCTAATGGAAGTTTAAATTTGTGTAAACTAGAATTAAAACTTAAAAACTCTAAGTCTTTGTCAGAAGAAAATGCAGAAAGGGCTCCTTGAGTTTGTTTTATCACAAGTGAAAGGAGCAGAAGGATGCCAGAAGAAACTGGATTGGTATTTATTCTTGACACTTTTTTGTTGTTTGAGGAAAACATGTGAGAGCATGGAAGGAAATTAAGCTAGTTATAGTAAGCAGAAAGAAATAAAAACCATAAACATGGCTGCCCAGAGAAGTTGTGGAGTCTCCTTCTCTGGAGACATTCAAAACCCGACTGGACGTGTTCCTGAGTGATGTGCTCTAGGTGGCCCTGCATTGGCGGGGGGGGTTGGACTAGATGATCTTTCGAGGTCCCTTCCAACCCTTGTGATTCTGTGATTCTGTGATTCTGTAAATAAATGAAAGCATCATTTTAGAACAAAATGAATAAATATAGTTCTTCACATTTAAAGGGAAGATATAATGGGAAAACTGGTCTTTTACCTCTTTTTGTCGTATGCATATAATCTTCACATTTGTTTAGTTTTCAGACTACGCACTCCACCACCCTCCATTTTTAGGAATCTCTAAAAATATGATATTCTGAATGAAAAAGTAGGGAGGATTCTTTTGATTTTTAGTCTAAATAACTATATACTACCTCTCACTAACAGTTAAAATTGAGCTTATTTATTCCATTGGCATCTGAAACACTACAATAAGTGACGCTTGCTGGGGCACCTATGTTTTCTCCCAGTAGGATATCAGAGGAGAAGCTCAGAAGTTTCACCCTGCCCTATTGTTGTTACATAGTTCAAGACAAATACCTGAAACGTCAAGCAGCGTTATTAGACCAAAAACAACCGAATGAAAAAACTGAGGGTGTAGTTAGGTTTGTGGTGAAAGAACTTGACAATATGTTGAAGTTTCATATTAGCGAGAGGACAGCAGTGCATTCAGCCTATGAACGAAAACCATTTTGCTAACGGTGTTCCCACAGCATTACCGGCATCTCCTTTGCGCCTACAGTGCCTGAGCTTGTTCAACAGTCCTCTACGAAGGCAAACAGGAATGGTGCCAGTTTTCTGGGGAAAAAAAAAAAAAAAGGTTTTATTCCTGAATAATTTGAAAAGCTGACAGGCTGTGAACAATTGAAGCTACATTTTTTTTCTTCTTTCTAAAACAGCATTTAAGTAATCTCAGCAAAGGTCAGTTGTTGGAATGAAGTCAGTTAAACGCTTTAAATGTTTTTATTCTTTAACTCATAATGTCATGTGCTGGCTTGATAATGTCAGTGTGGGTAATGTTAAATGTATTATAGAGAATAAAATCTGCCACCTATTCACACAAGATCTGCAACCAACTATCCACTCTCCCTGCCAATCAATCTATAGGAAATATGAATTTTGCAGACGGTGTGTGTTTTTACATTATGTTCATAAAAACATTCTGGAAATCAGAGGTGTTTGAAATCTGGGGCCACTTCTTGTTTTTATATTTTCTGGCAACCATAGATGAGGTTGGTAGAATAATTTTTTTACATTTACAGATGATTGAATTATTTCATGTACACAAATATATCTCGGAAGACAAGTATTCAGTTTGCTTGCTAGGCTAAGTAGAAGGATAATGTTAGAATATAATTTTTATTGTGACTAAAAAATGGGCTAGTATTCAGTAAATTGAAGTAGATTTTACTATAAAGAGTAAAATTCACTCCTTTTGCAGAGTGGCATAAGGAGCCTCTTTATGACAATGTTGTTAGGGAATCAAAATACTCATGAAAATACCCTTAAAGATATGCCCTGTTCTTCTCAGAGCCAGCTTTGACTTCTAAAGAACTGATTATTTATTAGAACATAGGACATTTTTCTCTTTAATCAGTATTTTGAGTGAGTTTATCAAGAAACACTGAGATCATATTGTTATTATCCACTTTGAGCAAAAAGGACAAGTTAGATGGTGTACACGTGCCGTTATCTCTGTGCACCAGATGTTCACTGTACTGATTGTCCCTAGAAAGCATAAAGCACCTATTGTTCTGTTTGTGTACAAAGAATAATCACAATTTCATAGAGTTCTTGGGCTGCACATAGACAGCATTATTGCATGGGAGAGGCCGGTCCTGCAATTCTGCCTGTCTCACTGCTTCATTGCTTCCAGAAGAAACATCTCAGTCACTATGCAGGTTTGGCAATGCAGCACTGAACACCTGTGGTTGCTTTACTGCCTACAAACTTTTGAAGAAATGTTGATACATTAAGTCAATTATATAGTCCAAAATACTTTTAGTGCTGTGTATAGGCCCCACCTCCCTGAATGTAACTCCCACTGTTTCTTCTTGTAGCCTTAAATCATGCTCTGGGAGGATGAACTGCATTTCCACGTATCTCTACCATGCCTAACATTATGTTGGTCTTATCTCATGTGTTCCAAATAATCATAACATTTTGATTCTGTAAATCCGGTATCCTATGCAGATGCCCATGAATGCTGCTGCAGTTCTGTTCTCAGCGTAGAAGCTGAGTCTATGGAAAGTTTGTGGTACCACATGCAAGTCAGGATCTGCAGTACAGAGGCAGGATGCTTAACTAGGGTAATGGCCTGCATTTAAAATATGTGAACCCCAAACAATCAATATTTAAATATGCGAAGTAAATTTCAATTAAGAAAAAGCTGGATCACCAACATGGAAGATCTATTTGACTCAACTAGAGGGTTTTATTTCCTCTTTTTCTTATCTAGATGTCATCTCCTTAGCAGGATGTTCCCAAGCCAGGGACTGGGTCTTCTTTCTTATTTAATTGTCTACACATTTGAGATTATACACATACTTCAGATATGTATGGTACATATGTGTCCATCAAAATCTTAAATTCAAGAGTGTTGTGGTAGATGGAAATGATCTCACCTACTTTAAACATTTAATTATAAACCAATTTTTAAAAGAGAAATACGGGTGTTGAAAGAGTTATTCATCTGTCCTAAGACAGTGGATTGAGAATGAGACGTACTGTCCTCAAAAAGTGACTACTTTAGAGTCACTAAAGTGACAGTGCTTATAGAGAGAGCCTAGGAGGGTAGCCATAGCTTCAGATGCCTAGTGTTGGGGCATATGCTTTTTGAGTGGACAAAAAAGATGAATTGCAATAACTTATTTAACAATCATGTTTAATAATGTCTTGATTTCACAGCACAAAAGGTGTTTATTGCTCTCACATTTGTATTGTGCTACCCTCTTGGTGTGCCTCTGGTTTGGGCTCTGGTGTGCAGCCTGACCTTACAAAAGATTTTCTGGCACAGTAAAGGGAGTAGGTGAGAATGACTGAGAAGTGGGAGGAAGTGGCAGGGGACAAAAGGAGATGGAACTACTTTAAGGTAATGTTTTCTCCGAATAATTCGTATCATGAAAACATAGCCCAGGGCCAGACAATTAACAGGAAACCTCTTTTATTATCATCATCATTATCAAATGCTGCTCAGATTTACTTCAAGAAATGCAAGGAGAATACTGAGTTCAACAGAAGCAAAAAATTACTGAAGAATATTAATTCTCACAATGTTTCTTTTTTTTATACCTGATGAAGGAATTTTGAAAATGTATGTTTCTAAAATTAATGGGATAATTCTAGTTCTAATATTTTCAAATTTCCCTTTTCTCCATTCTTCCCACTAGAAAACCTGGGAAATTTGTAAAAGCTAGGGAGAAAAATAGATTTCACTTAATTTTTTATTTCTTTTTCTATGAAAATGTTTCAAATAATGTAAAATAAGCTTAATTGTCATATTCTTTCTAACTTTCCAGCATAAGTAGTACAAAAAGTGAGACAAGGTACAAACCCAAATATGTAAAATTCTATGTTCCAATGCAAACATAGTATGGAATTTTTTAAATTGATTTTTCTCTTGAGTAATTAAGGGCTGAAACATTTAAAATTAAATTAAGACTTTATTTTCCTCTACAGTTCTTCTTTAGCTCTAATTTTTGGTGAATTACATATTTAGGACTTCACCATGTTAAGACTGAGCAGACTTATACTTAGTGCAGACTTGCACAAGGTCTCATTATGTTAGGCCATATGTGTGATTTAGAAAAACACAGTCAATAATCCCAAGAAACTGTAGCCCAAACAGAAAAAACAACAGCAACAAAACACCAAAAAAACCCAACCAAACCCAAAAAAAACCCCACCAAAACCCACAAAAACCCCACAGAAGAGTGATGAGAAATTCAGATACCCTGTGTGATGTTAGGAAGGTCATTTTAACCTCTTCGTAACTCAATTCCCAACTTGCTTAATATGGAGAAACACTTCAATTTTTCACTGAGATGTACAGAGGAAAAGTATATTACATTTTGTATTTTTTTCAGAGACTACAGCGATGACAACCTAGTAAGTATTTATCATGTAAACAGGTAGGTCAGTAGCTCTTGAAGCTTTCTATCCATCGTCTACTTCACTTCTTGTTAATTTATGCCTCAAACACCTTTATTAAATCTTCCTTTTCATAGGAAGCTTAATTTAAAGTAGGTCTTTTTTTACAGGGAAAAAAACCCCAACATTTACTCTTATCACGCTCAGGTGAAGAATGAAATAAAAATAATGTAAAAAACCCTCCAGATGCTTTTCATTTTAAGGTTAACATCTTCTACCTTTGCATCTTTCAAAGGGGAGACAGTAACAAGCATATTTGCCATGTCCTGCAGAGCTCTGCGCACAGCCATCCAGTTTCTCAAATAATATTCAAATTAGTTTCAAACCTTGCAATTACATTTTCCCCTGAAGTAAAGTGATGGCATTTTTATCTTAATTTTACTTTCCCATCTATAAAAGTAGCATTACTTCATGCTGTATCCTTCACATTAGACTTTGGGATGTGAGAAAATTATGTAAGTGTGGAGTTATCGTTGAGGAAATGTACTTCGCTGCATCACACAGTTCAATTTAGATTAGGAGAATGAAAATAGTGTTTGCAGAAATGAAGAGAGGATTCTAGTTGTAAGAGTTAACACACTAAATGAAAATTGTATGCAGTATGGATGAATAATTCTGAAACATCTGTAAAGATGTTTAAAATGCAATCACCACTTGCCACATCCTCTGTTTGCATATTGGGAATGTGTTACCAGATCGTTAGCTTAACTCCTGACCTGTAGCTGGACTCAGAGGAAGTGGTACTGTCAGAAATGCCAAGTTTTCAGCGGGCCCTGTTGGTTTCAGTGGAAACTGCTGAATGGCCAATCTTTTGAAAAGCAGATCAGAGAGACTCCAGTTCTGTGTATGGTCTGCTTGGAAACTCTGCCTGCATTCAGTAACTCTTCGTGGGATTTAGGAGTTAGGACAGAAGCGTAGACCTTTACTTCAGTGTATATGTGTTTCAGAAGAGGATGTCTGTAACCCTTCTTTGAAAACCTTGACCTACGGATTTGTTCAGCTTCTGAAGGAATGAGATGGATAAGCCACACTGAATTGTTCCATTTTCAGTCACATATCATGATCTGATGTGACCTCTGGAGTTATTATTTCATGACAGGTAAAATCAGTGTCCTCCTCCCACAGCAAAATATCAGGGGGGGGTACTATTTGCCCAAGTTGTTGGGTTTGGGGTTTTTGTTTTGTTTTGCTTTTAAATATTTGGCTCTGTCTTCATCATATTCCTGATCATTTGGATATTATATCTTTACAGGGAGAAAAAAAAATCAATAGCTAAAAATGTATCGTAACATTGCAAAAACTGCAGTAATAACTGTAGCAGAAAAAATGCCAGAAGCCCTGCCAAGTTCTTCTGAAAGTCTACATTTGTAGACCTCTTTACTTTGGATTTTTTCCCCAGTGTCTCTTTGAATTACAGTTTGATGAAACTTCTATAACTGATTCTATAATACACAGAGATGTAAACAACTATGGTAGTCTCTATTTTTTAAAAAAAAATCTACTGTATTGAGCTGTTACACTCCAGGGAAAATTTGACAAAATCAACAGACAAGACAGGAAAGAATTCTCTTATAAAAGGAGCACAGAAGCAGCAAAGAGAAAGAATGACATTGGCTGATTGTATTGACATGCAATGAGATGAGAGAACCAATCTAATCAGTTGCCTGAAGAATCCACTGAAACCAAGAAATACATATGAATGTTGACCAGAATAATTTAGGACAGACAGTTAAAAGTGGTATCAGCTCTTCCAGCACATACTCTTTTAGAGGTTTTTCAAGGAATATCACTTTTTCTTAATCAGTGGCACCAAAACTGGTCCAAGCCTTAAAAGATGTAAAATAACTAATCACTGTCTCCACAATAACATAGCTCGCAATCATCTTGCTGCAATTTTAAAGGCAAACTTTCATTTGTATTAATTTTCTAGTTCCTGACATTCCCAGACTTGTAAGTATGCAATGTACCAAATATATGTGCAAGAACTTGCAACTGGAAAGTCACTCATCACCAGAGCCTGAGATGAAGGTTCCTCTCAAGCAGCCTACTAAATATATTTTCTTCTTGTATTCTGGCTTTGTCCCAAACCGAACAAGAATAATTATGAAAATAGATAGCAAAAGATGATGCGAAAGTGTGTCGTTAGGAGATGACTTGGAAAAGTACTGGTTTAGGAACTTATTCCATACTAATGTGTTATATTACCTTGCATAGAAGAAGTCTGGACAGGTCTAAGAGAAGGTGGTACATTGTAATGATCTATAAAACAGGGTGTAAATTGAGGGAAGAAGGTCACCTGGAATTATTCGGATTAATAAGACAAAGGCAGGTTCTGAAGAATTTCAGAAGATGTTATGAAATATTATGATTAGGCAGTCAAATAAGAGATGGAATTCAGTTTTCTGCAAAATAATGCATTTGGTCAAAACGCATTTGAGATGGCTGTTACCACTCAGGAGGGAGATCTGAGATTCTGTCCTGTAGTTCCCTGAAAGCATCACCTCAGTGCTCAGTATTCTTCTAACCAAATACAGAGGTAAGAATTGTGGGGAAAAGAACAGAATAGAAACCAGAAAATATCATTATGCCACTAGAATAAATTTTTTAGTTCTACCACAACCCACCCATGTTGTACAGATTATATCTCCTCATCCTAATAAAAAACACATTAGAACAAAAAAAAGATGCAGGGAAAGGTGATGGAAATGATCAGAAGCAGGAAACAGTTTCTGTGTGGCAGGACTGGCTCGATGAGTCTGCACAGCGCAGGCAGAGCTGATGCAGGGGGAATAGGACAGCCATCTGCAGAATGATGGGAGGCATGGAAAGCACGGATAGAAACTGTTCATTGCCTCTGTCAGCAGAACAAGAGCATTGCAGTGGGTATTCCTTCCATGGAAATCCTTTCCAAAGGATTTTGTGGAAGCAAAAATTTTACATGGATTCAAAGGTTACTGGACAAGTTCTTGAAAGATATGTTATAGAAACACAGAATATCCCGAGCTGGAAGGGACCCACAAGGATCATCGAGTCCAGCTCCTGGCTCCACACAGGACCAGCCCAGCCAGAGCAGATGACTGAGAGCGTTGTCCAGATGCTTCTTGAACTCAGTCAAGTTTGGTGTGGTGACCACTTCCCTGGGGAGCCTGTTGCAGGTCAGATGAGGAGAACTAAATAACAATCCATATCAGTCTCAGGAACCCCCCTGAGCATAAAACAGGCAAAGGCTGAGTGTACCGATGGGAGCTCTTGTAAAGGCTTGCTCTGTTTTTGATTTTCCCTGGACTTGTGTTCCTGGTCACTGCTGGGGATAGGATAATGATGGGTCATTTTTCTCATCCAGTATAGCCATTTGTAGGAGGTCAGAATCTGATGTCATGCTGTAAATCTTATTTATGCAAGCATTGTTTCTAATCACGGTTGCACTAAAGGAAGTGATATGTGAGTATGGCCAGGTTTTCTTTATTCTCTGAGACTATTGGTGTGTTTATTTGCGTTTCACAGACAGAGGACTTTTTTGAGGAAATTCCATTAAAAAAAAAAAAGAAATTAATTATTTAAGGTGCTGCTCAAGAACCTGAAAAGTAAATCATTTTAAGTGGAAGCAAATTTTCACACCTTTGAGTACCAAAATCCACAGATGGTTCCAAAATGTGCACTGAAAAAAAATTTTGGACCTGAAAATCATCACTCCAGACCAAATAACAACCTCACAAATATTTGTGCAAAGTGCTTTTCCTTCCTTGCCTGTCCAATTTTAACTCAGCTCTGGCTATTTCTGATGTATAAATAAATGGATGTATTTGTACATCATATATTACTACACATAAAGATATTATTACTACTTATAGCTCAAGTAAACAAAAATGAAGTGATACCCTGCAACTGCAAAATGTTTAATTCATGAAGTTCATTGCATTATTTTAAACAAGAGGTGTGTTCTATTAAAGAATGTAAAATGACTTCTATCAGTAAACTACTTAAAATCCTACATTCAACATCTGTGCTATTACTTTTGGGGCACAAAAAAAAAAAAGAAGAAAAACATAAAGTCAGACACTTGAAGTGTACTCATTTAATTTCTTGTTGCCTGGAACATCTGTCTTCTGCCACAAACTAAGTTATATACCCTCTGTTTTCATAGCACATCATTTAAATGTGAGTCAGAATAAGAACACTACTTAGAAACTTTAAACATAACTTTGCCATATGCTGTCCGATTACAGCATCATCTTTGTTGTTTTCAGCTCAGTGAATTCACTGAGCAAGTTTATTGGCAAGCTACCAGATCACTAGCAATTTCATTTGTTTAGAGATATTTATAATTTTAATTATTTACAGGCACTACACTTCAACTGCCAGAGGTATTTAGACTTCTAAATGGGGCCCAGAAGAACTATTTTGATAACACTCAGATGATTAGCTGAACAAAAGCCCTTTTCCCCTTAATTGGTTGCAGGCACAGAGTGTGATAAAGTCCCTTTACAGGCTAGTCACTGAATTGGGTACAAATGATGTAGCAATATTACACAAATTAACTGGGAAAAAACCCCTCCTCATACAAGAGTTTTCCTTTCTCTTCTTAATAGAGTGTTTTAATAACATACTCTACCTAGGCACAGAAGCAAAGACCATTTAAAGACAAAGACTGCTTAGGAAACTAGGCATAGCATGGTGTGAATCTAGTAGGTGACAGCTCTACACCTATATTGTCTCCTGGTTTTACTTCACATCTATTTCATAGAATCAGAGACTGGTTTGGGTTGGAAGGATGGTTCCAACCTTGTGGTCAAGGATCATCTAGTTCCAACCCCCCTGCCATGGGCGGGGACACCCTACACTAGACCAGGTTGCCTAAAGACTCATCCAACCTGGCCTTGGACTCTTCCAAGGATGAGGCATCCACAGCTTCTGTGGGCAACCTGTAATTGTTTCCTTTATATAAAATCTCTGGTGAAATTAACACTGCACAAGTCTGAGAATAAGCCTTCTGTGGTGGTTTGCCAAAGCAGCTATGGATGATTAATGTACTCTAGCTGACAAATCTGAGTCCCATAAAAGCATGTTCTATATCTTCATGTCCATGACCAGGGTAACTCTTTACCAGTAGAACTGTATGAAATATTTGGGCCAAAATTTATTTTCCTATGAAAAGGGCAGATTCTGCAACACCGAGTGAAGTGCTTTCCAAGTATGTTAGTTTCATCACCCTCTTCCAGCTCCCTCAAAATTATGAAAACTGGCATAACTTTACTCCTCTGCAAAGGGGTGGGAATATGGTTTTAGCAACACTTTCCTAGACAAACCAGCAAGTGGAGTCTGGCTGGTACAGTTCTCCCTCACATGCAGAGTTTAGATGATTGCAGACTTCAAATTAGTTGGTTATGGTTCATGAGTGTCTTTTCTTCCTTATATTATAATTATTTATTGTTACCTTAGGACTCTTCCATATTCTGTAGTAATTTCTGACTTTCTATTTGGGTGGCAAGCTCTTTCAAGTAAACAGGCATTGAAAGAAATACACAGTGTCTAACAGACGGAACACCCGATTGCTGCCGTACAGGCAGAACACAATTGACAGAAAGAAGCTGTCGGGGTGTTAATGCAGATTAATAAAAACAGCTTTTTGAGCAGAGTGTAGAATAGCCAGCTGCTGCTGACTAATGTGAGTATGGTAAAGGCATTGTTGTGGTTTGGCCCCAGCCCCAGCCGAGCCCCACGCAGCCGCTCGCTCACCGCCCCGGCAGCAAAACACGGGGCACAATGAGGCAACAAAAGGGCAAAACGGCCTTGAGTTGAGATAACAACGTTCAATGGGCCGACAAAGGGAGAGGGGAAACAACAACAAAGCAGCAGTAGTTATAACAGGATGTAAACAAGCTCGATGACAAACGGAGTGCTTTACCAACCAACGACTGACCCCACGGACCAGAGCTCAGCCCTCACCTCAGCGCCCAGCCAGACGGTCCTGGAGCAGCACCGGCCGCCCCTCCCCAGCCAGCCCCTTTTATAGGGGCATGATGGCACATGGTATGGAATAGCCCTGGCCAGTCTGGCTCACCTGGTCCTGCTCCTGAAAATTAACCTTGTCCTGGCCAAAGCCAGGAGAAGGATTTAATAAACTGAAGGGTATCATCGAGATTTTTTTACGTAGGTGTTAATATGTGCCTAAAATTCAGGTGTTTAGTGGTAAAGTCCTCATGAAAGTACAGAAAAATCCCATACAATCAGTGCAGAGACTATGTATACTTGGAGGTCTCCAGGAGGAGGCCTCATTTTCAGTCTCAGATTTGTTGCATACTGTTTTAAATATACCAGAAGGTCCAAAAGAAAATAATAAAATCAGTGAGATTTTATTCAGGGATACAAAGCAAGGGTTCCAGGAACCTTAAAGTTTGGTATGTTTTGTGTTTTTTTTTTTATTTTTTAAACACGTAGTCATAATAATCAATTCTACTTATCTGATGCTATGTGCTATGAAGTAGGAATGGTGTATCTAATGATATTTGTGAGCTTTATACAGCAAAGTTGATCATAACAATATTCCTGATATTTTCATGCAACCAGGACACATTTCCTTCCTTCTTTTCAGCATGCATAATTCAAACATTATTTTTCTCTTTTTTTCATGCACTTCTCTTACCAAGACTGAAAGACTGTAGTCTTTTTAAATTCAATATAAAAATCCTCAGTTGTATTTATTTCCCATTTGCTCTTGTTCATTAAGGATACGGTTGATCTTGTTGAAGATTGAAAGAAATTCCGTTTCAGCCACAGCCTCATGAATAATGCTCAGGGTTTACACAGCAGTAATTCAGTTAGCCCTTTGAAAAGCAGAGATTAATAATCATGAGAACCTGGAAGTTTTCTATGAGTTAATTGGTGCTTTAACACTGCATAATACAATAATATGAATGAATGGAAAGAAAGGAGAAATAGCTCAATGGACTTTGCCAACATCTTTGGAAACAATGTTTTCTTTTCATCTCCAGCCTAAAATCCAGCCAAAAGTTGTAAACCAAAACTACAACATAATGATGCAGTGTTCCTTATTAAACAACTAGGCAAAATTTCAGAGTTCTCTGAATAAATAACAATGTAGTTGTACTTTGACAAGTGATAAATCTTGAGGTTCCTTTTAGAACTTGACCTTGATCCACCATCATTTACCGCTGAAAAATATTTCGATGATGTGAACAACAGGAAGAAACACATCCTCAGATATTTCCTTGCAGGGTTGGAAGTGCAGTGGGAGGTTGCCACCACAAACTGCTCCTTGGTAGCACGTCAGGGGTTCTCAGCATGTTCCCAGTCCCTGCACATCTCAGCTGCTGTGAAGACAGCACAGGGAGAGGACAAGGTGCCCAGCTCCCTTGGTGGTCAGGCCTCTATGAAACTGCGAACAAAAAGTCCATGTCTTATTAGCGTTGTATCTGCCTCACAGAAAAGTGCTGGTGTCAGCCCATTGTGCCGCAGGGCTGCCTCTTGGACTATGTGTGCAGCTACCTGTCATTTTAGATGCCCAACCACACACAGATGTCATGAACCCCTCATCTACCCAGGACACTTTCAGTACAGGGAAATTTCAGTCAGTAAACTTTGTTAGATGCTGGTACCTATTTGTTGAGCTGTGTGAAAGCTAAGTCTTGATGGCTAAGTTACCTGACACCTATTTCAGGTTTAAGCTTCATGGGAAACACAAGGTGAGTATTCTCCCAGTCTTATTTTCTCTATTGTTTGTGCTGCCTGCTCTAATATTTGTGCTATGAATGTACTGAAGTCAGGTTGCCAGTGAGGTACTAATGGTAATAAAGCACTCATTCCTTCCCAACAAAAGTCTCATTTTATTGCCTGGAGGCTGGATTCAGGACTTCTCACCCTGAAAAAAATTAAAATGCAGGCCTCCCATTTCCATGAGAGTGCTCAAGCTGCCAGGATATAGGATGTTTTGAAATAAGACCTATTTTACCTGTTGAAGCTGTGTAGTTTTAAAAAAATATTTAAGTACCTTAAAAAGAAGAAGTATTTTTCTTGTGGAACACATCTGCTAAGCTTGTGCTTCATGTGACTTGTATGATACCTGGAAACAAACCTAGCAGGCACTTTTAAGTCTTGGTTTCCTGTTTCTCTTGTGACCCCTATGTCTCAGAAAAGCTACAGGGGAAGGAAACATAGTAGGTGCTCCCCAGAGTCACCTTTGGCACCTAAAGTCCGGAGGTTACTCACAGTTGTCTAATTTCCCAGTTAGAAAGATTATTTTGTTGCTGGTAATAACTGGAGTGAACTCAAGACCCTTTCCTGAGGATCATAGCCACGATCCATGAGGAGTCAATGTAGATGTAACATATTTGTTGATAATGATGAGGCCAAAGTAGAAGAGAAATACTACTGGGTTAAAATGGTGTTTTGGCTGGGTCTGAAATTCCGGATTCTGTTTCCTGAGATCGTTGAGTACAGCAAATTATTTTCTGAGAGCAACCCAAATACTCAAAATGGTGATGTTCAAATCTCATGATGATAAAAACCTTTCATGTTTGCAAATTCAAAGTTTTAGGAAGATTTCAGAGGTTTTACCCAAAGACATCTCCATTTTAATTTCCACTTGATCAGAAAAAAGAAAAAGGTTCTGATTAAAATGAAAATTTTATTTAAAAATTCATTTTGATCCAAAACCACACTCCTTTAAAATAGTCTAAAGCAAATATCGTGAAATATCTACATACCTAATATTTCAGCTACATGACCTAATCTTTAAAGAAACATATTCCACTGTCATTTCTATTGACCAAGTCAGACACCAGTGACTTCATATTAATTTAGAAGATGAGCCAAGTACTTTGCAAGTACATTAATATTGGTTTTGCCCTTGAGTACATGACCCATGTGGCAATTTTGTGGAGGAAATACAAACCTGTGCATTTTTTATGGTTTTCTATTTGCTTGCTCATCCTTCTATTAAAACTAAACAAACACATTATCAATCTAATATACTACAGTTTCAGAGACCTAATTAAAAGTGGCACAGGGTGATGATCATAACTGTGACAATCAAAGTCACAATTAAAATTGAATGAATAAATCAACACATTCAGGTGATCAAACCACCAATTAATACAGCAGGTAATCAAGTCAAATTACTCTGTGTTATTCTTGCATTAGAAAATTTGAAAGAAAAGTTACTTAACACTCTTTTTAACAATTAACCAGTGCAATTAGTTGACCTAGTCAGAGAGGAATGAGGAGGTTGATTTTACATTTCTGTGCTTGCTTTAAGGACAGGCATGCAACAGTGTCTGGCTATGTCCTAGGAAAGAGCATCCACTGGAGTGGTTCCCCTTATGATCTCAACTTCACAATTCCTTGTGTCAGTGTGGAGAAGAGAACGCTCTAGGGAGACTTTATAGCAGGTTTTCAGTACCTGAAGGGGACCTACAAGAAAGCTGAAGAAGAACTGTTTACAGGAGCAAGTAGTAACAGCACAAAAGGTAATGGCTTTAAAGTAAAAGAGGGGAGATTTAGGCTAGATATAAGGAAAAAATTCTTCATGATGAGGGTGGTGAGGCACTGGAACAGGTTGCCCAGAGAAGCTGTGGAGGCCCCAACTCTGGAAGTGTTCAAGGCCAGGTTGGACGGGGCTTTGGTCAACCTGGTCCAGTGGAGGGTGTCCCTGCCCATGGCAGGGAGGTTGGAACTAGATGATCTTTGTGGTCCCTTCCAACTCAAACCATTCTGTGATTATGTGATTCTACCTCTAGCAAAAGTTCTTTTTTTCCCCTATTCCCATTATAATGCAGATTCACCATTAGAAGTCTGGAATTTGGAGAGCATACACTATCATTCAAATTAATAGCAGTTTTGCATGGCTTTTTCATCTTGTGTTCCTTTAGGTTACCTAGTAGAGAAGAACATATAGTTCAAGACACTACTGCTGTTGCAGGGGAGACAACAGCGCTTCCAGAGAAGATCCTTGCTTTTCCGAGATCACATGGTGCTGCTTTGTTTGAGGTATCGACAACCTTATAGACAAGCAGTTGGATCCGTGCATTTGGGACAGGCAACGTGGCCCAATAGTTTCACAATGGGCAGTCTTTAGGAAGTGCAAAGTCATTATGGAAGTGTCCTTAAATCATTTTGCATCATTAATGATCTGAAAGCTCTTCTAGCTGGAGTGTAGGTAGATGTTTTCCAAGAAAACAAACTCAGGCTGTAATTCTGATGCCTACCTAGAAGTTTGATTGTGGGTTTTTATCTTACGTAAGGCCTAGTTGGGTAATATAAAAAAAATCTAACCAGCACATATTATCTATCAGTCTTTCTTCCATAAAAATAACTTTTCTACCCAAAATAAGGGAAATAATATGAAAAAGTTTAGAATATTTTAATGACATTAAATCTACAAAAAAAAAATCAGAAGCTGCTGTTACAGTTTGTCACACTAAATTACATTCATAATTAAAAACGTTGTTTTTCTCCAAATCAGCTTAGAACTAGGTCCTGTCCATCATATAAGTTACATATATTTTCTGACCCAGTTACATACAAATATTTAAAATTACTTCATTTATTGAGGAATTAATCCTTACTTCCCATTACTGAAAGGAATGATTAGAGGGACGTTCCTTTTTAAATAAGCAGGAAGAAATTTGGTTTCTTCATAATCTGTAGCTCTTTTAGGATGTGTTGAGCTGCAGAAAATTATATTCCCTATATCTTTGCAGCCATTGGAAAGTATGTATGTTAAATTAAAAACACAAGGAATGCAAGTGTATTGAATATAAAGCCCACAGAACCCAAAGAAACTGATGAAGAGAAATTCCAAGCAGAAGACATAGACCTGGAGGAGATGGAGCAACCTATTTAGCAAGCATAAATGATGTCAATCATTCTTAAAGCTTTCATGCAGTGTGGGATTTTTCAAGTTTACTGTTTGGCAACAGACACTGGCATTTGGGCCAAGGGCTTTACTTTCCCTTGTTGAGGTTTGGAGCAAAGATATCAAAGTAGCATATGCATGTGCAGTGGTTAGAGTATTTTTTTTGCTATGAATGCTCTTGTGGAAGTTCTTAGAGAGAATGTCAAGCATCTTTGTGAAAAAATTAGGTGTTATCTCTGATCTGACAGATGATTCCTGACTGAGCAGCCAGGAAGAGAATTCCAACTTTGCTACCATTTCATTACTTGGCATGGAGGTAATCTTGGATTTCAGGCTCAGGAAATTTCTTCACCCCCTTTTCAATGAATCACCTTAGTCCATATGTCAGGGTAGCCCACCTTAAACCACTCAATTTACACAAGAAATGGTATAATTTTTTGGGGGTTTTGTGCTCCATGCAAACAATGGCTCTGCAGATAAGTAGGGTTTTTTCTCTTTGCTTTCTAACATAATCCCTAACGGAGCACAGTTACGGAAAAACTCTTCCTTTTCATGAAATATTTATCTAATCTTCTGCATGCAGGAACTGTAAAAACACCCCTACTAATTTTAGCCAAATAGTATGATTAGGAAAAAAAAAAAGTTGCCTCTGCTATACAAATGTCTTGGAGCAAAAAATAATAATTTCTTCTCAGGATTATTAGTCACTTTTGAACACTTTATCACATATCTTTGTATAATAACAATAATCTATGCTCTCAACTCAACAGCTTTCAATATTTTAACAGAGAAAGAATGCATAGTTCTATTCACAGCTGAATGCTAGGTCTATAAATTGTTTGTCTGAACTGCTGTGAGCATTATAGTAACAAAACACTAAATCCTACTTGGACATTGCAGCAATTTAGATTAGAATTCTTCTGATAATATTTCACACATCCCATAACCATCTATATGCTAATGTTTCCAACAAATTATCAGATGTTATTCTACACAACCTTTTTTCCATAAATGACCTGTCATATTCATAATGGCATCTGCATTTGGTGACAGTTTTTATTTTATCTAGTAAAAACCGCAGGTCCATAAAGAAACTAATTATATAGTTTCACGGTTGATAATATGGTTTCTAGTTCTATAACTAGCAATATGCAAACTGATTCAGTACAGAAAAATTATCCCTAAACTCAAGGGATTTTCAGTGAGCTGCACCAGTTTTATAAGTGACAGACGATTTCACTGTCATTACTCTAAGGCATCAGTTTTTGATCTCTTCTGACCATCTCTGAATGAAGTTTGTTCTTACATTCCACATTTTTGCCCAGTATTTCTATTTCACACCACATTTACTTTCTAAGCTTATACTGCAAAACCGAAGTGTATCGAATAACTAGAACTATAGATCCTCTCTTCTCCTCATATACAGAACAAAGACAAATATTTCAAAGCTTCCAGAATGAATCCAAGAATTACATCAAAAAAAAAATCAAAAGGACTGTCCTGGCGTGGAAAGGAGAAGGAAGTAATACCATAGTTATAGGGCGAGCATGAGGTTCTTCTGACTTCTTTGCATCACTCTCAGATCCAGTTCAAATGCAAAAGCCCAAGGCCAAGCACCTCCTTTCTCAAAGGCGCAATGATACTCTCAGACAAGATAACGTGATATGGATAATTTGGCACCTGCATTTCTTTCCTTCTGGGTATTGTCAGTGACTAATTACATTGATAAAAAAAGTTATACTCAGAAGAAAACATTTTTATTCACCTGAATGTTCATAGGATATAAACATTCATATGTATGCATATTTGCCCTTAATTCTTTCTTGATAAATTTTGACAGATTGCTTTAAACCAGTACCATGGTTTAACCCGGCAGGCAGCTAAAACAACCACATCTCCCTTCAGTGGGATGGGGGAGAGTATTGAAAGGTAAAGAAGTAAGATTTGTGTGTTGAGATAAAGACAGTTTAATAGGACAGAAAAGGAAAATAATAATAATAACAAGATGAAGAACATGATGATGATGATGACAACAACAATAGTAATGACATACAAAACAAGTGATGCACAGTACAGTTGCTCACTAGCCAAAGCTGATGCCCAGCTAGATCCTGAGCCATGACATCACACACACCTCCCCCCCTCCTCCCTGCAAGTTATACACTAAGCATGAAATCATATGGTATGAGATATCCCTTTGGCCAGTTTGGGTCAGTTGTCCTGGCTGACCAGCTTCTTGGGTGTCCCCCACTTTCTTGTTGACAGAGAAATATGAGAAGATGAAAAGTCCTTGACTGCTTAGCAATAACTAAAACATCAGTGTGTTATTAACATTATTCTTATCCTAAATTCAAAGCAAATCACTATACCAGCTGCTAGGAAGAAAATTAACCCCATCCCTGCCAAAACCAGGACAACCAGCTAATTCTGCCTCTGGCTGGAAGAGATGGAGTGCTTGGAGCATGCTGTTTCCTTACAAGGATTTCCACTGATTCCTGATGAAACTTCAGCTTCTCCATCCTTAGCAAGCTTTAGCATTGAGCCCCAGAGTCTCCTTGGTAGAATAATCTTTAACAGGTGTAGATTGGAGTTTTCCCTTGTTAGCTGCTCTTCTTCCTCTGTCATTAAGACATTGAAATACCTGTTCCAATCCTCTTTCTTTACTACTGTTCCATTTCCTATTGATTTCTCTGCTACACCACTTGTTAGGTATAGGATTATCCAAAATACTGTGATAGACCTGGCTTGATTTTCATCTCTTAAGGACTGAAGTTTGCTTATTCAGGACAAAGAATAAAAATAAGAATGAGAAGAGGTCAATTTACAGTTAACTAGTAGACTTTACTTAGCTTATTCTGGGTTAACCTTATGCTACTCGGTAAGATAATATTGTTTGGTAAATCGACATATGGGAAGTATTTGTAAGCATGACACACTGATTTCCCACATGCTTCTCAGCAATGCAGTATGTGAATAATTCACTTACAGTTCCTGTATCCAGCAGAATTCATAGTTCTGTAACAATCCTGAGCACATTAGCAGTGGATTTTACAGATCCAGATCTTCTGAACATTCCTCTTCCTGACAGTTTGCACAACCCAAGCATGCTTTTGTCATTTTATTGTTACACCCTCTGTTCTCTGCTGAGATACTAAGATTCAGGATCACTTTTATATGAATGGCTGATTATGGTTTTTGGTGCTTAAATGTTGGGATAGCACAACAAAAATACTGCTTGGTAGAAATGTATCACTTTACAACACCATTATTTTTCTTTCAAATAAAAAATACATGAATTGTTAATTCTCTGGGGCATCAATAGCATATAAGACATCAAGCACAATATCACCTACTTAGGGCCTCCAGCTGTTACAACAATGCAAATGCGAGCACTGAGTTGCACAAAACTGAGACTTTAAATTTTATTTTAATCAAAGTAGATACTAAGTTTGTAATCAGTAACAATTATCATTCTGTTCCCCAGCTAAGGAATGTGTAATAACCAGATTACGCTAAGCCTATTCTATGGAAAGTTTGTAAGCTTGTTTGTGAATTTGATATCACCTTACTGATTTTGGGGCTAGTTCTCGTGCTAAATTCTACTCTAATTGTCAGATTTGTGCAGTCACAGCCTCATAACTCACAGGCTGGGAGGGCACTTTCTTTGTTATTACTATCCATTATGAAACCAATGGATGAAACTTGTGTCTCCGTATAACAGGCATGAAACAACTCATTGGTCTATTCTTATTCTTTAACTAGGTCTGTCTGAGACTTCAGGAGATGGTCAGTATGAACAATGAATATTCTAGAGCCTTTGAAACAAAGAACATCAATAAAGTGGTGTCAATTCAGTAACTCACAAATGTATTCTCCTTCTTTCTTGAGATTAATACATCCTAGATTTATCAATCATTTTGAGTTTCAGAGGCTTACCCTGAGCTTTGTCATGCAGACTAGCTTATTTCTAGTCTATCCTGGGGAGTAGTTTGAGCAAAGTGGCTCTCACCTTCTAGTATTTAATTTTGTTTTCTTTGCTGCTGTCGGAAGACATTTCCAGGGTGTCCTGGTTTTGGCTGGGATAAAGTTAATTTTTGTTCTAGTAGCTGGCATAGTGCTGTGTTTTGCATTTAGGATGAGAATAATATTGATAACACACTGATGGTTTTACTTGTTGGTAGGTAGCTGTAGTGTCTGCACTGAGCCAAGGACTTTCCAGCTTCCCGTGCCCTGCCAGGTGCACCAGGAGCTGGGAGAGCACAGCCAGGGCAGCTGGCCCAGGATGGCCAGAGGGACATTCCCTGCCATAGAGCGTCATGCTCCGGACAGAACTGGGGAAGCTAGCTGGGAGGCAGATTCACTGCTTGGAAACAGACTGGGCATCATGGTTTTTTTCCATAGTCTGTGAGGAATTGCATTTGTACATAACTTGTTATTATTAATATTATTATTATTATTATTATTCCTTTGTTGTCCTATTAAACTGTATTTATCTCAATCCAGGATTTTTTCCCCCCATGCTCTTGAGGGGAAGAGCTGAGTGGCTGTGTGATGCTTAGTTATCCACTGGGGTTAAACCACAACACATGGAAAAAAAGCAGTCTATCTTTCCTTCCCTTCAATACACTGAAACAGTAGATAAACCCAACAAAATTAAACCATATTAGTAGGAATCTGTGGGTACAAGTTTATGGTTTTGAAAAATCTGTTCTAATTTTAAATATAAAGAGGTTTTGTGTGTGTTAATCCATATATTTAGTAATTGTTTTTCCGGATTATTTTGAAAACTAAATGATAGACTTGGGGAAAAAAGACCAAACACAGCAAGGGAAGAAGAATAAATCTCTTTGTTATAGTATTTGTCAGGAAGCAAGCTAGTCAACTAACAATGCATCTACATCAGCTGAAATCAGATAAAAATATTTAAGGTCATACTTAAAAATGCAGTCACATGTAATGCCATTGTTTGATGCATTATTTAAATGAGGAGAGAAAAGGAGCACAGTGATGGAAGGATGAAACAATGTGAAAGAAACTGAGTGTAAAGTAAAGGAACTGACAGATAAAAGACAGAGAAAAAAAAAAACAACCAACCCAATGAATCCCCCAAAACAGAAAAACAATTACAGATAAAGATGTAACAGGAGACAAAAGGACAGAAGTGTAATGTACTTGGAACATAATAGAATATGATGGGACATACAGCATGACAGAAAATATCTTTTTTTTGTATTCCTTTCATTTAAATGGTGCATGTAATTAATGTTCCCTTTTTGAGATAAAGGTTTGAATGTTCTACCTGTATTTCCTGACTGGCTTTCAACTGATAATGATTATAGTATTCTCTTTTACTTGAACACTCTTCAAATTCACACTTATGTCAAACATTTCCATATTATTAATACCTCTAAGACTTTTTTTACCAGGAGCTTGAAAATTTCCATAAGATCACAATCCATTATACCAATATCTCATCTTGTACAAAAGCCACTTGAAATTGAAATGGGGGTAAATAAAAGCACAGGACCAGCCTCTGCTTGCTGTCTTCTTGTCTCCGAGCCTAGGGATTCCTGAGTCAGAGGCTGCAACTACACATTTGTGTTTAATAGCAGTTGACAGGTTCATCTTATCCTTTTGGGGTCAGTAACATCTTGTAGCACTGAGTTTAATAATTTAAAGACACATTGTATGAAAACAATACCTTTTTTTATGTTGTAAAGATTTCTTCTCTTGAAATCTTGAGTTATGATCAATGAATATCACTGCCTAGTAATTTATCCATGAACTTAATGTTTTTTTAAACTTTATAATATTCCCCTTCATTTGTCTATTTCCAAGCTGAAAGACCCTAGACCATTTTATCTGGGGATTTGTCTAGTTTGGAGAGAAGGAGACTGAGAGGTGACCTCATTGCTCCGTACAGCTTCCTGAGGAGGGGAAGTGGAGAGGAAGGTGCTGAGCTCTTCTCCCTGGGCATGAGAATGGTTCAAAACTGCACCAGGGGAGGTTTAGGCTGGACCTTAGGAAGCAGTTCTTTACCAAGAGGGTGGTGAAACACTGGGACAGACTTGCTAGAGAGGTGGTTGGCGCCCCAAACCTGTCAGTGCTTAAGAGGCATGTGGACAATGCTTATAATAATGTTTTAACCTTTGGTCCACCCCGAAGTGTCCAGGAAGTTGGGCAAGATGATTGTTGTAGGTCCCTTCCAACTGAAATTATTCTATCCTATGCTATCCTATCCTACCCTATCCTACTCTACTCTACTCTTTCTGACCTTATTCAAGCCTTTACATTAAGTATCTCTTATTTTAACTGGACCTCGTGCAAAAGTGGATTTTCTTCTCCATCCATAACTTCATTATATCTGGCATCCCTCTTTGTTCACATTTCACTTTGACTTCTTGTATCATTAAACTCCAGTGTGATTCATTCTTTTGTGATATCTGCTCCTCTTGCAAACAGTGATTTACTCTGCTATCTAACATCCAATTCTCCATTTCTTATTACTATCTAGTTTCATTTTGTCTCCAGATGCTCTGGCATGGGTCTAATGTTAATATCTTTCAGGCAATGACATCATATCAAAACCATTCCCATAGTTCAAGACATAGCCCAAACCAGCTTGTTCTCTTTCAGAAATTCCTGTGTACCAGCCTCCAAGCTCACTTCCTTCAAACCTCCACCCAGTGCTGGCAAACAGACAGGGAGGGACAGTCAGTCATGTTCAGTGGAGGGAGGACACTGGTGTAATCCCACAGGGATCTGTGTAACAACCTGTCTTTTCATATCCTTAGTAAAAGGAGTTGGAGAACTTTGCTGAGGATGCAAAATTACCCAGAATGATACAAATGAGTACTGACCTAGAAAAGTTGCAGAGGATGTCTGACAATAAGTGCTAAAATTCAACATCAATAAACATAAAGTATACAGATGGGAAAAGTAATCTGAATGTTGCACAAACAATGCTGGGCTTTGAATTAACTTTATGAACCAGGGACAAGATACTGAATTTCTAACAACTTTATGAAAATGTTATCTTAGTTTTCAGCAATAGCTAAAGACTGTAAATAAAATACCCTTATCCTCAACCACTCCCAGTCCCTTTCATTGGTTTAGTGATACGTTTTAAACACTAAGAAAAATTTTGGCTTAACTCCTGGAAGTTCAGATCCCCACACAGGCGCTATGTTGATCTGCATGCTTGTGTCCAAGATTTAGTAAGGAGGACAGCAGCTGTATTTTGACATTCAGTTCATAGAATCATAGAATATCCTGAGCTGGAAGGGACCCATAAGGACCATCGAGTACAGCTCCTGGCTCCACACAGGACCAGCCCAATCAGAGCAGATGACTGAGCATTTTCCAGATGCTTCTTGAACTCAGCCAAGCTCGATGTGGTGACCACCTCCCTGGGGAGCCTGTTTCAGTGCCTGACCACCCTCTCCATGAAGAACCTTTTCCTGATCTCCAACCTAACCCTCCCCTGTCACAGCTTCATGCCATTCCCTCGGGTTCTATCACTGGTCACCAGAGGGAGGAGATCAGTGCCTGCCCCTTCATTCCCCCTCGTGAGGAAGCTGTGGACTGTGCTGGTGTCTCCCCTCAAGTTTCCTCTTCTCCAGGCTGAATAAACCAGGGGACTTCAGCCTCTCCTCATAGGTCTTCCCCTTTAGACCCTTCATCATCTTTGTTGCCCGAATTGTCATCAAACACCTACCTCTTGCAGGTCTGACTGTGGCAGGGATACTCTCTACAGAAGCCTGCAGTATTTTGGCAATCTGAACCTTCACTAGAAATTCCCCACTTCCCTTCAAAACATATTTCCTGTTTTGGGAAAAAGGAGGATGGCTGAGATACTCTTGGATTTACCCCTCTCTTCCAGACAGTCCATGGACCAGTTTGTAGCACGCTACAAATTGGTACATTTTCATTTTTTGCCCATATTTAAACATTGCTGTTTATAACTTCTTCCAAAATGGCTAAGTGTGGGGATTTTCTCTTCCTGCCTTTCTTGTTATACATCCCTTACCTTTTCTCCTCTCTGGATGGAACTACAAGTCTCTTTTATCTTAGCATTTATTAATAATCTCTCCCCTTTCCCAGATGCTGGATGTCTGCTAATCATTCAGAGATCTGAGAAAGTACAAAAGGCCTTTGAAGGTCTTTGCAGACCAAACATTAAGATAAGAAGCATAGTTTACTGAGTGTAAAACTACGACATCAGTGTAGGTGCCTGAAGAGAACTTCAAGATGAACTGTTTGTTTCCATCAGTAGAAATACAAAGACAGGGAACAGATTTTCTCTCTGCTGCTGCTGCTGCACGTGAAGAACAGTTTCAGGACAAGTAACCATCCTGCCTACGTACATAGGGGTAGCTGACAAGAAGCTGAGGGAGAGACTGTGGCAGCTTGGTTCAGGACTATTACTAGGATGAATAGAAGTTGCATTGATATAGTGAACAGAATTTTGAATTCCAAAATGTCTTGTTAAGCTCATGATTTCTGTTTGTTTTAATTAAGTTTAAACAAAGTTTAGGATTTTTGTTCTGCTTGTATCTCTGACATTAGTCTCAAATTCTTGGTTGTGCATTACACACATGTAATGATTCTAGTGTTATTGGCCTCAATGTTAAATGTACAAAACCACTAAAGAATTAATGTTTTTAAACTGTTCTTAATTTAGGACTCTTCAGATTGTCTATAAACCTCGTATATAATTACTGGGCCTTAAAATACCACATCAGCAGTTATAATCTGTCCTGGCATGTGGTTTAGTAAAGCAGTTATTCAAACACACAGAATGAGCGGACAGTTCAGCCTGGGTAAATAACAGCTCAGAAAATGCAAATCTACGGTCTATCAAAATATTAAACATATACATATAATATTCCAGCATGTGCTGTTGTGTCATGGTACCATCAGGTTCATATCTACTCCACCAAATGACTGGTCTTGAAATACAACGTTGACCTGTAATAGGGCTTAGATGTGTTGCAGGATAAAATACAGCTCAGAAATTACCTTGATCTTGTTTTTTGTTTTTTTTTTTTTTATTCTTTGAAATGTACATGGAACAAAATTCCAATCATCCAGTTAAGTTACACAAAGGATTATTTTGGCAATCCATTAACTGCTACTGAAAAGTATTTTGCAAGCTTTTTTAGTGCTTTAAGCTAATGGATATTCAGAATGTCACATCATCATAGACTCATTTTGCATTCTTACACAAGCAAAATTCCCATTGAAATCAATTGGCGTTTTGCCCAAATTGGCTTGTCAGATCAGACATACAACTACTAACAGGCTGTGAAGACTGTCAATATACATGCCATCCCCATTATAGAGCAACAGATTTTGTTTAAATTTCACTTATATTGTTAAAGATAAAGATAGAAATTTAATCTAGAAATTAAAGATAACTTCAGTCTGATCAATATTCACATTAGGCTCACAAAAGGCCCGTTTCAGAAAAGCAGCGTATTTGAAAACATGGAACTACTTACATCCATTCCTATTCAAAACATGTACAGCCTGTGCTGAACTGAGGCCAAGGAATGCTTTGAGATCCCCAAAGATGCTACAGAAAGCAAATATATACACACATCCCCAAATGAGTGCTCAAGTTCTATTTTTTTCCCTACCCTCTGGCTTGAGAGAAAATTATTTTACAGTTCCTCTCTCAATACCAGCACTTGGTGATTTTCTTTGGCTGGGCTTTCAATGGTTGGGTTTATCCCTGAGAGAAAGGACTCAGTAGTTAAAAGCATATATGACAAGGTCAGCCAAACCTTGTATATATACAGTATGTATATATGCTTCTCTCTTTCCTTGAGGGAAGTAGACTAGGCTATAATTTTCTTCTTAGACATAATCAAGAAAAGTCTTCTCAAAAAGCTATTTAATTTGGAGCAATCAACTGTCACCCCAAAGTCTTACAAGACATTTATGATGTAACCCCACTCTGATAAAAAATGTTATATGTTTTACAAATAGATCAAACAACATCTCATGCAGATGGTGATTTTCTTCTACATTAGCCCGAGAGTCAGGAAAGAGAGAAAGCAATGGGAATTTGAAAAATCTTAAATAAATAAGACCTTTGAAATTCTGCCATCAGGCTTCAGAAACCTTTCAAGTATCAGATTAATATTTGTTCTTGTGATAAGAAAATAAAGGAAAGATATTCTTGTTACAATGATTTCTTGCTGAAAAGCTTGACTGAAGTACCAGATCCATTCAGCGAAAATGTGCAGTACAGAAATTATAACGAGCCAGGTTATAAAAGAAATCATAGCATTCAAAGTCAACACAACTGACTCCTGTAGATGCCAGTAATTAAATTTCTTTTATCTGGTGGAAGAAGCACTGCCAGCTTCCTATAATGAACTCAACATCACCTCAAGGCTTTTAAATCTTAGCACTTTTACAGTCGTGCATCAAAGCTGAAATTACAGATCTCGTGTATTTTATGATAGAAGCGAACACTATGCATACATGATTGGACATCAGAGGAGCCCTATTTGTAGGGCAGCTCCCCAAAAGAAAACATTCTTAAAAGAAAATTTGCTTGACCTATTAGCAATTGTAAATCAAATCACAGCAAAATAAATTGTACAAAGGCGTGTAATGAAGAAATGGCTAGAAGGAGCCAGGATTTAAAAAAAAAATAAAAAAAAATGAGTCTCGGAGTAGAAGTCAAGCATTTATGCGTGGGATTAAGTGTTTCTCTTTCTTGCTTCCCTCAGCATCATCGACTCACTCAAGGAAGGGCATACAGTGTAGCCCCTGTGACTGCCATGTTCGTGGTGAGAGGCCTGGAAACTGCATGCCCTAATCTCAAACTGGGATTCTTATGATTTCCATGCTTTCAAAGCTCAGCTCCTCAACAGAAAATCCTGAGACTTTCCACAGAAATAGTTCCATTTTTTAATCCTATATAGAAGAAAATCTGGGGTTCCAGATTTAGGGGCAATCTATGGACGAGGTTGTCCTACAACTTTTTGCTCTACAAACTGAGGTTCCCAAGTAGTTCACCATATGTGGCAAAAGGAAACAAGGAAGTTTCTGATGGGAACCCTTAACTATTTGTCAGAAGGGTGGTGAAGCTGAAGTGGTTCTGCAAAGTTCTTATCTTTGATAAATCAACACACATAAACCTCTTCCTAAATAGCTCTACAGTAGCTCAAACAGGTTGTTTGGTCCCTGTGAAAATTTAGCAAGTACCTACTTAATAAGCCTCACCACATAACTTATGTAAACATGTCCTTATGATGGGGAAAAAAAAAGGTATTTTGGGACTCATATGAAGGAAAACAAAACAAAAAGACATATTTAGTCTAACTGTAAACTAGAGGGGAATAAAAAAAAGGTGGGAGAGACCAAAGAAAAAATACTTTTGCTTTATTTGTAGTTCTGTGATATAAGCACCTGCTTACCCTAGCCCAGCACCCATCTGTAGCACAACTTGAACCTTTTTGACTTTGGATATTTTCCCTTTGAGACTCATGTGGAAGTCTGATGAATGACCAGACCACATGCTAACTTACTTCAGCTCATTTCCACTGCTGTTTTTCCTGCTCCACAGCCCAGCTCTTCTAAGCCTTCCACACAGTAATATTTTGGTTTGCGCTGCCCATTTCTTTTTGCTTTCCAGAATTTCTTTGCAAAAGGAACACATCATTACTCACATTTAATTTATACACGTAAATACTCTATTTAGCCATAACTTGACCAGCTGAATGAGAGTTGGCAGCAATTCTTACCTCAGCTTGAAGTGTTCCCAGGTAAGTTGGGAGGCCACTCTACAAAATTGTGGCTGTCCTTCATCATTGTCAAAGCACTTTCAGCTGTTTCCAGCCTGGTGGGGAGCCTCCCTGAGTTTGGGAAGGAATTTTTTTTTGGTCTTCTAAGGGGAGCTAGAATAATAATTTTGGTAAGGCTGAAAATGTGATATCTCATCTGTCAATGGCTGCTTGGCTCCTATTTTCAAGGTGCATTTTCATATCTCTACTCCCTGTTCTGGGAAGAGGGAATGAATGAGAATCTGTACTTAGGTGTCTTTTAGCTCCTTAGAAACTGCAGGTAGCACAAACATATATAGATGTCTTGTCACAGAGTCAGTAAATAGCAGCTGTTATTTATCTTTTCACTCATGTTTACATTTTATTTGTCTAAGCTTCCCCAAAAATGTGTTTTATGTCTGTTTTTTTGTCTGTTTGTTTTGGTTATTCTGCAGCTCTAAATTCACTGCAGCCTAAAGCACCAATACCTACCATTTTTCCAGGTAAATCAGCCTTTTTGAAAAGCATGTGAAAACAAGGAATCCACACAGAACTGTAGTCATGGTGAAGGTGGGATGAGGATAGAGAGGAATTTGTGCATCAGTACAGCAGGAGGGGTAGCGTGCCCCTCACCAGCCTGTGCTAACAGAATTGCAGAACCCTTGGTTCTCATGCCTCCAGCAAACCTCTCATAAAATTACAAGCTTAGTTCTGCAGTCCATATAAACTCCAGTACTCTTGCGTGTGCTTCCTTGTAGCCTCCCTTCTTGCACCTCCAAAAGCTGACAAGGTAATGAGAGTAAGAATTTACAATAACTGTATGTAATAAAAGAGAGTGATCATTAGACACATTCCTTCTTTTCCCCTAACCCATAAAATATCTTTCTCTTTGCGTCACCTTTGTAAATTCTGCTTAGATACTTTGTTGGCATGACAACGGAGAGACTTATTGCCCAGTTAAGGAAAATGCTCACTTACCTCAGGTATCTGTGAAGTTTGGTAACCTGCTCCTTCCATCTGCTTATCCTTCCCAATCATTGCTGATGATCTGACAGTTTGCTGTGTGCTCTCCTGTGTAATGGGGTTTTTGGGGGGCAATAGTTATACATGTGATGCATGGATCAGTATCAAGAAGCTACTGTTCATCCCTATTGAGTGGGTTCTGTTTCGTAGGTGTTAAATCATTGAGCAGTCTCTTTTTTGCCTCATTGAATCTGTACTTTTGTGCTCCATCAGCTTGTTTTCTATTTATTTTTTTAAATGTAGATTTATGTTCTTTGGAGCGAGGACTTTCTTTTTATTCGGTTTTTGTAAATCTAGCTCAATAACGTGTTAGTGTAACGAGCTACACTGACAGTTAGATCCCAGACCATTCCAACTGTCTGCAGTATTTTGATTTAGTGTTGTATTAAATAAAGCCAAATGTAATTTGTTTTGTACAAGATGGGTAGCTTCTTGTTTGCAGCTCTGTTGACCAGGTTTCTGGTTGCAAGCCAAAGAAAGATTCTTATAACATGATTGATACTTCTTCAGAGTTTAATTCCCACCATGCTTGTGCTAAGTGTTGCTTTTGTTGTTTGCTTTTGTTTGCTTGTTTCTAACGGACAGTGTTATTGACATCAGATCAACTATCTTTAAGTGTCTTTGTCACAGATTTCTCTCTACTTTAATTGGTTTAGTGAGAAATTCTGCCTCTGCAATGACTTTGTTTATCACAGTATTTCTCCAACATTTGTTTTATCTCATCTCACATATACTTATTTACAGTATTCTACCCACAATAATCAAGGATGTGACTCAATTTGCAGCTTTTTTTCTCATATAAAGGGTAAGTAAGTAAGAAAGAGAATACAATATATATCTGTCTGTTTAAGCATAATTTAATACATAAATAATATAGCATTATTTTGGTTATATTCAGACTGAAAGAAATAGTTAGTTTTTTACAATTAGGACTCCAAACAATGAGATAAACCAAACTGTGATTTCCAAATAGTTAAAGAAGTCACCCTAACACATGGCAGAAAATAAAGGGTATATCACAGTGACTGCACAGTCTTCTGCTTTTTGTTTTTATCTTTACTTTGCATCTGCAGTTTAAGCACCTATTCTCTTGACTTTAACTCTATGTTTAACAAGAACTTGCCTTAGTGTTTCACAGCAGGTAGGTGGTTTGTTGTCCTAACAGACCTGTGCATGGGTCAGCTAACAAGAACCTGGGTGCTTTTTTCATTTTGACTCCCTTAATGGAAAAAACTTCTTTTTTTCTACTTCCCCTGTTTTCCCCTCCTCCCTCTGCCCCAAGATGAATGTAGTAATGACACAATCACAGATTGTGGATTGTATTGTGCTTGTGTGGCAAGGTTTTTCTAGAAGGGAGGCTACAGGGGTGGCTTCTGACAGAAGTTGCTATGAGCTTCCTCCATGTATGACAGAGCCAATGCCAGCCGGCTCCAAGACAGACCTGCCACTGGCCAAGGCCAAGCTCATCAGTGACAGTGGTAGCATCTCTGGAAAGTGAAATAACTGCTGTGTGACATCCGTCAGGAAAGAGGATTGAGAAAATGTGGAGAGGAACAATTCTGTAGACACCCAGGTCAGTGAAGAAGGAAGGAGAGGAGCTGCTCCGGACATGAGAGCAGAAATTCCCCTGCAGCCTGTGGTGAAGACCATGGTGAGGCAGGCTGTCCCCCAGCAGCCCCTGGAGGAGGGGTGATGGGATGTAGAGATTTCACCTCCACCATTGTGGGGGACCCCACACTGAAGTAGGCGGAGTCACCTAAAGGAGGCTCTCACTCCGTGGGAAGCCTGCGCTGGAGCAGGCTCCTAGCAGGACCTGTGAACCTGTGGAAAGAGGAACCCACAGTGGAGCAGGTTTGCTGGCAGGACTTGTGATCCTGTTGGGGATTCACACTGGAGCAGTCTGCTCCTGAATGTCTGCACCTCATGGAAGGGACCCACATTGGAGCAATTTGTGAAGGACTGTAGCCTGTGTGAAGGACTCACGTTGGAGAAGTTTGTGAAGGACTATCTCCTGTGGGAGGGACCCCAAGCTGGAGCAGGGGAAGAGTGTGAGGAGTCCTCCACCTGAGGAGGAAGGAGCGGCAGAGAAGTGTGATAAACTGACCGCAACCCCCATTCCCCGTCACCCTGGGCCACTGTGGGGTGAAGAGGTAGAGAAATCAGAAGTTAAGTTGAGACCAGGAATCAGGAAGGGATGGGAGGGAAGGTGTTTTAAGATTTGGTTTTATTTCTCATTACCCTACTCTGATGGGCAATTAATTTTC
>VWZZ01002417.1:157568-175629 GCA_013399095.1 Psophia crepitans
TCAGAGGGCTGGAGCACCTCTTCTATGAGGACAGACTGAGAGAGTTGGGCTTTTTCAGCCTGGAGTAAAAAAGGCTGTGGGGAGATCTAACTGCG
The DNA here is from genome assembly GCA_013399095.1 of Psophia crepitans. Classification (NCBI taxonomy): domain Eukaryota; kingdom Metazoa; phylum Chordata; class Aves; order Gruiformes; family Psophiidae; genus Psophia; species Psophia crepitans. Next base: position 157,664 of record VWZZ01002417.1, read on the forward strand.
GCCTTCCAGTACCTGAACGGGTCCTATAGGAAAGCTGGAGCGGGACTGTTTACCACAGAGTGTAGTGATAGGACAAGGGGTAATGGGTTTAAACTAAAAGAGGGGGAATTTAGGTTAGATATTAGGAAGAAATTCTTTACTGTGTGGTTGGTGAAGCAGTGGAACAAGTTGCCCAGAGAAGTAGTGGACACCCTGTTCCTGGAAGTGTTCAAGGCCAGGCTGGATGGGGCTTTGGGCAACCTGGTCTAGTGAAGGGTGTCTGTGCCCATGGAAGAGGGCTTTCATCTCAACTGAAAGGGAGAATTTATACCAGTTTCCATTTCACATCATTTGGCCAAGCATAGCAGTTTTTTAACCAAGCCTGGGTCATCTAAATTGAAATCTATTACCCAAAGTTTCTTTCTGAAGTAGCATCTCACTCTCTTAATGCCTAGTTAAGTTAGGTGTGCAAAGTCTGGTGGTGTGAACACTTGACTTTATGGTTCTACATGCATGGACTGATCAAGAGCAGACCTTTAATTATTTAGTTTGCTACAATTAAGACTTCCTTCTTTTTCAAGCACCTTTCTGTCTCTCATCTGATGCTGATACTGGCAATATATTATGAAACATCCTTGAGGAATACACTGTAATGTCTAACTTTCAGTTTATGTGAATATCATAATAGAAATAATTTCAACTGCAGCATTGAGATGTGTCACTTGAGATGACACTTATTCTTTTCAAATCTTCATTATCCATCACATTTTGTTTTTTAACATTGAGATCTTTGGTCTAGCCTACTAGAGCACCCTTTTATTTTCCTGAGATAAAAGTTCTTTCTCCACTCCACCCCCCAAGATTATGAGTATCTCATGTTAGATGTTGACAGCTATTGAGTAGTTCAGGAACAATCAGTTATTTGACAACATTGTTGAGGAGGTGCTCAGCACATTAGGAGACAATCTTACTAATTAGAATTGGTGTTAATCTACTAGTAAAATTTTGTCCCTGGAACCCATAAATCTTTGAGTTTACAGGGAAAGTTTCTGTTGGGTGAAACAAAGTAGAAATGGCGGGTTTGAAGAGAAATTCATAGAATTCTTGATATTTTTATCTCTCCATCTAACATAGTGCCATACCACAGAAATTGTTTGTGGTCTGTGCATGTGAATCATAACTTCTTTCATAAAGCAAAGCAAATAACTGTTTTCCGTTAGAGGCAAGAAAAGGGAACATGGGTAACGAGCTAGATATCCTGGAGGATGAAGACTGATTGAATTTCCATATGAAAGCCAAAAAGGATGTTTCATTTCTTCCTAAGCCCCGTACTGAGATAAAGCTATGATGCCAGCTGAGGTCTTTTACCCTCACTAGTGTGCATGATATGAATGGCAGCATATGGAGGCTGAGCCTGGACACATCAACATCGTGTTACTTCCTGACATGTGTGCTGTTCGTTATTAACAGAAACTTATACATACAAAGTATTTTATATTTATTATTATTATTACATTATTATATTATTATATTATTATTATATTTATAAACAGAGGACTTCAGCACACCTCTTTTCTCCCTGTACAAACCTTTATTTTCTTGAACAAAGAAGTCAATCATTCAGCTTTATCATTAAGCTTGACCCTATTTTTATCTTCTGACTAAATTTTGTTTAGTTCCATGGGAATTGCAGTGTTAACCGCCTTTCAGAGGACTGACATACAAAAGTAATCAGTAAATATACCACACTGTCCAGCAAGTAGAGAAGTCTGTATGATACACATTTAACATAGGCAATGGGCACTAATGAAAATTGTCAGAAAAGATTTTTTTGGTACACTTCATTATTCTTAACTAAGGTGTATTTTCTTTTTACAGAAAATGTAAAAGAATTTGAATGAAAAATACAGACCTTATGTTCCTTACTCAGCTACCCAGCAATTCCTTCTATTTCAGAAATTAGGTAGCTAAAAGCTTAGACTTGAATCTCATGTCACTTTTTACACTTCCTATTTGTTTTTCTGTTCAACGGAACAATGGGTCAGCATACTTTGCCAGCTAATAAAGATTAAATCAAATTTCATGTTCCGAGATGTCAGTTTTCCACATCTCTTAGGATGAACGTTTACAAAACTTTCTACAAATAGAGTACCCCGATCTTACATATTTTTCAACATTTGAACAGCTGTCCCTGGACAAATACGTGATTTCATTAGGAAAAATACAAAAACTTACAGGTCAGTGGGACTAAGTTAAATGAGAAAAGATTACTTTTAAATGGAGAGTTTATCAGCTGAATTCACAAATAAGAGCAAGTGAAGAAGGGACTGTGTTACATCTGTAGGAGTATTCATTGTAAATGATGGACGTGCCTCATTTGGTTATTCACTACAGGTATGTCACATTATGCCATGTGCATATTTGAGCCTTTGTAGTTCATCACCTTACACAAGTGAAGTAGCAAGCACTTATCCACCTGCACGCTTGAGTAGACTGGTATCCATAAATACATTTGTGTCTTTGATTTTGACATCCTGGTACCTTCTACTGACAACTTTACCAGGCGGAGGGGTGGAATCTATGTAAACAGGGACACCACTGAATGGGTTTATTGTCAAGCTTCCACTAAATAGTTGCTAGAATGACTAGGAAAAGTCTTCAGTATGTCTTTAATTTACAAACTCTCTCACAAATGCTTTAAAATATTACAGATATATTTTTCAGGAGAGCTCTGGGAATCATATGCATCCAGCCAGCTTTTGCTACAAGGACTGATTAATCTCAAAATTAGAGGTTTCAGCAAGTTACACAAATCCTGAATTAACACCACTTCTGAACTCTTCTTTTGCACTCTTAGGCAGTATTATAAATTATAAGGTCTCAACCCAACCCTATCATCGATGAGGCTATTCCTTACCTATCCAAATATGACAAACTCCAGAAGTTGAAATGACTGTGTGGGGTACACTATTACCTTAGATTAAAAACTCTGTGATTATTATAATGACTGCTAAAAGGACACAGAAATTGGGTGTTATGTTAGTTGAATCTTTGTAGAGCTGTATACAGTTAATCCATTAAATATTAAAAAATTCTTTTAATACACATTTTTCAAAAGAGTATTCTTAGAAGTATAATACCCAATGACAAACAGTTTTGAAAACACGTCAAGTTTTCACTGTATCAGTGATGCTAGACAGAGTAACACACTGCTTTCATGTATTCATTTACTGTCTTTTTCCTTTATTTCTGACACCTACAGATGTCTTTTAGAGTTAGTATTTTATAATTTTATTTTGGAAGTTCACATTAAGAAAAGTCTTGACTTCAAACAGTTTTTTCATTTAAACAAAAACACATTAGCACCCTGTCAGGAATTATGTATTCTCATAAGCTGTGCGTTCTATTCACTGTCAATTCTTTTAATTTCATGCATTAAAGTCATCGCTTTCAAGTGTCATTGGTAAAATTAATTTTTCCAAGGACTTCCAAAGACTCTCTTTTAAAGTATGTTTGTATTCATTCTTTCCTTTCTACAGTTAGTGTACCCTTACACACATTTGTGCCTTATTTTACTAAGCCACTAAAAGGGTCATACACATATAAATGAAACACAAGAAACATTAATGCCTTTATCACAGTGATTAATCTATAACCCTGGAGTTTATTACACAGTAAGATGGCAAGAAGAAATGTTACAAACTGACATATGTATCTGGAACATGGGCTAGGACAATACAGAATACATACATTTAGATCAGTAACTGCCAGTGATTAATGTTGATGATTCCAACTGCTCCACATAAAATTTAAAAAAAAATACATCAAAATCAAAATGCAAATGAAATCTTGACTCTGTGGCTGAACCTTTCAGATAATATAGTTGTATTTCTCATGTCAAATTCAAATGGTCATCTCTGGCATCTGTACTGTTAAATTTCTTGTGCATCTGTAATTCCAACAGCTTCAAGGAATCCAATATTAGGCTCTGATATGTGATTTGACAAAGAAAAAGTCGTCAAGAATTTGAGTGAACTTTAACCCTCACCAAATCCTAGAATAGGAAAATGAAGATTATGTTCAGGAGGTTTAATCTTCCTTATCATTTAACAGAAAATAATCAAAAGGATAACAATAAACAACCATGCTTACAATGAACCATCTTATGACTGACATTAATAGAGATGAAAAGAAAAACTGTTCAAAATGAAAGAATATACTGCAGTATGTTTTTATGAAATTAACTCAGAAAGTTATGTAATTTAATTTTTGGATTCTCAAGCACTACTCAGCTTGTGTTTAGAGAAAGCATAGCAAATCAGAAGACTCTTATTTACATCCAGAAAGCAACAAGATCATATCTAAGGATATAAATTTAAATTCATAGACCTTTCTGACAAATAACTTAAAATATTAGCTAAAAAAGAAGAGAGAGCAGCAAAACCACAGAATCACAGAATCTTAGAGGTTGGAAGGGACCTTGAAAGATCTTCTAGTCCAAACCCCCTGCCAAGGCGGGACCACCTAGAGTACATCACACAAGGAACATGTCCAGTCGGGTTTTGAATGTCTCCAGAGAAGGAGACTCCACAACCTGTCTGGGCAGCCTGTTCCAGTGCTCTGTCACTCTCACAGTGAAAAAGTTTTTCCTTATATTAACACGGAACCTCCTATGCTCCAGCTTTGACCCGTTGCCCCTTGTCCTATAGCTTAATGACATCTAGAAGAGCCTGGCTCCATCTTCCCGACACTCACCCTTAACATATTTATAAAAATTGATGAGGTCACCCCTTGGCCTCCTCTTCTACAAGCTAAAGAGACCCAGCTCCCTCAGCCTTTCCTCAGAAGGGAGATGTTCCACTCCCTTAATCATCTTCGTGGCTCTGCACTGGACTCTCTCTAGCAGTTCCCTATCCTTCNCCCAGGTCCCTTTCCCCTATGCTGCTCTCCAGCGGGTCAGTTCCTCACCTATACCGACACATGAGATTCTTCTTTCCCAGATGCAAGACCCTACACTTGCCCTTATTGAATTTCATTAGGTTCTTCCCTGCCCAGCTCTCCAGCCTATCTAGGTCTCGCTGAATGGCAGCACAACCTTCTGGCGTGTCAGCCACTCCTCCCAGTTTTGTGTCATCACCAAACTTGCTGAGGGTACACTCTGTTCCCTCATCCAGGTTGTTGATGAAAATATTGGGCAGCACTGGTCCCAGTACTGACCCCTGAAGGACTCCACTAGTCACAGGCATTCAACTAGATTCTACCCTATTGACCACAACCCTCTGACTTCTTCCTTCCAACCAGTGCACAATCCACCTCACTACCTGATCATCCAGGCCAAAATCTTGCACACATGTATGACTGTCCCAACGGTTTGCCAGTGCTCAGTCCATTTTGCCAGAAACTTTGTGGTCCTAGCAGTGAATTTACTTTAGTTTCATTTGAAGACGTGACTGTTTTAGAAAGATATATGACACAAACTTATTGTTTTATCACACGCAAAAATGCTGGACTATCTTTTCTGTTTATTAAGTATTGGTTCTTTCCAGGTAAGCACAGGACCTTGAAATAGTTATTGATTTTGCTACTGTTTTTTTGTCACAGGAAACTAAAGGCTTTATCTAAAGTACATAAATCTCAGGTGGGCAAGATAATTAACGTATTCCAGACATGCTTTAGAAATGCATGACTACTAATGTAAAGAGGTCAAACCTGCTTGAAAGGCTAGTCAAATTTATACATTTTAATGTGTTGCTGGAAGCTACAAAAACCTGTTACATATAAGTATTTTTTAAGCTATAAAATTCAAATAAGGTGCACCTGTCCCAGAAAAAGGTTGTATTTAGTACATATATTGGTAAAACTAATGAATACCTTCAAGCACTCAGTCACGAAGTTATCAGATACCATAATGCAGAGATGATATTAGCATACCAGGATTGTTCCAGCAATAATGCAGTTTACAGTTCAGCAATCACAGAATTGGTTCAGATTGCAGAAGTGCTCTTGCACTCCCTAAAAATGTGATAGGATTTGGTTAGATATCTCTAAACAAAACTGGAAAGAATAACATCTTTCCTAGACCCAAAATCTGTGTGAATGGTGAAAGCACACTTTTTCCTTGAAATGCTTTTCAATTGCCATACCTAATCAATAGGGTTTTTTAAATCTGATTGTCCCTTCCACAGAATCAGTCTATTACTATTTTTTTCTTTCCGTGTTGACTAGGGAGATAATTGATCCTAGTTCACTTTGTTACATCACCGTTTTCATTTGTAGACAGTTCCATTTCCCTCCATCCATCTTTGTACCAGACTGAACAGTCCTGTTCTACTAACCTTTCTTTATAGGTCCTAGTTTCTCAGCTTTTAATAGTTTTTATTGTTCTTGTCTAAACCTTCTCCTGTTTGACAGCATCTGATTTAAAATGTGGCTTTCGTGCTGAATGCATTGCTCCAAAAGAAAATATGGCCGAGTGCCAGTGCAAGTTTTTACATAAGACACTCTGTCGAGGTAAGTGCTCAGCAGCTAATGTATTCATTGAGGTAAGCTCCCTTTTCAGCTTGCTGGCCATGCACAGACAAGCCAATCATTATATAATCTTTTCTTGTTCTCAGTTTATCCTTCCGTTTTTGATGAGCGATAATGTCCAGAACAGCTTGCTTTTCAGGGGAAGCCAAGCATTGCTTTTTTAGAACGAGCATTATATTTGTAATCCATTCATCATCTGGAGTTAAAATATCCTGAAAAAATTCAACTTCAACGATACAATGGAACTGGTTCAGCTGAAGGAATGTAACTGCATAGAGCTGGAGTTTCTCATTTAAATTTTGCATGTAAAAGTCTGATGTTTGCAGCCATTAATATCTGTATTAACTTTCATATCATAGTTTTGCAATATTTTTTTCTGTTTGTAAGGAAAGAAATTTTACAAAATCTCATTCAAATGAGATCTTTAAGATAAATGTTTTAGCATGGGCTAAAATGCTGAGTGCCCGGCATTACAAACAGTAAGATTCGGTGTGCAAACAAAGTTAAGCTCAGAACTATACCTGTGAAAAAGTATAGCTATACTGTTGTTTTTCCCCCCTCATCCAAATCCTCCATTTCTTACATTGTAATCTGTGCTTGCTTTTCATTTTGTGGGGGGAAAACCTTATTATCACTATCAAGCAAGTATATTCAACATACTAAAAACCAAAAATTACTTATTTCTAATATTCACTGTGATGATAACATGATTCTGCTCTCTGTTATTTGAGCAGCTCACATCCTATAACTTAATGGAGATCAGATATTTGCATGGGCATTAGCCCAATGGTTTCTGATATGCAAGCACAATAAGCATCTACCCTTTATGAGGTTGATTCTTAGCATCCTTAAATGTTCTTAAAATACTTGGACAGAATGAACTGTATGTTTATGAACAACATCTTGACATTTTGCTGTAAGATGATCAATTTAAACTTCAAGCAACCTTTCAATCTACCAAGTGTACGCATTATTGCAAAAGTGTCGGTTTGTTTGTTTACTGGGCTAGGTGCTCTGAAGTGTCTCTTTTCCCCTCAAAGGTCAGTTTGAAATTTCTTTCATTTTCTGCAAAAATCTATGAGCTTTTCATAAAGTTGTGATCTTGTTTCTATCTTTCCTTCTCAGATCAACAGAAAATGGCATCTGTAATGCCACCTGAGACACATCAATCTATACTCGTGGCAGATATATCATCTGTGAAACTAGTTCAAGAAAACTGTCAAGTCTCATTGGGAAAATTAAGCTTTCTATTAGGGGGATGAATTATATATGACAAACACTGAATGATAGTTTGGAAGGAGCTATTGTTCGTGAACTGCATCTCAGCTTCAAGTTTCTTCTCACTTCACAACTATAGTAGCCAGTTCTTAAAACTCCTTTAACTTTCATATATATTTGCTCATAAAAATCTGTTGCATCTATTGCACCATTTAACAGATTTAGGAAGACATGCCATAAAAAAATATTCAACATATTACTGTTATTTACATAAAAGGAGATGAAATTATAATTCTCAAACTTTCATTTTACAAAAACAAATAAAGAAGACTTATCACTGACCATTTCTCCAATTAGGTTCTACTGTGTTTCTCCTGTTTTTCTTGTGTGGGAAGATGCTGCTTAGGGCAGGGGTGGCTGACCTTTCACAGACTGAGATCCAGGAAATGAAAGTGTGCAATCTCATAAGTTTAAAAATAACATAATTTAATACTCCACTTAATTTCTTTTTAATTGTAATTACTGGTACAATCATCTCATATTTAACAAAAATTTTCATATAAGTGTATTTCTGTATATTACTGTTACTTTGTTTCTCAGTAGAGGCAGTAATTATATGTTATTTGAAAAAAAACTAGAGCAGTAACATGAGTGAAAATTATACCACCTTACCATTGTAATGCAGGAGACCTTAGCAAGGCCCTAGGAAGAGAACAATTCAATTTCATCAGATTATTCTAGGAATGTGACTAATAAAATTGTCAGTTTACAATTGTTCACCCCTCCTTATCTATTCTTATAAGCCTGCACAATAGCATGCATCTTGGCCCAGCACTTTGCCATTCTGCCCTGTTCTTCTCCTATACACTACTCTTCTTCCCCATTTCACTCCTCTTTTATTTATGTTTTTTTTCTACAAAGAATGGACTAGCCACTGTCTCATATCAACATTTACATTTAGAGGAAGCCAGAGTGCATATCTCAGAAGCCTCCTGTGGAAGCTATGATGCACACGCTGTTGCATCAATTAAAAAAGAATCGAGACTCTTGTGTGTGAACCTCGAGACTGGCTAAAAGGCCTCTCTTGACATACCTGGAAAGGTTATTTCCATAGATTAAAAAATGTTTTTATGCCTGATAACCAGCTGACTCTATGCATACTCTTAAATTGCATTCACTCAAACTCTGACACTACACAGGATTCTGCTGCAAAAAGCTGACTCTCAATCTGCTGTGAAAACATACTGATAATTAGACCTTGATTTTGAGAAATAGTAACTTCTACTGACAGCAACCTTAATTATTTTGTTCCTTTTGCTGATTGCACAACTAAAGGAAAACGTTGCATACTCTGTTGTAATGCTGACGCACTAGTGCAAATGAGGTAAATCAGCCTGTGTGCTCTTAAGAAAAAAAGTTATTCTAGTTTCTTTCAAAAAACCAGACTCAGAACACAAGAAAAGAGATAGGAACTCAGAAGTAAATTACAGTATGGTGAAGGAGCTAATGATGACCGGCTACAAGACATGCAGTGAAACTGAGACAAGAACAGCCTGGAGTAACAGTCACTTCAGAGCTGATTGGTCAAAGAGTTAAAATTAATTACAAGGAAAAAGCTCCCTTTGCCAAAGGATGAAATTAGAAGGAATAAATTCTGAACTGTTGGGCCTAAATATACTCTTGCCACAAGTATCTTTTGATGGCTTAGAGATACTTAGCTGATCAGTTGCAAACAGATACACAAGTATATTCTGCTTCAATATACAGACGTACCACTAACGTGGTGAAGCTATCACTGAGAAAGAAAGACGTATTAAATTACATTTGACTGTCTCATTAGCTGTCTGCAGGACATGCTTTTACAGTCTAAATATCTGAAATGCTGTAAACAGAGTTCTCTTTTAATAATTAAGCTGTCAAAGGAGCATTTGTTCCATTACAGAACTGGAGACTTTACTGCAAAAATCCTCTAATATATTCGTGTTGACATAGTAGAAAATTAAGGATGTGAATAGCAGATAAATATTTAAGAATAATAGCATTATAAACAGATATCTTAATAAACAAATATATTACATGTGCATACACATGTGTATATATACAGTGAGAGAGACAGTGAGATAATTGTAAGATCTTGAAAAACATACTTGGAAAAAAACTTTGTTTAAAAAATGTAACAGGCAAGAATGATGACTGTTTACACAATTTTAATACTGTCCTCCTTCTGTGTTTGCCCAAAAATCACAATCTGAAACTGCTTCTTTGCATAGTAATTTTTCACTACTGAATCTTACCTCATTGAGTTGATAGGTAACTATTAATCATTTTCTTCATCTTTCCAACTGATGTATATCCTTTGGCTTTATTGAATAATGTACAGTCTGAACTGGGCATAAGTGGTGGGTTAACCTTGTCTGACGACCAGGTGCCCACCCAGCTGCTCTCTCACTCCCCTCATAAGGATAGGTGACAGAAAATAAGATGGAAAAGCTCATGGGCTGAGAGAGACAGGGAGATCGCTTACCAGTGACCATCAGAGGCAAAACAGGCTTGGCTTGAAGAAAATTAGCTTTATTTACTAGCAATTAAAATAGATTTGGATAGTGAGAAACAAAGGCAAAAATTAAAATAGCACCTTTCTGTTCCCTCCTGCCCCCTTTCCCAGGCTCATCTCCACTCCCTCATTCCTTATTCCTTTATGTCTCCCCTGCAAGCAGCACAGGGGGATGGGAAACAGGGGCTGTGGTCAATCCACAACAGCTCCTCTTTGCTGCTGATCCCTCCTCACACCTTTTCCCTTCTCTGGTGTGGGTTCTTTCCATGGGCTGCAGTCCTTCATGCAATGCTCTAGCATAGGTCCTCTCCACAGGCTGCAGGGGAATCTCTGCTCCCGCACCTGGAGCACCTCCTCCCTTCCCTCTGCTTTCACCTTGGTGTCTGTAGGGCTGTTTCTCACACTTATTTCCTCACTCTTCATTGCCAGGCAGTGTTTTGCCCTTTCTTACATACACAACAGCAATTTCTGAGGTCTAGACAGGCTTTGGAAATATAGCTGAGTGGTGGGTTTTATCTGTCACTTTCATTAAGCATCCTATACTTCCTGATTTTGTGGAGTGAAACATCAAAACCCTCAAACATTTAATCCAAAACAAACTAGCAGCTATCTTGCACCAGGCTTTTATGAAAGAATGTAGATGGCAACCGTTGCCACCAGCTGCCTTCATTTCAGCTTTGACTGACAATATACAAAATATGTTATAAAAATACTTTGATGGATAGCTGTCATTATTATGAACAGATAGAAATTGTTCCTAGTGGAAACAAATTCTTCTACAAATGCCAAATACAGTTAAGTGACTTGGTAGAAATTACCATAGAATATCCCGAGTTGGAAGGGACCCACAGGGATCATCGAGTCCAACTCCTGGCTCCACACAGGACCAGCCCATTCAGAGAAGATGACTGAGAGCATTGTCCAGACGCTTCTTGAACTCAGTCAAGCTCGGTGTGGTGACCACCTCCCTGGGGAGCCTGTTCCAGTGCCTGACCACCCTCACAGTGAAGAACCTTTTCCTGATCTCCAACCTAATCCTCCCCTGTCGCAGCTTCATGCCATTCCCTCAGGTTCTATCGCTGGTCACCAGAGCGAGGAGATCAGCACCTGCCTTTTTGCTCCCCCTCTTGAGAGGAAGCTGTAGGCCGTGCTGGGGTCTCCCCTCAGTCTCCTCTTCTCCAGGCTGAACAAGCCAAGGGACTTCAGCCTCTCCTCATACATCTTCCCCTCTAGACCCTTCACCTTCTTTGTTGCTCTCTTTTGGACACTCTCCAATAGTTTCATGTCCTTTTTGTACTGTGGCACTCAAAACTGCACACAGTACTTGAGGTGAGGCCACACCAGCACAGTTTAGAGTGGGATATATAGGAAATAGGATAGCTATAAAAATCCTTAAGATTTTGCTGAGATCATATTAAGAACAGATACAGAATACCCTGAACTGCTTTTTAGCAGTCTTAAAAAAATAAATATTTGACAGTATAAGATGATTTTTAATATTCGTACTGATGAAAAATGCACCAAAGACTGAGGTTTAGTTACCAGCTTTGTAGATATAATTAGATTCAGAAAAGGTTATGATTTTGCAATGTCCAGAAATGTCTGAACACAGAGACATGATATTGCTAGCTGGGTAGTTTAGAATGATTAAATGAAAATTCTCTTTTACTGCTAATATTCAATTCTTTCTGTCATAGTTTCTTCCAAGGGAAGTAAAAAAACTGTTTTCAGACAAGAAACCTAAGTAAACCAGTTTGGAGCTATTTAACAGTACCACTTTTTGTAGGGCATTTCAACCAATACTGGGCACGGTGTCAGGGTTTAGCCCCAGCTGGCTGCTCGCTCATTCCTTCCCCTGCAGTGGGATGGGGAGGAGAATCAAAATAAAAAGGTAAAACTCATGGTTTGGGATAAGGACAGCTTACTAGAACAGCAAAGGGAGAGGAAAATAACAACAGTACTTAGAATATACAAAGCTGGTGATACCCAATGCAGTTTGTTGGCCTGACCACTGGACACTCAGCCTGTCCCAGAGCCAGCCCGCTTTATATGCTGAGCATGACATCATATGGTATGCTCCTTCAGCTAGTTTGGTTCACGTCTCCTGGCTGTGTCCCATCCCAGCTTCTTGTGAAAATTAACTCCATCCTAGTCAAAAAACAGGAAATATGGCAACCTCAAATTTATTGTGGTCTAAGAAGAGATCTAATAAAGTTTTGATTTGTGTAAGTAATATAATTCAGTCCTACAGAATAATTTTTATCACAGATTAAGTGATCCCACTCACTCTTCTCCACTCAACAGTTCAGTGGGTAAAGCAGTCACCCAGAAGGTAAAGAACTGCTTTTATATTTGAGAAGAAATAAAGCTACAACCTCCTGACTTGAAACACACGTTGCAAACAGGCCTCTCAGGGTGGAAGGCCAACGTGTTCCTCATGCAACAGTTCAGCGCTGGCCAAGGTATGCACATTGCAAGCAGACTGAGCTCCCCTCCCTGCCTCAGTAAGCATTTCTGTCTAGTGTTATATTCTATCTAATTTGTACATAATGCTATTTGGCAGCTCATTTCAGGCAGAAATGGAAGACTTGTGTTCTCAAGAAAGTACACAAGCTGCTGCATTTACCCCTCTCCGCTCTCTTGCTGGCCAAAACATTCTTCAGGGTTCGCTCTGAAACGATCTTCACGATGGTGAAGATATTTTTCCTAATATCCAATCCAAACCACCCCTGGAGCAATTTGAAACCGTTTCTTCTTGTCCTATCGCTTGTTACTTGGGAGAATAGAATAGAATAGAATCATTAAGGTTGGAAGAGACCTCAAGGATCATCCAGTCTAACCGTGTCATCCCCCCCCCATTAACCACTAAACAGAGGAGACCAACACCCACCTGGCTACAACCTCCTTTCAGGTAGCTGTAGAGAGTGATAAGATCTCCCCTCATCCTCCTCTTCTTCAGACTAAACAACTCCAGTTCCCTCAGCTGCTCCTCATAAGACTTGTAAGACTTATATCAAGGCCAAGTTCCAAATCTTTGTGCAATGGGTCAGTAGACTTGAGAGTGGATATAATTTTAAGATGATTAAAAGAAGTGTATGTAAGCCATCTGGATAATAAAAAGGTGTTTAAAATGACTGACATATGAAAGATGGAAATTCAGTCCTCTTAGTACCATACATGACATTGTTATTTAACTGGTGCTTTAAATGATGGGAATCCATTGCTATTAACAAAAAATAAAACATACATTAAAAAGATTTCAGACTCACTCATTTTCTACTCACTCCTTGTATTGTTCTTCTGCAGTCTGATACAAAAGCAGGAAAACTTGAAGGAGCTCAGTCTAGTTTAAGCCACTATCCACTTTATAAGTCTTTTATCCCTGCTGACTGAAACCTAATACTGTCTGTCTGATGCACCTGTTTAAATGATCTCGACTCATCCAGCCAGCATGTGGTGTTGGTTTTGCCTTCTTGGAAGTGAGCTGATGCGATTTTGAGAGTACTCTCAATATTTGAATTGATGAGAGAAATAAAAAAATAATATAAGGTACAACCATTGGAAGTTTTATGTTCCCGGAAAGGAGCTCTTTGGAACATTGCCATCAGCCTTCAAAAGATTTGGAAAAGTTCCACAAAAATTGAAAAAAGACAACGTTGTGTATTAAAAAAAGGAAGGAAAAAATTACTGTGCTAATTGTAAACTATACTGGCTTGACATTGAGTCTGAGCTGAGATGTGGTTTGATTAATTAACAGTCGGAGTAGGATAATGAAATAAACACCGATTAACAGGAGTACAAGGAAGTAGAATTGCTTTATTGAAAAAAACAAGCTTCTAATTATTCTCAAGGTGGCTGGAAAAGTAATAGGGCTGCTGAATTTGGCTTACTCTTCTGCAAGGCATGTAGCAAGATGTACACTGAGATGTGCTTCTTAGAGTGTCTCAGAGGATGGGCGCTTGGATATGCAGAGTTTACCATTTTTTGCCTGTGGACTGGAAGAATGGATTTGAACCACTTAATAAGCTTGAGGCAAAAAAACCCCTATGGGTACAAAGGATGGGGCACAGTCAGGAAATGTCAAGTGAGTGTATTTCATATTGAGAGCAGAGTGATTACTGCTGGAACACAGAGACAGGGAACAGCGTCTGTACTGCAGAAAGGATGTTGAGAAATTGGAGGAGGTTCAGAGAAGAACCTTGAGAATGATGAAGGGATGGAAAAACATGGCTCTCACTGAAATATATAGCTCAAACAATTTGTCTAATAAAAGACAAGTCTGTGGGGGTGACCCCAGTGTAATCGATAAATAATTTCCTGGGAATAGAAATCTATGAACAGAGAACTAGCAAAGAGGGAAAGTAATTGCCTATAGTAAGCATTTAGCTAATGGATTCTCCATCTCTGGAGAATATTTATAAATCTATACTGGATATTTTATTAAATTATATGCTTGAGATCAAACAGGAATTAATCCAAGGGATTCCGTAGTCTGTGTTTTGTTGGAGGATAGACAAACCATGTTGGATCATGGCTTGTAACAGAATCTAACAATGTCTATTTTTCTATTGACTAGATGAAGTCACAAAATCAGTGAAATTCTATTTAGAGGTAAAGTTCTTTCTCAAATAAGACCTAAAATACAGTTTTTATTTTTAATATTTTTGTCATGAGAAATATTTTTTTGTGCAGTAATATTGCTAATGACTAAAGTAAGTTTTATATTTCTTATGTTCCTGCAATTATCTGCTACAGAATCTACTGATGAATGATTTCACTGACAGCAGTAACAGCAATAAATAAAGCACAGATCGGAATCACAGCAAAGTTTTATCTTCTATGAAAGGATCACAGTGTTGTGGTTGATTACGAATTACATAGCATTTTTGTTTCTGTTTTAACAGCTGTCATTATCAGTTTTAGTGTGTTAGAATACAAATGAACTGTGTTTCAGAAAGTATCTCTTACAAAGGTGCATCCTATGGAATTATTAGTAAAGGAGTACGGAAAAGTATTTCTGAATCCTTACAATTTTTTTAGCTTGTGGAGTAGTTCGATTTATCTGAAGAACATTAAAACATAGAACAACTGTGATATCACTGAACACTCATATGGAATTTATTAATGAAGAATTGCAAATACAGAAATGTTAATTGCAGGATATGTAGGAAAAACTTTTCTAAACCAGATAAGAGAGACCTGTGAAAGAATATAATTTCATTTTTTTAAGAAGAAAGTAGGATTACAGATTTTTAAGTATTTGATGGTTTGTGTCTTGTAAAATTGTATCATTGAATAGCATCAGAAAAATTTTCCACCCTCATTGTGTCACGTAGATTTACTGACACTTCCTCCAGCTGCTAGATATTTTTCCCATTTTGCCTTTTAGAGCTTCTTCCTTTTATCGTTGAAAGATGGTCATTTCTGCAGACAGTAAACATGACTGTGAAGAATATGTATGGCTATTCTGACTGTGGTCTGTGTTTCGACCATCTTTTGTGTCTAGGTAGGACTTTAGAATCAGGGAGCAGTTAATTGATTGCAGTGAATGAAGCTGTGCCTAAGTGCAAAAAATCAACCTATGCAGATTTGATCATAGATACATTTAATGTACCTTCATTCCAGATATCTATGGTTTAAACTAAAATCACATATGTAATTTGAACATGCAATAATGGTTTCTCCGGCCAGCTTTCTTCCTCTTACTCTATCTGTTGGATTTGGTGTTGAAAAATACTTGCGGCTACCTTTGTTAGTAATAGATAACATCTTAAGCATTCATTTGTACCTTAAGTATTGTATGCTGGAAGTAAATGTAAAGAAGTGAACATTGATTTTGGGTCATATTCTTACAACAAATCAATATGCCTGAAAACAAAGATATTAATTTATTTTTAAGTCACAGGATTTAAAAAAAATACTATTTTTAGATTTCTATTATAAATTATGTAGTATAAAACTGATTTAAACAAAAGTATTTATATGTATTATTTAAAATACATATATTTCTCTTTTGTTTATAATGTAAATTTTGTTATGTGATGGGTGGATTTGCCATCACAATCTTTCTTCTAAGGAAATGGGATGTGTTTCAGTCAATAATACCTACATTATACCTATTTTAGTAGTTAAAGTGTTCAAAGCTTCTCTTCTACGTTTATTCATTATGAGAAGGGTCATACTTATGTGTGCTTACTTGTGCTCGAATCCTCACTTTATGGACAAACTGGCAATGCATACTGGGCCAGAGAGAAAAATGCTGACGTCCATTTTATACCTTTGTCATTCAGCCTTGGAAACTGGTACATGCGCTTTCTAGGCAAGCACCTCTCTCAGAAGAGAGGGTAGTCACTGTACAACACATTAAAATGCACTGAAGTGTTTATACTGCGCTACCAGGCTGGAGTCCCAAGGCCTCAAAAGACTATAAGCAACTAAATCTCTCCTCAGAGTCATCCTGAGTTTCAGAAGCCTAGCATATACCAAAGGGCCACTGGAAAGATTTATTGGCTGGAGAGAGAGAAACTCAGGCAATATAATTCTATTTACTGGGTAAAAGCTTCTCTTTTTTGTGAGAAGATTTTTACAGAAGGTTAGTTGAGAGGCTGAGGCACCTGTTTATTTCTGTGGAATTAACTCAGTGAAATATTCCCTAAGATCTTAAATCATGATCACAGAAGTCTTCTAAAATTGTTTTGCCAAAATTTGGAATGACTTCTGCATTTGAGTACTGCTTCCTAGGATGGAGATACAAAGAAAGACTAGTGAGAACGTGGGACAAGGAGGAAGAGCTGGTGGAGAAATAGGAAGAAGCTGTAAGAAGAGACAGTCACACAGCTAAGGTTTTCGTGCTGTGGGTGCAGTGACTAGCAGGAGGAGCTGCGGACTCTTACATGAAGCTGCGTACTCATGGAAAAAGCCAATTATCTTAAGTTTCTCTCATGTCAATTGTCTCAGATCTGAGTGGCGGTCGGCCTTTTGAGGAGGAGGCATCGCTCTATCAGATGGAAAATCTGGAACAATATTGGAGCTAGGAGGATTCCTTTGGAGAACTGTAAGTATTTTTTTCCTACTGGGAACTAATTCAGCAATTTCACATGAACTAATGCTTTTTGAGATCTGTCACACTGGTTCCACAGAGCACAGAAAGCATGCTCTAATGATATCCTATAGTATTATTTTTTAAAATTGAAATGCAATCCGTTAGTAAGTCACACTGCTTACACAAATCAAACTATCTACAGAGCCATTTTTCAATCACACTGAATAATATTATTAAACAAATTGCATTAGACTAGATGTGTTTTTCATGAAACAGTTAATATTTGTGGTTTTGTGGCACAATAATTAAAATTCACAATTAGCTTTCTTCATTTTTCTGTAGCACTGCTTGATAGCATGTCAGATACTTTAATAGTTTCAGTTCAAAATTCTCAACTGTGTGAAACTTTTCCATGGTTGTTTTTTCTGCTTGCAATCACAATTGGACATTGTAACAAGATAGTTCTACTGGAGTGCAACAAAGCACAGCTTACATCTAAACTAGAGTAAGGAACAAATAGACAATCTGCCTTTCCATAGACGTTAGTGGTGAACTTGTCATATTGTAGTTCTCAGTTCATGGATAGGTAGGTATGTGTCATGTCCAGCGTAAACTATTGAATATGTTGTTGTCCTGGTTTCAGCT
>VWZZ01002417.1:175772-195236 GCA_013399095.1 Psophia crepitans
GAGTGATGGCGTTTGTCTTCCCCAGTAACCATTACGTGTGACAGAGCCCTGCTGTCCTGGGGATGGCTGAACCCCTGCCTGCCGTGGGGAGTGGGGAATGAATTCCTTGTCTTGCTTTGCTTGTGCACGCGGCTTTTGCTTCACTGATTAAACTCTTGTATCTGAACCCACAAGTTTTCTCATTTTCACTCTTCCGATTCCCTCCCCCGTTCCCATCGGGGGGAGTAAGTGAGCGTCTGCGTGGTGCTTAGCCGCTGGCTGTGGTAAAACCACAAGAGTTGTACAGTTGAAGTCGTATGAATTAATTTTTTTTAATGCAATATAGTTACACTACACCACTGGTTTAGGGAAACAGATCAGTCCAGTCAACCAACTTCAAAAATACCCCTTTCTCAGAAATCTTTCAAATTAGATATATGCGTAATGAGTAAGACTTCTCTTATTAAAAACATACCAAGGTTTTACAAGGAAAAAAAGTAAAAGAATAAGAACACACAAGTGCCAAGAAAAAGAATTCTTACACATTGATATGTTTGTTCTGATCTCTCTTGTACATTAGTTAGACAAACATAGGAATGTCGAATTAGAAAGCAGAAGATAAAACTATAAAGCACAAAATAGGAAAATAGAATGACTACAATGTAAGCCTCTATTTTCACAGGATCTGTGAAAAACTGTTATTTTTTTGTTGCACATTTACATATTACAGTGACATTTCATGTGCTCAAAACATTCATTTCACAGTGATATCCAGTCTGAGTATGGTAAATATCCTACTACACAATGAAAGATGTGTTAAAGCATTTTAAAGGTAGAGCTATTACGTAGTCACAGCTGCTCTGCCTTCTGGTGATAAAATTTATGAAACAGTTCTGTTGGTTTCCTCTGTTTCTATTGTAACAGTATTAGTCTTTCCACCTCTGGTACATGACTAGAAAATGAAGAAAAACATGGTGCAGTTTCCCAGTAATATGGGTTGACAGTTCCACTAAATTACATGTGTACCTGGATGCATTGGAACATGCTGAATTACTGAGAAACATTCCTTAAAAAAAAAAAAAAAAAGTGAAAAAAAGGGAAGTGAAAATTCTATACTAGGAAAATGGAAGTATCTATCTCACTGTTAGCTGCATATTATAGTTGAACAATATAGTAATACCTATAATGTAAAATATTAGTTATTTTTTAATTCCTCCAGATGTCAGTTAACAAATGTTCCGCCAATTTAAGTAGGCCACAGATCCTAAATAGCTTTGAAAATCTGGGCCTTAATGTTTTTTACTTACCTCTCAGGGCTGGAAGTGAGGTACCAAAATGAATGATTCTCAATATAACGGTCCAAAATCTGACCTCATCAAACCTAGCGGAAAGGTTTAAGTCGCTGAGGATATAATTTGATGTAGAATTCAGTAAAATATATTGAAATAAAGCTTCTCTTTTCAGGTCACGTTTTTTCCGGGTACATCAAGACAGATAGGAAGTCTTTATCAATATAACCAAAACGCTTTATTTCATACTGGAGCTACAAGTACAACTGAAGAAGTATGTTGGCTCTTACAGTAGCTTGCTGATGCATAATTTGGCCCTGAGTTTTCCCAAGGAAATGTGTATGCCGGCATTACTGAGGCATTTTTATATTCCATCTATCCTATAAAACTTTATAACCCTAATAAAGATAATAAAAATAATAACAACATTTTATGGTTTTAATTGGATATGTTTAATTACGGTCTTTAACAAAGACAGCAAGTCAGTCTTTGTTGGAGTTGAGATAGGATAAAAAAATCATAAATCTTACTCCTTTCTTTATTGTACCTTCATTTTTGATAGCATAAGCAAAAAAAGAGGAGAGAGTGTCTTTTAAATAGATTGACTTTTCTCTCTCGTTGAGCTTGAAATACGTTTTGTTTTAAGATCGTTTCTCATGTGTTAGCTTGCATAGTACGGTAGTTGCTTACAAGGTCAAAGAGATCTGCTGAAGTTACTAAATGCTACTCACTGTGGATGTTTTTGGTGTAAGTGGCATGCTTATTTATGCTCTGGAAGTGTACAGTTACAAGCATTTGTTTTCTAATACATGTCCAAAGTAACAGAGAGAGAAATTAAAAACATCACTCATGCAGTATACAAAGTGGTCATTTTGGTCTCTGAGGGAAAGGCTTTCATTTAGCAAGTTGCAGCAAAATGCAGGGATCAGCAGAAGGCAGAATTGGTTTGTTGAAGTGTAGAGGAATCTTGTTGACACAAAAAGGAATCCTGAATTATTGTCTCTACATTTTCAGTTTGTAAGATCAATGTATTTTTCAACAACTGTCTTTTTATTGCACTTAGAATATGAAATAAATCTATATGAAACACATGAAACTTTGATCTTCTATCACAGAAAATGCAGATATTTTCTCTATATACAGATTAGAACAAGATGTTGCATATGTGATTTCTGAAAAAAAAAAGCAATGTATTATTTGCAGTATATGGATACTCTTTCTAGCTGAAATAAGGTCTATGTAGCAAACTTGTTAAAAAAAAGCAAAGTAGAATTGTTGCTGTAATGCTACTAAATTTTAATAGAACTGAGAATCAAAAAGCTTCTTCAATACTAGTTCAAACTTGTCCAGGTAGTAATTCTGCTGTATGCATATATACATAACAGACAAAAGATTCGAGAAAAGATAACTGAGCACTTTCAAAGGCTGTAAATTTAAAATTTTTACAGTTAGAAAGTGGCAGAATTATAGTTGTTGGTGCTGCCTTACTCTAAGCCATTGTACATATACTTTTTGATATATATAATTCAAAAGTATGTGATGCACTTTTTCTCCAACCCTTACTTAATTTAATACAGAAAATGTTCAGTGCTTGCAGAATAAGCAACGATTTGAGCCTTTGGTTTGCCTTCATTAGTCAATGGATGTCCTTAGGCATTGCATTATCCACTGCATACTATATAAATATTGCAATGAAAGATAAAACAGGTGACATAGGCCTACCCGCTATTTGTTCCACTCCTGGTCTCAGGGTTTGTCATAGCAGGGTTTTCATTGTGAATGAGGCTCGCACTTGTATCCCAGCAGTCTGCGGCTGGGTACCATGTCTGTTGGGCGGGGAAGAAGGACACTTCCAAAATACACTTGTCTCTGTGAGCGCTCATGCTATGGTCCAGTGCCTGAGCAAATATGTATGTTTAAATTTTTCATCTAGACCTATGGAAGTCATAGGGAGGAGTACTTGTATACAAATACATATATATATATAAATACTGGAAATTATTTCAGTAACCTTTGATTTTGTGAAAAGGTCTGTAAGAGCTCAAGGTCTCATTAATAGATTTACAACAGCTTGTGAAGTGTAATGCTCCAATAACAAGTCAATGTCCCAAACATCCATTGTGAATGAGGGAGTGACAACCAAGGGCAGGACCTGTGGAGGCAGGGTGCTGTCTTAGGAGCCCATACCCCTATTGCTGCAACATGTGGACAAAGACCCGTCTGTTGTGCATGCGTGCCCGTGAGGGGTCATTGCTTGGCCAGCCTTGAAGGGAGGGGGCGATGAGACCCCCACGACCCCCCACAGCCCACCGACTCATTCCTGAACATTCTGGAACATTCCTGAACACATACTGAGCATGCTCAGTGGTGACAAAAACCCACCTATTGGGGTGGGGAGCACACTGGGTGATAAAAGGGTTAAACAAAAGGTTTTGGCATGCACCAGCCACAGCAGAGAGCTCCGCTGGATCCTTGGGATGGTAAAATTTTTCTGTTTTCTTTCTTTCTGTCTTCCTTTTCCTCTCTGTCACTCTCTTTGTCTCTAACTTCATTTTTGGCACATTCAGGTAATATCGTCACTAGTTTTGCTGAGTCATTGTCTTTCATAGTTCTGCTGAGTTTTAAGTGTTGTTACAACTTTTGTCAAACCACTATCTTTTGTGGTTCCGCTGGGTTTTAAGTAAATTTGTGGCTTGTTTAAACCTCTAGAGTAATTGTCATTACTCTTGATTACTGCACAATTGAAAAGTTACCTCTCCCTTACACCCATCGAGTGGGATGGGACATGAAGCCATTTTCTTGCAGCCTCTCAGCTTTCAGCAATAGCCACTGTACTGGTTTTGACTGAGAATTCCAACTGAAAACGAGATACTGGCAGCACATGAAGAGGTTTGAGTGGCTGCAGAAGTGATCGGTACTGAAGCATAGCTCCTCCTGGCACCCCAATTGCCAGTGCTGGGCTGGGTGTCCAGAGGGAGGATCCCCTCTACACACCATGCAACTCATGCTAGTTGTGGAGTAAGTGGGTCACACTGATCACAGAATGGGCTTGAGTAGGAATTCTGGAATTAATCGGGGACTGGCCAGAAGGTAAAGATTTCGGAATGTTGTCAGAGGAGAAAGTGACACATGCAAAGGAGGCCCCACCTTGGGCTGCAGAAGGGACTGCTGTGGTTTACCACCACACAGCCATTGACTCACTCCCTTTTCCCCTGCACAGTGGGCTGGGCTTGTTCAGCTGGCACTTAACAGAATAATATTTTGGGTGATAAAATCAAAATAATTTTCCTAGCTCTATTCCTAGAAGTTGATTAATTGTTTTGGTTGACATTCTCTTCCTTGTATCCTGAGTGAACACTTTTGATTTGAGACATTCTTAAAATAGACGTTAAGCAAAACTTCAGTGATTCACAGGCTACTCTTCTATAAAAGCATTAACAAGACCAACAGTTAGACCTATTTTTCTGCTTAGGTAATATTTTTATTCTGCAAAAAGACAATTTCAAAGTTTATGTGCTTTTGATTTTGACTTTCCCATCATACTTCAGCTGATGGTAAACACATGTAAGTCAGGAGACAGCCTGAGTTTCAGCTGTCAGATATTCCCAACACCAATACACACTTGTGTTCTGGGTTTGTGTCGCAAGGTTCTGGTAGCAGGGGGGGACTACAGGGGTGGAAGCTTCTGCAAGAAGCTGCTGGAAGCTTCCCGTGGGTCTGATAGAGCCAATGCCATCCGGCTCCAAGATGGACCCGCTGCTGGCCAAGACTGAGCCAATCAACAACAATGGTAGCGCCTCTGGGATAACATATTTAAGAATGAAAAAAAAACCTAACCACCAACCGTGGGAGTTTTTGCAGCTAGAGAGAGGAGTGAGAAGATGGAAGAAACTCTGCAGGCACCCAGGTTAGTGCGTAAGGAGGGGGGAGGATGTGCTCCAGGCACTAGAGCAGAGAATCCCCTGCAGCCCAAGGAGAAGACCATGGTGAGGCAGGTTGTACCCCTGCAGCCCATGGAGGAGGGATGATGGGGTGTAGAGATTCCACCTGCAGCTCATGGAAGACCCCACGCTGGAGCAGGGGAAGAGTCCTCCCCCTGAGGAGGAAGGAGCAGTAGAAACAACATGTGATCAACTGACTGTAACCCCCATCCCCATTGCCCTGTGCTGCTGCAAGCGTGGAGGGCGAGATTGGGAAAGATGGTAAGCCAGGGAAGAAGGGAGGGGTGGGGGGAGGTGTTTTAAGATTTGGTTTTATTTCTCATTATTCTACTCTGATTGGTAATGTGTTAGATGGATTCCTCTCTAAGTTTGTTTTGTTTTGCCTGAAACAGTAATTGGTGAACAATCTCTCCCTGTCCTTATCTCGACCCATGAGCTGTTCGTTACACTTCTTCCCTGTCTAGTTAAGGAGCGGAGTGATAGAAGAGCTCTGGTAGGCACCTGGACTCCAACTAGGATCAGCCCTCCACAACTTGTTTCTAGGAGAGCCATGAGTGACTCCAAGATGAGAAAGTCAGTCCACTAGGGACACCAAACAAGAAAAAAAAAGAAAGTCTTTTTTTCTTTTAGACTCTGTCAAATACAGTATCTCAGGCTGAACTACAGATCCTGCCTATTGACACTCCACTGCAATTCTTTGTCTGGACATATGAAAGGAACATTCACAAGTATAGTTTGGTGGTATTGCTCCACAATATTGCTGCCCTACCTCAACATGCCTTACATTTCCCTTCCTCACTTCGTATCACAGATGCAGAATGACATCAGAAGCTCAAAGAAAAACAAAGCAACAAAGCCTGATCGGTCAACTGTGAAAGAGCTCACTTTTGATCTGAGGAATCACACTTTGGAGTTATTTGGAGGATGGTGCCCAAAATAAGGAAAACCTAATCTGAAAATGGCAATGCCTATAAAAAGCACGCCAGTGACAAACATGCAAAGATTATCTATGAAGCAACAATTTTTATTGCTTACTTATACACAAGATTTTTTCCTTTTCTTTTTTTTCTTATTAATGATTATTTGCTCTTAGAAACTGAATAGCCTGACTTTAATCATGTTGTTTCCTGGAAGAAGAGGTAATACTCTCCTGTGACTCAGATAGTAATTAACAGGTTATTGGACTTGCATTAACAGTTACAATGGCCTTGGCTGATGCAATTACTTATTTCTAGTGTCTACAGATTCTTAATGATTTTAAAAAAATATAGCTACTTGGCAACCAACACCATAAATCAAACCTTTTCCAAATTCTGGGCCAAATTACCTTTTTAGCCAAAGAAAATATGAGTTCCTCAAAATTAGGAATTCTGCATACCATTCCAGAATTCTTGGAGACCTCTTTCTCCTCCTTCTGCCTCTCAGATTCCTTAATAAAAGCAATGATTTAAGTGAGGATAATAAATCTTTGCAACCCCTTTGAACTCTGGCTGTCTTGTCAAGTCCTCATCATACAAGCCTTGACAAGATGAAAAAAGCATAAGTATACGTTGTATCTTAATGTTTTTATCTTTCATGTTAAATCCATGCAAGCCTAAGAAGGTAAAAATATACTACTGGAGATCTGCATTAGCATCAGATTGAATTGAAATTCTTCAATGTTGTTTGTTTAGGATTTTGTTAATTCATGAAAATTTGATAACTGCGTCAGCGAGAGTTTAATATTTTCAGTACAAATTTAATTAAATAACACATTTTTTTCTTAAATGTCAAACATTATGGAGAAAAAGCGCTGATATCCCAGGGGTAGGGAATATATATGCTTAAATGAAGGTTTTTCAAGCTAAAACACAGAATCACAGAATCACAAGGGTTGGAAGGGACCTCAAAAGATCATCTAGTCCAACCCCCCCTGCCAAGGCAGGGCCACCTAGAGCACATCACTCAGGAACATGTCCAGTCGGGTTTTGAATGTCTCCAGAGAAGGAGACTCCACAACCTCTCTGGGCAGCCTGTGCCAGTGCTTTGTCACCCTCACGGTGAAAGTTTTTCCTTATATTAACCTGGAACCTCCTATGCTCCAATTTGCACCCGTTGCCCCTTGTCCTATCGCTTAGTGAGACCGAGAAGAGCCTGGCTCCATCTTCCCGACACTCACCCTTATATAAACATTGATGAGGTCACCCCTCATCCTCCTCTTCTCCAAGCTAAAGAGACCCAGCTCCCTCAGCCTTTCCTCATAAGGGAGATGTTCCACTCCCTTGATCATCTTAGTGGCTCTGCGCTGGACTCTCTCTAGCAGTTCCCTGTCCTTCTTGAGCTGAGGGGCCCAGAACTGGACGCAATACTCCAGATGCGGCCTCACCAATGCAGAATAGAGGGGGAGGAGGACCTCCCTCGACCTACTGACCACAGCCCTTCTAATGCACCCCAGGATGCCATTGGCCTTCCTGGCCACCAGGGCACATTGCTGGCTCATGGTCATCCCCCCGTCCACCAGGACCCCCAGGTCCCTTTCCCCTACACTGCTCTCCAGCAGGTCAGTCCCCAACCTGTACTGGCACATGGGATTCTTCTTTCCCAGGTGCAAGACCCTACACTTGTCCTTGTTGAATCTCATCAGGTTCCTCCCCGCCCAGCTCTCCAGCCTATCTAGGTCCCGCTGAATGGCAGCACATCCCTCTGGTGTGTCAGCCACTCCTCCCAGTTTAGTGTCATCAGCAAACTTGCTGAGGGTACACTCCGTTCCCTCATCAAGGTCGCTGATGAAGATATTGAATAGTACCGGACCCAGCACCGACCCCTGAGGGACTCCACTAGTCACAGGCCTCCAACTAGGTTCTGCATCATTGACCACAACCCTCTGACTTCTGCCCTCCAGCCAGCGCACAATCCACCTCACTACGTGATCATCCAGGCCACACCTCCTCAGCTTGCCCACAAGGATGCCATGGGAGACGGTGTCAAATGCCTTGCTGAGGTCAAGATAGACCACATCTACTGCCCTTCCATCATCCATCCACCTGGTTACATCCTCATAGAAGGCTATCAGGTTGGTCAAGCATGACTTTCCCTTGGTAAAACCATGCTGACTGTTCCCAATAACCTTCTTGTCCTTGATGTGCCTGGAGACAGTGCCAAGGACAAGTTTTTCCATCACCTTTCCCGGGATGGAGGTGAGGCTGACGATTTGAACACACTTCAAATGGAGCAGGCGTTTGCCACAGCCTTCAGTGGCAGCCTTCATGAAAGGGAAAAGACAATATTTTCCAGGAGGGAATCAATATATTGTATGAAAAAATCTAGTTTCTGACCACAATCAGAAAGTTCTCTCCTGTCCTCTATGTTCTCTGAGACTGCTACAGTAGATTTTACTCTGGATAAGTCCTTGCAGCTGCATTACTGTCTGTCAAACAGTTTGGAAGATGCTTAATTTGTGACTTGCAACTCAGCTTTGTATCATCTTTTGCTGTAGCCTACTGGATGACAACTTTGGCATGCTTCCTTAACACTGACAGTACCTTCAGGTGCTTTGGAAATTGAATCTGTGTTCAGCATGATGCCTTAAAGCAGGTTACAATAGCAACAACTGAAAATAACTAGAACAATGCACAGAATGTCAAGATAATGTTCATTTGTTGTTACCGGATGAATTGACTAAAAAGATCAGTATTAGACAGCTTTTGCTCTCGAGAGAGTTGTTAGGACTTGTTTTCAATAAAATTGGGAAAGTACAAAGCCTCTGCAATATCTTTTGTAAAGTCTATTTAGTACTACCTGAAATTAACGTCAGGTTCACTTCTGCTTGCTCAGGGGTTTTACCCTGGTGTAAAAATCTACACACCCAGTTTTTTCTAGAAAAGCTAAGAGGAGAATCAAAGTACTACTTTTTCATTAGGAATGAGTATGGATAAAAAAACTTGGGAATTAAAGGGGAAAAAAAAAGCAGTGAGGAAGCTGGGAAAAAAATTTGTCTTGCTTTATGAACCTCCTCTCCAACCACCCCAGCAATATTTGAGTATTGCTTGTCTTTTACAACCCTCAACAGAAATTGAAAGGAAAGGAGTTTTGGGGAGCATTGGTGCTATCAGACATCAGACATAATTTGGATGCTCAGACTTCCTGTATTACTAAATTCAACATGAGCGCCTCCGTGGGAAGTTCTGCATCTGGGATACAGCGCCTGCATTGCTTAGAATTTCTAAATACCCTTTGGATGCTCATGCTGTTCTCTGTGAAGTATTAGAGGAGTGGAGAATCCCACCTTTGAAAGTTTACCTGGGCACTAAAGTTAGTGATATGAAAATCTTTCATCTTATTGCACTGTAGGCTTACCTGGTCCTTGGGTTAAGTTGAGAGCACATTAAGGGTTGCCAGCACTTCAGTCAGCCCACAAAAGTTTACTCCCGAGCTGATCCTTAGCCAAGAGCTGTACTGTGCAATTCAGACATGCCTCCAGTTTCTGACATATTCCTGACATGCCATCATGAAGAGCTGTTTTGGCAACACTTTTCTGTCAAAATAATTCCCTAAGTTTGGTCAACTGGCTTAAGGCAATTTTCAGAAACTTTATGCACATTAAAACAGGTATTGTGTGAATGCAGCCAAAAGGTCTCAGTAGCTTATAGATGAGTATGCTTCTTGTAGGCAGATGAAACTTGACATTTCAGCTTTCTGAAAAGTCCTATCCCAGCTGTGTTATTGTCCTAAATTCACTCTCTTCTGCTAAAGGTGTTTATGAAGTGTGGCAGTCAGGCATCCCTTGCGGGTGGGTTTTTTGTTGTTTTTATTGCAGCCTTTGTATCCACCAAATAATTTTTGGGACTTCCAGTGACAATTTCAACAAAATTAATTCCAAAGTAAGATCTCAAATATCTTACATCAAAATGGCAGCCCCATCAAGCACTGTTCATGGCAAGAATGGGACAGGAAGACATAAGCATTTTTGTACTTATTGTACTGACTAGATATTTGATTTTTTTTTTAAATGTCCTCAGTCATGATTACAATGATAAAATATCAGTGATGACCATTGTTTCGTATTTCAGAATAAATTGGAGTATCAAAAGAAAGAAATTGTTAATCAGTTATAGTTGGTAATCTAGTTGTTTCTCCATGTAAAGACTCATCTTTGAAGCACAGAAACCAGCTTTTGTCAGTCATCCAAAGGAATCAGGCCTATAATTCACGGATGTGTGAAAGGCTCTTAATTATTTCTGATTAGGTTCATATTTTATGGTTGTTGTCAGTACATTGTAAATAACACTTTGTACACTGGAAAATGAAACAGAAGTGGTTTCTGGAGTGCTTGTAAGATAGCAGCAGCAGCAAGCATAGATCCAGCTGCATAAATTTGTGTCACTTGCACAGCTTTATCTTGTGGAGCACAAGGGAACCTCACAAGTTCCATATCACAAAACAAATGAGACAAGAAAGGAAGCGAATCCTGTGCTGCGCATGGCAGGGGCAGCAGTCCTAACCAAAATGTGACCTTACCATAATCCAGAGGCATAGTCAAACTACCTGAATCCCTTGCATTTCCACATGCAAATATGGTAGGACATGACATTCTAAGAAAGTCTGAAGATGATTTCGTGGATGGGAAAGCAATTCCTTTTTTCCCAACTACATTGCATGGTCTAACAAATAATATTATCTCTCAGTTGGCCTCTTGATGTACAGTCAAATATAATTCTATAAGATATAGATTGTGAACATTGCAAATCATTGCAGCAGATCCTCCTATCATGAAAACCAGGATAGCAGAGTTGTAGCACAGCATCATTTTACCCTGTCTGTGGTCATGGCCACAGAACTTTTAGGAAACAGGCAACTAATTTTTCTTCTGCCTCCTGCAATGATTTACGCCTTCTGTGGTTATAAATTAATTTATATGCCTTTCTTTCATTCATTATAAAGTCTGTGTTAAACATTTAAATATCCTGTCGCTGTCTTAAAGCATCTTATTTTATTTAACTTTGAATTTCCTCATACTTATTGATGTTTGTGTTTTATTTATTCACTTGAGCTCAATATTCTTAGTAAAGTGCTGGATCTTCAAAAGAAATCTTCAGTCACAGTAGAGTTCAATCAAATCACATTTCTGCAAGTTGTTTGCCCAGGTTAAAATTATAACACTGTGTGATGTGAAATGGAAACAGGATGATTATGAAACTCCTGTCCAGAGAAGGGCGCAGAAAGGTGTTGATCTTTCCATTAATATTTTTCCTTTAAAATTATGATAACTTAAAATGACCTGCTAATCATGCATCTAAATTAATTTCCTACACTTTTCTGCATTTCACATACACCTGAGAACACCCCCATTGAAAGCTCAAGAGAGACAACATTAAGACACTGCTAAGAGACAGCATTAACCCTTTCTCTGCTAAAGGTGCCAGATGAAATGTTTCCCTTTTGTCTGGAAATCCTCAAGGATTTCTTTAAAAATATTATGATCTCTTACTTTTGTGTCTATGGAGTTTCTATACTGGAAATATAAGAACATGTTTAATGCTGGAAATGTGAGAAGTCTTAGCATGTCCGTGCCCCATAGCAGCTAAATCCTTCAGTGCCTCCAGGCCACAGTCTGACAGTGGAGAAATCACATCCTTGTTGGTTAACTTTCATGGAAACAGACACCTGCTCCTGAGCTTGAAAGGCTAGTTTTGTTTTGGTCTAGTTTCATTTTCAAGGGTTAGCAGAGGTGAGGCTGTGTCCAGAGAAGGGCAACAAAGCTGGTGAAAGGGCTGGAAGGAATGTCCTATGAAGAGCAGATGAGGACTTTGGGCTTGTCTGTTTTGGAGAGAAGGAAGCTGAGGGGTGACCTCATGGCTTTCTACAGCTTCCTGAGGAGGGGACGTGGAGAGGGAGGTGCTGAGCTCTTCTCCCTGGGATTCAGTGACAGGACATGTGAGAATGGTTCAAAGCTGTGCCAGTGGAGGTTTAGACTGGACCTTCTTTACCGAGAAGGTGGTCAGACACAGAACAGGCTTCCTAGAGAGGAGGTTGGTGCCCCAAGCCTGTGTCCTGGTTTCAGCTGAGAGAGAGTTAATTTTCTTCACAGCAGCCAGTGTGGGGCTGTGTTTGGGTCTGTGCTGGAAGCAGCGCTGATAGTGCAGAGATGGTTTTGCNTGATGGCGTTTGTCTTCCCCAGTAACCATTACGCATGACGGAGCCCTGCTGTCCTGGGGATGGCTGAACCCCTGCCTGCCGTGGGCAGTGGGGAATGAATTCCTTGTCTTGCTTTGCTTGTGCACGTGGTTTTTGCTTCACTTATTAAACTCTTGTATCTGAACCCACGAGTTTTCTGACTTTCACTCTTCCGATTCTCTCCCCCTTTCCGATGAGGGGGACTGAGCGAGTGTCTACCTGGTGCCCAGCCACTGGCTGTGGTAAAACCACAACAGCCTGCCAGTGTTTAAGAGGCATTTGGACAATGCCCTAAACAACATGCTTTAACCTTTGGTCAGGCCTAAAGTGGTGAGACAGTTGGACTAGATGACCACTATCGGCTCCTTCCAGCTGAAATGGTCTGTTCTGTAAGTCAAGATGCAGTCGAATAGGGTGCTAGATAATCTCATCTAGGCTCCCTTTCCCACAAAAGGATGGACCAGATAATCTTTAAGGTCCTTTCCAACCTGGGCTATATGATGATTCTATGATGAACTCTGGAAATCTGACTGAACGTACTTTTAGGGTACTTTCTTCCTTAAGCAATTATTTGAGTGAGTGTGGCAGGTGGAAGGTTTAATTTCTTATAATTTTGTAGGTGGATATTTTTATCTTGCTATATTTGCTGTATGCTATAGGACTATCCTTTAATATTGATAACTTTTAATAACACAGATCTCAGAATATAGTCAATTGAGTATATTGACATAATAGAATTTTTATTGTAAACACACACAAAAAATTTTGATGTAAAAAATAAATCACTCTAGGAAAAATGAAATTAAATATGTGAAAATTTAACTTTTTTATTCTGATATAATACAGACTGCTTCCCCACAGTCTCTGACTGGATCCTTTGATTCATAGATAAATCCTTCCATGTGAAATAACATGTGTGATAGCTCCAGGAAGACATGAGTTCAAGGCTTGCAGGATTTCAGCCTAGCTACATGGTATAGTCAGATCATCTCCAGGAGCAGCATGAGCAGCTGTGTGTCGTGGTGTTGTTATTCATGTTAGGACATGGACAACAGGATGGAACATGCCCTTGGTGAGTTTGCAGGTGATGGCAGTTGATATGCTGCATAGTATGGTTTCCAGGTGGCTGGAACTAGGCTGAAGAAAGGGGATGATGGGAATCTCATGAAGGTCTGTAAAGACAAATGTAATATCCTACATCTGTGATGGAATAACCCCATGCAGTTTTATGGACTGGGGAGTCAAGTGCCTGGAAAGAAGTTATACAGAAATGGAACTGAGGGTCCTGGTATACAGTAAGTTGAATGTGAGTCATCAGCATCTCATCAGTGTGAGTCATTTGTGGCTGTGAAGGCTAATTGTATTCTGAACTGTATTATTAGAAGTGTAGCAAGCAGGCAGACAAAAGCAATTATTCACCTCTGCTGAGTTCTTGTGAAAGCACACCTGGAGAGCTGTGCCCAGCTTGGGGCTCCCTGGTACAAGAAAGGCTCAGATAAACTGGAGACACTCAGCAATGGTGACCATGGGGCTGATGCACATAATGTGAGAAGAAATCGGAAGAGTTAGGTTTGCGCAGCCTGAAGAACAGACTGAGGGGGAACCTAATTACTGTCTTCAAGTACATAATAGTTTTAGAGAAGACAGACTCATCCTGGAAAAGGACAGAGAAAGAATAAGAGGCAGTAGTCACAGGCTGCAGCAAGGGAAATTCTGACGACATGTCAGAAAAGCATTTTTCACAGTCAAGTTGATCAAACACTGAACCAGGTTGCCTAGAGAGACTGTGAAACCTTTGCCCTTGAATATATTCAGAACTTGAGAGGACAAGACCCTGAGCAACTTGATCTAACTTTGAAATTGACTTTGACCAATGGATTCAGGTCTGGAGGTCCTTTCCAACCTAAATTATTCTATGGTTCTATGAGTTTCTGGGTTTGAATGACCAGGTAATATGTGTTTAATGTGTACTTCCAATATTTTCTGGTGTGGGAAAGCTTACAAACTGGTTACAGCCCTACATGGACATAACTATACCATTCTAGACCAGAGCAGCTCACATACAGTGGCACCATTTCTGTTTCAGATTTATTCTATTATCGAGAATATCTCAGCCCTTAATTCTCTAACTAATAAAAATGTGATTAATTTGACTTTTGCCAACATTGTGCAGCTCTAAACAGATAAGTGTACATGGGCCAACCCGCATGATCATGCAGCTCTATTGAAGTTAACAGAAATTAAGAGAACCTAGGGATGAAAGCCTGGTTTAAAGCCCATTAAGTTCCCATTTTTTTTTAACCTGAAGATAACGATTGTAAAGGGAAAAACTAATGAACTTAATGATTGATTAGCTTCCACAAAATACTTCAACAGTTTCACAGACCAGTTTTTGCAGTCTGTAGTCTTTCAGCATTGTATACATTTAAATTGTGGGTATTTTTAAGTTTTTACCACAGCTTTATATTCTCTAAACATGTAGGAAGCCTCAAAACTGGAGACAATATAGTTATAGAGATTAAGTCTATTTTCTGATTTGTTTTTTTGACATAAGTACTAAGAGAAAACTGTGAGTGAAATTGATTGTTCTCTGATGGGCACTCTCCAGACAATAAATGGAATAACTTCTCTTCTGAAATCAATGTTTGCGATTTTCTGCTTCTCCTTCAAATACAAAGAACACATTTTTTAATTCACAAAACCAATTACTAGATATTCCTTCAATTTTGTTCACCCACTGGTACTTGCAAATAGCACTTTATTTTTGTTTGTTAGATTAATTGAAATGAGAGTAACTGTTTCATTTGAAGACTTTAAGCTGCACGTTGTCTTTCTCAGGATGAAAGCAAAACTCAATTAATTTTCATGACAAAATATTTTCCATAAATAGTTCTGCTAACGGCAAGCCATGTGTTAGAATTGCACTAGATCTCAGATGCAATTTTTGGGTCAGGTTCTTGGGGAGCATAAAATAGTTTAAATGGATCTGTACTAATTTGCAGTAGCTGAAAAATTGGTCTGTGATGAAGATCAGTATTTACAGAACACATAGCTGAAACTAGAATGCACTTTTCGCCATTTTTGCGAAATACCTTTAATAATGTCATTTCCACATCTCAGCTTTTCTAAAAAAGCCGTGCACCCTCATCAGTCCTTTCAAGACAGCAAAATATAATTTTTCAGTTGTCTGTATCCACGTGACTCTTGTTATTTGTACAGTTCATATGTTTGAGCAAATGGTTATGAAAGTATGATTGACATTAATAAGGGCACCAAACCCAGAAATAACCAATCTCTTTTGAAGTATTCAGAAATTTAAAATAAGAGACCAAGACATCTCTCTCTGCCTTTCAGTTTAGTTTCCTAAGCCTTTCCAAACACTCTCTGGTTATTTCTGTCAAACTATTTTACTTAATTCTTCCAATTACTTACTTTTATGTCTCCTAGCTCAAAATATTGTTTCTTTCCTGTGCATTTTTAAAATTTAGTACTAACCTAAGTACATTAGAGTGGAATAAAGACATGGACACTTTCCCTTCCTGGGACAGCAGAAGCAGTTCAACAAAACCTGTTGTTCTTATTTGCAATATGCTGATGTTCAGAGGAAGTCTCTTACTGAACCTGTGAATCTCTTGGTAATCAGCAACAGGATAAGAAAGAAGGAACCCATAATCTGAAGTCTAGCTGGCAATGTCTTTGGCTTAACAGAGATAAAACTAGAAGTTATTTGTCTTTCGCAGAGAGCAATGCATTTGGTGTGTTTTAGGAGAATAATAGAGCAAGGCAGTTACATGATGAAGTAAGTTCCTGGACTAGAAACTGTTTAGAGTAGCAGTGGAAGTTTTGTTGGTCAGTGAGAATCAGGGTATTTTTCTAAACCATTATGAGGCTGAGCTGTTTTGATATCAAAGCTTTTGGTAAAGAATCTCTAGGGTCATGATGACACCAATAAAATTTTAATGTGGAGCTGTGTAAGTGAAGTGATTTATTAAGGAATATATATATACACGTGTGTGTGTGTATATATCTATAGTCTTAAAGAAAGAGGGGAATAAAATATCTTGGTTTATAAAAGGACAAGTTTCAAGACAATTTCCTCAGAGCTTTCCCTAAGATATGACCTTCAATGACATTTCTAGGGCTGCAGTTGCCTGGGCAGCTGACCTGATCAGATTGTTTGCTCTGCAGAACGTTGAAGATCTCATCCTTCACTTCCTCCTCCTCACAGCTCCTCACTCCCATTCCTCCTGTAAGGGAGGAATAGGAGTTGGGAGTAAGATCTCTTAGTTTTGATTATGGCAAGGTGGTAATTCAGTTGATGCTGTCTAGTACAATTAGGTTTTTTATGATGCATATTTGTTCTTGACTTTGACCTTTTATTTCTTCTTAAGAATGCCCTGGCTTTTTGAAGTAATTTTGATATGGATGGTCATAGACAGATCTAGGAAAAGTAACTGGAATTAAGTTGGTCTGTACTATCTCAATCCAGTGTTACAGCTGGCACTACATTATCCTCTTAACTGACAAGGATAAGGTTGAACCTTTTTGCTTAGAATGTGTTGGGTCAGGGTTGAAATCCCAACTTCATTAAATCAAACAACAAAACTCCCATCAGTTCCACTTTCCTGCTAGCTCTGCTTAGTGATACAGCAAAACATGCAGGTCTAGATATAATACTCTGATAATCTCAACACCTTGCTCCAGTCTGTGCCAGGTAGAATCTCACCCACCTGCATTTTGGAACGTAGAAGCAAATTCCTAGGCTTAGAAGGGAAAACTTCTATGACTAGAGGTGAGATAGGGCTAGCGTATGCCAATATTATGTCCTGACACTCAAAGCATGACAGGAAATGGAATGAGAAGGGCTGAGAGCAAGGAGGATTCAGGCTGTCCATAAGGGCATTGTTGAGTTCCCACTTGGAGCACTCCACAAAATCACGCAGCATAGTGACATAGATGTTGAGATCAATGAGCTAAGTGTGAATTTGTTGGAAAGTCTGCAAATCTATCAGAGTCACTGGAGCTGATCATACACTTTTCAACACACTGCTTTAGTTTTTGATACCACAGTCATTAGAATGTTTACTGACTTTAAAAGGTTATTTTCTTTCATTCTCAGCAGTGATGTTTAGCTGGCATCAAGCAGAGGAGGAATTCTGTGCCGTGGCAGTGTTCTAGCTACAACTTTACACCTCCAAGGAAAGAATTTATAGGTGAAAGAATTGTTTGTTTATCTTTATTGCAACACAGTATTTTACAGAACTCTAGTTTAATCTTTGATAATATAAAGCAAGAATCTTTGCAAAAAAGACTAGTACTAGTTTTTCAAATAAAAAAAAATCACAAAATGAAATATAGTACAGACTAACACTTCTCTTGAACTTCAGCGACAGCCAGTATTTCCCTTTATTCATTATTACTTGACTCACTATAAAGCCACCTTGGATGTAGTTGTGTCAGGAGCTAGACTAAATGACTTGACTTATGTCAAGAGAGACGTTGTTTCATTTCCTGCTTGTCATGGACAAATGATTTTTTTAATGGTCTCTCCACCTCATGCTTTCTGAGATACTGCTTGGAACACTGCATAAAGGAAATACAACTGAGGGCAAGACCTTGGCATACTTTAATATAACTTCTGATCTGGAGCTTAGAAGATGTGGATTTAAGCCAAAATTTTTCTCCTAAAGCATGTAAAGCCTGGTGTGCACTGCCTAGCTTGGTAAAACAGGAAGTTTTATATTTTTATACTTTTTTATTTGAAATGGAAAGGCTTGTTATTTGTTGAAATTGAAAGACTTTAAAAAAGACTTGTTATTACAGGTAAGTTAATTGCTCAAAATTCTAGATATTTTAAATTTTTAATCATATTATAGTTAATGTGTACTTGGAGCTGCTAAATTAATAAAACTTTCTCTTGGGTTTAGGATCATTGTTTCTGGTGATGATAACAGCTGCATTTTCTTTTCCTGAAACTTGAAAGACTATAAAGGACAATGATAGACACATAGGTTGCCCCTCCATTTTCAAGAATAAAACAAATTCACTGATGATCTTTTGTTATCATTATATTCAGTACTTAACAGTAAAGCAGAAAGCTGACTTGAATTTCAGCATGAACAAAGAGTGATAGATGTTCTCCATTAAGCACAAACTAGAAAAGAAAGTAAAGGCTTCCATTCTCTCTTTCTTCTTCTACGGAGACAAGAGTCTGTGCAAACCTTGTAATAAATACAAATCACCTCTTTTTCAGTGCTGGTTCTTCTGTGCCAGCCAAGGCCCTATCCTTTCCCATTGCAGGGAAGCTGCAGTGTCAGGGAATCTGTTATTTCTCATCCCTGCAGAATAATTACTTTGGGATGCAACACAAGCACACTGTAGATGTGCTATTTGGGGACTTACAGTCCTCCTGCCACAGGTAGATTTATGACAATAGAGACTTGCCTGTAAGGTCTTCAGGGCTGTAAATCCAGTGTAAATTTTTCAGTCGGTTGCAATCACAGAAGTGGACACAGGATTTAGCTACTGCTGTGGATATTCTGTGCTACATCTCAGAAGTGCAGCACAAACACACCTGGGGAATGTCTTTGCACCCCTTTAGTCCAGGGGTGTTTCATCACACTCTGCAGTGAAAAAGCCAAGGTACCATTGAACCTACACCAGGCTCACAGGCACAGTTTGGATCTGGTTTGTAATCTGCCATTTACATGCTGCAACTTGATCTTGGTGCTATTCTCTCATGTGTGCCTCACTGAGACTGATGCAGGGAATCTCATTCACCATACCAGAACACTATCCTCAGCCACCACTGTGGCTTATACAGCTCCTTTCAGACCTTCAGAACTTTAACTCAGTATTTAAGAATCAGGACAGAGCAGAAGAACCAATTATCTGCACATAGGCTATCTCCACGGTGGGAGAGGACATCTCTATTTCAGGTGTATTTGGTTGTGCCAAATAAGAGAAAAGCCTCATAATTACAGAATCATCACAGAATCACAGAATCACAAGGGTTGGAAGGGACCTCAAAAGATCATATAGTCCAACCCCCCCTGCCAAGGCAAGGCCACCTAGAGCACATCACTCAGGAACGTGTCCAGTCG
>VWZZ01002422.1:0-11741 GCA_013399095.1 Psophia crepitans
ATTCTGTGATTCTGTAAATTTATACTCTCACAGGCTGATTTTCAAAGGTACTAGAATTTTTGCAAAATCTATATACCTTGCAAACTAGCATAAGTTGCGTATATAGAGAGAGGCACCCAGAATGGTGACCTTTAGAAATCAAACACAAGTCAACTATTAGTCAGCAAATCAGATACTGAAAATCTTGCATTTTCTAAAGCAGAGCTCTGAAGCTGGTAGTATGTACAGGGTTCAATTGTGTGTACCCTTCACTATCTTAAAGAAGAAAAATATTTAGTAAAGAAGATCTAAAGTATTATACTCTAATGAACACAATAAAATAGATCCAAGTCCCTCAACAATCCACAAATGGATATTGTAACCCTTGAAGAATTTAAACCTCATTTGTATGGTGAAAGTGAGGTACAGGTCCTGAAGTGCTAATCAGATATATTAAAAATGAAAGAAAATATCAGACATGGGAAATGATTGTAATTAAAATCTCAACACGTATAAACACAACAGCTCCAACATTACTAACTGGAAATCAAAAAATGGTATTTGGTGTTAGGGGATGGAATAATAACCCAACATTTAATCATCCCCATTTGTTCTTGTAAGTGCATACTTTGCAAAGTCTTATATTAATTCCAGGTGTTAGAGAGTTAATAATCTCACAAAGGATGCAAGACTTGCTGGCCTTACACCAGAAGTCAAAGAATCTATTTTTTTCAAAAAACATTTGAGGTTGAAATTTGCTTTCATTCTGCTTCAGAAATAACAGAGTAGGGGAGGGTGTGTGAAGGAATTTGTTTTTCCTTTAAAATGATGTTTTAGAATTCTGCTTCCAGAAAGTTTTTTTTAAAAGAAATGTATATTTTTTTATTAGTTTGACGTGATTTCATGAGCTATCAGCAATAACAATCATTAGTATTACCAAAAATCAGTAAATTAAAGTAGCACTTTAAAGAGTTTATCTTCTGTATTTAGTTTGTAAGTGCACAACAGCTGCTATTTACTTCTTTTCTAGATCAAAATGTTTCCCAATTGTACTGTAATAGACTGACTTAGGGTCAAGTTGTTTCTCATTCTCTTGTCTTATTTTCGTATTTTTATCACACTCTTCAAAGTTCTCCCACAAAACAGCCTTAAAATGCACTTTCTTGGCATCTATTTGAAAGTACAGCTATAGATGCAGAAGGTATCAACCAGTTACAACACAGTTGCATGCTGTAGTTGGATTATATAAAGCTAGAGGTACAACTGGGTCGTGCAGCAGGTAAATTTTTCCTATCTCTATTTCTCCCCTCCCACTGCTACATACATCGCTCCCACTTAGCTCATGGTGATTGAATATTCCATTTTCCAACAAAGTAGTCCTAATGATTCCACTTTTGCACTGTACACAAGATACTCTCTCATATAACCTACAAAGAACATATTTTTTTTAATTAAACTGAAAAAGTTGCATGTGGCATTATAATAGCTGAGATAAACAGAAGTTAATAAAATGTAGTGAATTTGCTATGCAAAGGTATTTGTCATAGAAATTACCTTGGTCCTTTCCAAGTTTCAGTTTTGCATTCTCTTGATAGAGCCATCTCTTTGTCCTGCACTCATCAGCTGTCTATCAGCTATCAGCTTTCTACACATCTGACAGATCTTCATTCTTTTCTATCTCATTACTTCAAGAAACCTTGCTAGGAAGCAAATGTTTTCTTCCATGTCAGGTTTAGTCTAGCAACATTCTAGTGATTTCTTCTTTATGTTTGATGCAAAGAGTAGTCAACAAAAACTGCTACTATTGCTTGACTTTAATCGCTATTTATTACTGAAGAGTGAGAATAAATTCCACACTCTTGCTGTTGCTATAGCCTCAGATACTCAGATACAGACTGTTTTACATGATCTGCTAACAACAATAGGATTATGTGATAATTTTTGTATCTTACAACTTCATGCCTTTCTTTTATTAAATAACAACTTTTCTGATAATATCTGTCAGCCTACTTGAATTCCACAGGCTTTCACTTGACAGATTGCTACATACCTACTACTCTACATCAAGAAAGAAAAATTACTTTTGAATGCTGGCATCCAGTCTCTTTTTCTGACTGAGAACAGAATGAATGCTCTTAGCTGTAGTTGATATCCCTGGCCAAATCTCATCAATCCACTGAAATGTGGTTCCTTTCAAATCTTCTGGGTGTTTTAAGAAACAGAAAGATAGCTTCCCATTATCGTACTCCTTCCCCTCCCTGCCTCCTTTCCTCCCCAACCACAAATTCAATTTAGAGACACCAAACAGCACTGAAACATATCTTTGCACCAAGAAGGGCAGACGTGGGTTTTTTTTAAATTACAGCCATAGTTCTTATCAACTCCATGGTAAAACACCAGAAAATATTTTTATTTGACAATCTGAATCTTGTTTGAAGCTACAAATAAGCATTTGGATACTCCCAAAATTTTACATATGTTATTTTCCTTTTTTTGGACAAAACTAACTGTGGAAAAAAAAGTACTTTAAGTTTAGTTTACAGTCTATCAAGATTCAAGATTGACTTTCTTCCCTCCCCCCCAAAAAAAACCCACAACCCAACAACAACAACAACCAAAAAAAAACCCCAAACAAACAAACCAAACCAAAAAAACCCAAAAAACCAAAAAACAAACCCAAATGAAAACAATGTTTCAGGAACATCTTTGCATTTTCTGGAAGCACTGCTTGCAGAGAGAGCTAAGATCTTGAAACCTGGATTTGAGTTTTGTAGATTTCAACAGTTTGGGTACACAGTGTGACTAATTTCTTTTTCCACTATGTTTTACATAAAGTCAGTCTGTACAATTTCAAAATAAGCCAGAAGTTATCTGTACTGCAACCAGACATCCCAATGTTTCCAACAGAAAAAGTACTAGTTCCCATGAAGTTTGCAAGCTTTGACAAACCTGCAGGCTTGTTTGGAGTCTTCCACAGACCCAAAGAAGATACTGGGAGTGAATCTGCATGTATAATTCAGATGCATATATTTCCCCTCCTCTGCAGAATCCTGAAATTTCAATTGTGATCAAGTGTCTCAGGTACAGATACTGCGATGGAATAGGAAGTCCTAGTAGCAGTTTAATACCATATTTATTTAATGACACATACTCCACTGTTGGCTTACCTATCTACTTTGATCAACACTGCTCCCAGACCTAGTAGAGTTTTACCATGTTTATGTTATCCTCCAGTACATAGCCCTATCCTTGGATTTACCTATTTCTTCCAGACTATTTCATTACTATGTAAATCTTGTGCTCTTAAATGTAATCTTTATGCAAATTTCAAGCAAACTTCTCATTTTTGTTTTACATCCTTAAGAAAGCTGAAGTAGGTAATCAAAGATCTTAGGAAAATCACCAGAAGATAATCAGGGACAAAAATGTCTCCCTGGAAACATATGCGGATATTTGGAGGAAGTAATCTAAGGAACCAAAGATTATATAAAGCAGCTAGAAAAGGAAGGCCTCTTAGGTAGTGAGAAACAAAGTGATGAATAAAAGTTCAGAATTCAGTACTGATATCAACTCTAGTTTCTGGTCTGAACCTATAATATGAAGCATGAGGGATCACTTTGCAGACAGTTATGATGTACTCAGAATGAAATTGGCTTGGACTCCTTGAAGTTCCACACATGAACCCCAAAGTCAAATCTCCCAAAGTTCAAGAAACCCAAGATTTAAAGAGAACAGTAAAATTATTGAGAATATTTTTGAACAATAGTACCTTTTCTCCTCAGAGATCTATTACTCAAACCATTTGATTGCAATCCTGCTGTTGTGATCATCTCTTCAAGAACACTTGGTCATTAGAAACTGGTTTGCCTGGCCATCAGTACTATTAAAACTGTAACTGTGACCAATAAAACCAGCAAAATACACACTAATTTTGTATTTGGAAAGAGGAAATAGAAACCACAATTTTTATACATAGTAAGCATCCCAGTATAGGAGGAATGAAATATTTTCTAGTACTATTCTAGTAGTACTAGTCTGTTGTTGAGCTACAGCAATCTTAAACTAATGATGAATTTCAACCTAATTAAGAAACTACTCACATTTCAAATGAAATGGGCATAAGCTATGTAATAGTCACTATTTCTACACTTAGCATCTGCTTCAAAGGCTTTATTTCTTCTTATTTATATAAGAAGAAAATATAATACTCACTGTCTCAACAAACAACATCTGCTACAAGTTTGTTAGTACGCACGGCAATTGTGGAAACTTTCAGCAATTCATTCAGGTGAGATGGTTGAATGGGCAGTAAAAACAGGCTGTTCTACTCCAAGCTAAACATTTCAGTAGTATGATATTCTGTAAATCAGAGATTATGGACTTCATACTCCCTGTGGGAACTAAAGCCATCGTATTGATTCTAATCAATATTTCCTTTATTTTCAAAATGTATGACATAGAAAGTCCGTTATGAGGCTGGAGCAGCACACATCACATTATACAGCTATCATAGCACATCTCATCATTCGGTGTCTGTTCCTTATTCAATACCATGGTATAACTGTATGCTTCAGAAAATAATCCTAAAGGGATGACAAAATTCCAGTACAGAGAGAGTTATATATTCCATAACAACAACATACATGAAAGAAATCGTACTTGGAGATTTGCTTAAGACTGATAAGGTGAGTTGATTCATGACAACTCGGTTGCTAAAAATCTACACACACCTTAATATAATTCTTGTCTTTCTTAGTGTCAAGATGAAGAATATTCTTCCATTCTGTGAAATACTCTGGATGTGAAATAAAGTTTGGACATTTGACATAAGTTAAAAAACCTGTTTTATGGTTTCTATTCATCTTTTCCCAAAAATCTTGATTTGTGTAGCACATATATCACTGACATTTCCCCCATCTTGATTTTTAGCTGGCTAAAGTGACGCAACTAGAAAAGACTGCATTAACTGTGCTGGAATTTCTGACCAAACATTTCCATAGCAACTTGATACTGCTACACATCCTTGGTAACCAATTTAACACAATTATTTATGATATTCACCTGTATTAATGCTCTAGGGCTGAATATTTCAGGAGTCTATAATTCTTAAATATATTTGCTAGTTTTGTGAATAAATCACCTTATGAACAGGCACATTTTTATTGTTTTGCGTAATATCTAATAAAACCCCTTCCCAGATATACAATTAAGCTTCTTCAATAAGTAAACTTTCAAACAACCCAAAAAACCCCTAAAACACTCAAAGAGTCAAACAAAACAGGTTTATAAGGAGGAGGAAAAAAAAAATCCATGCTCATTAATAATCAAGATTTAAAGGAATTTAAAAATAACTTTATTTTCACACAATGCTTCAGTCTGCGACTACTTTCCTAGCTCAGAAACCTGACTCAAAATCTCTAGACTCTGGTTCAGATTCTTCTTAACAGCATATAAAGTTGATGAGAGGCAATAATAAAGTAAATGGTGTAATCAACATAACAGATCCAACCGTTTTGAACTTCAGACTAGGTTTTCTAGTAGCTGCATCCAAGACAAGTTCAACCAGTGTGCTAGTGTCCATTATAGTACTACAGATTAAACTCTGAAGAACTACTCACAGAAGTTACAGGGTCCTCCTCTTCATCTTCCCTGACATCATTATTTTTTTTATTTTATTTTAAAAATCTTTTCCTATTAATAAATTACAGTTAAACAGAAAATTATTAGGCCTTATTCAATTTCATTTTAGTAACATTATGTGACTGCAAAAGAAGGAACTGGGGTGATATGCATTTCTGAGACTGTGTGAAATAATTAAGAAAAGAACTTTTTTGATAAGGTAAAAAGTGTCTCAATGAGTTAAGTTTTGGGTTACAATAAATCAGTAGAAAATCAGACTGCTATAAAACAATAGTAGCAGAGATCTTATTTTTTCTTAAAAATACTTTACATACTCCAGTGTTGTTTGTCTCTCCACACTAAAGTACTTGAGAGGCAGTAAGCACATATATACCTATGTTCATAAGTACACATATTCACTATCTTGAAGAGCATCAGAAAAGCATCACTACACCAAGATAATAATCACTTAATGACATTGATTTCTTGTGAAACATTCTACACTATGGAAATGGCAATTATTTTTTCACCATCTGTTGAAAGCAGAGAACAGAGGCCTCAGAAAGCATAGTGAAAGTAAGAGTTTGACATCTAAAGTTCTGGTTTAAAGATACATTGTAATTGCATGGTACTTGTTGTATGATCGAAGCTTAAGTGGTCAAGCAATAAGCAGCATGCCAACTCATAGTTCTGAAAGGTCAGGTTCAACGTTTGCTGGCAAGCTATCTGAAAGTTAGCTTCTAGCAGACCTACCTGAAATAAGGTAGAGGAATGCTAGCAAAATGGAAAAGAGGACTCTTCTGTTTCTTTAAGCATGTCCCTGGAAGTGCCTGCATTGGCAAGAGGCTGGCAGAGGGATGTCATGAAAAGGCAGATATAGATCAAAAAATAAAGAAGTAGGAACAGAACAGTGCAAAATCTAGAAGGTGGAAATCAGGAATACAATTTAAGGATGAATGAAGAATGCCTGATAATTTTTTTTAATTCAATACACATTGAAGACAACGGGAAGACTTTCAAAATGGCTTGATATGAGGTTTCTAATCTTAAATGACTGCATTTAGAATCACTGCTTGACCAGCATATCAAAAAACAGTGAGCACTGCTTAAAAAGTGACTTCATAAAGCCTCTTCTGAGATGGAGATGCCACTGCCTCTTTGAAGATACAGTCATTAAAGGATGAAGCATGTGACCAGTCAGTATGAGTCCTCTGAAGTTTAACTATAATCTCCTTATTATTTCTTACTGAGTTTCTGAAATCTTCTCTGGTGAAAACATGAAGCAAAACTGAGGCAAACAGCTTGTTCTGGAAGTTACCTGTAGACTAACTTTATTCTCAGCTTTTTTGTTGTGTGTGGGCATGTTCACATGTGTATGTCTGACTCTAACAGCATTTAAGCTTTTTACTGTTGCATTTACCTGAACAAGCTCTGAAATGCAGTGCAATTTCCTACCTTGCATTAGCTGTTTACTTACAGCTGCTTGTCACCCACTGATAGATACACATTTACTTTTGAAATTTCATTGTTCAGTTAAGGACAGTTAGGAAATGCTCCTGTAAGGAAATGTTCCTGTGATTCTCTATCACAAGCTAATTTTTTATTAAAAAAAACACCAAAACCCAACAACTTTATTGAAGCAAAGCGATGCTTTAGTGATTCAGAACAGAAACCAGTGACACTAACATAAAACAAGTTCAGTCTTCGTGTATTCAGAAGCAAACACAAATATGTACCTAAGTACATTCAAATGCATTCGTATCACAATATCTTGAAGTAGATACTAGACACTGAATGAAGTATTCTTGTCCCAGAGCAGACAATTCCCCCCTGTTTGTATGGTAGGGTTCTGAACAGAAGCAGGGCTGAAAAGCGATGCATTTGT
Organism: Psophia crepitans; assembly: GCA_013399095.1. Classification (NCBI taxonomy): domain Eukaryota; kingdom Metazoa; phylum Chordata; class Aves; order Gruiformes; family Psophiidae; genus Psophia; species Psophia crepitans. Next base: position 7,484 of record VWZZ01002422.1, read on the forward strand.
ATTTACAACTGACGTTCAATTGTAGTAAGCTCTGTTCTCTTTACATAGAAGGCTAAATAACACAGTCTGTGTGGTCTTAAGAATAATCAATGTTTTGTAATGTTGGGATTTTTTTAACCTGAGTTTTGAATTATTGTGTAAAACAACACATTGGTATGTTAGAGAAATGGCAAATAAAAAACACGGTAAGATACACCAGTAGAGAAAGGATATTTGTAGAACAATTATCCAGCTTGTATACATGGAAGACAAGCAAATATAGTACAGGCTTCAGAGGTGTTTTGCCTGACTATGGACCAGACAGTCAAGACCAAATTACTTTCCAAGGGCACATGTTTTATACTTTGTCATAGTGCTTTACTGTGCAGATGAGTACAATAAAATCTCTAATTTGGTGCTAACCTTTTATGAAGAAGAGTATCAGTCAATCATTCATTCTCACAGAACAAGCATCCAGTTTACATGTTTCATGACCTAATAGGAGCCAGATTGTTCACATATTCACCATTTCAAAAAGAAGTCAATATATAGGAGTAAAAGAAAGAAAATGCCACAAGTATATTTCAGTGAAAAATTAATAACGAGGGCAGGAAATTCCAGGCAGAATAAAGTTAAAGCTAAGTTTTAAGTTTTCAAATATTTGTTTTTAAAAATAACCGTGGTGGGGTTGTCTGTTGGTTTTTTGGTTTTGTTTTGTTTCAAATGCAGGTGCTCTATTCATGGAACACTTCTGCACTTTCTTTCCACATAACAAGCTGCAAAAATCTACATTCTTTCTTCTGATACCTCAAATATTTCTTTGCTTTGATATCACTTCCAACATTATGCCTTGGTCATCAAAGAAGAATTGCCTGTGAAAGTACTAAATACACTCCCAAAACCAGTTAAATGCTTTGGTAACAGACTCGATGGAATAGCGGACTTGATCGTGTGGATCATAGCTCATGAGCCTTAAAGGCAGGAAAACTCTGTATATTTGTGATACGTCAGGATGTAAACAGAATTATCAGCACAAAATCTAATGGGAAGAAGCAGAACTGATACTACTTAAACACAAATTTTGAAAGAGATATAGGAAAATACCTACAAGCTTTGCTTGTAGTTTCATATGGGAAAATGTTTAGCATATTGAAACAATGAGGCCAAAACAAGTCATGCATCAGCACAGATTCAGCTGAAATCAACAGGTATCAAATCAGTACTTCATTATTCTCCATTAAAGACACCTGAGATTCTCCCCCAGTTTCCAAATATTACAACAGTCACCTATAGCATAGGTTGTATTTCAACTTTCTGCCGGAAATCATTACTGAAATGAAGGAAGGGGGACACCTAGGGTCGTGTTTAATGAAGGACAACAAACAAAAAGGGTTGTTCTGGCTGAATACTGAAACTGATGGGAAGCAAAACCATAAAACTATTGAAACGATTGCCTATAGCAGATTCTTGTGTACTGTCTGGATGCTAATTACTACCTCTTTCATCTAATAATAGAAGTAAAGTTATTAATACTTACTGTGATGTGTGGCCACTGAGCAGCCAAAGTAAACAGAGAACACAAGAGATTTTTGTGTAACACCGACAAACATTGTCCTGCAAATGAAAGAAAAATATTCCAAATATGAGGACAAACTTTATAACCTTGTACTCTTATGTGTCAGGTAGCTGTCTCTCTTGCTTCAGTAAACCCATTGTGCAAAGAAACAAAGCACTACTAAGGTAATAGAATGAAAGAATATAATCTTTCAAGAATTAAAACTCCACAAGGGGAAATGATGTATCAGTACCATCACTCCTGTTCTGAGATAGACATTGTGGCTACCTTGATGTGTAACAGTAATGTGCTCTAAATACAACATCTCAGTATATAAAGTTGTTTTTTCAGATAATGGGTACAGTGGTTTCATCTGAAAGCACATAAAAGCAGAAAATAAAATAATGATGCTTTCCCAATTCTGTATGGCAAGGGTGAAAAATACATTGATGCTTCTTGCACTGATGTTTGACTAGTCCAAACTATGCATTGTTCCATGGACCAAATAAAGTCCTGAAACAAACAAGCAAAAAACCCGAACCTGAGTATGTAAATAGTTTAAAAATCCATCTGCCGTGGCATTTATTCTTCACATGAAATGCAACATCAGAATTAAAGTGTAGGTTCATAGGCAGAAAACTAAAGAGAAACAAAAGCCAGCTTTAGAAGTCAGTTTCACACACTTTAGCAGGAAAAGGATGCTTAATATTTATCACCTTCCAAGCCACTAAAAAGAATGTAAGAATTATCACATTTCCGTATTTTCCTTAAATTATAAGGAATTTATAATAGGTCTGTCATTACTAGAGACCTATCATTATTTACATTACAGGAGTAATAGTTTCCAAAAGTCCTTATTTGGGTCTGTGCTATCCACCATCAGAGAATTCACATCCTGAAGAGAAATAAGAGGGGGACAGACCCACATTTCTGAAATTCCCAATCTTGAAAAAAACATCTTTGCTGAACCTTACTTATTACAGCAGCTGTATTGTAAAAGAATAGCTCTGCATTTGTGCATAAAATTAACTATTTCCTTAAATATTTTCAGGATTGCAGAAAGTCACATTCTTCTGTGTTCATAATTTAGTGGCTTCCATTAAGGCATAAGGAGAAAGAGCATGGAACACAAGCCAAAAGTGGAATAACAGACAGATCCCAACTCAGAGCAAACACAAACGAAAGTTCTGAGTCAATCATTTAAATATTTAATCTTCTCCTTAGAACAAGGCAATATTGGCATCATTTACCGTAAGTCATCCCAGGAGACAAATGTTCCCTAGAGTTTCTATCAAAGCAAACTTCTAATATCAGTTAATTATATGATTTGTGATACTGCAGAAGTGCTGTATTTTCCTTTGCTACCTTTAGTTATAATTGGCAAGAAAATAAACTTTTGCAAATTCTGATTCCTAACTTAATATGTAAGGTTTGTTCCAGTCTTCCTTTAAATAATGACAAAACCATTATCACTTTCAGGGTTATGGCTGCTAAAACCAGAAAGGTCTGAAATTCTCTCATTCTTTCAGCTAAAGGTAAAATAAGGTAAAATAAGATATTATCTGGAAAAGAAAACTTGATGTATGTTGAGATTTTGTAACAGTTTTCCTATGTACTTTTAAATTCTGCTGGCAGTTTGCTACCTTTCAAATTTTGGAGCTTTAAGACTTTCTGAAAATGTAGAACCACAAGCTGATATAGTGTGGTTATTTATGGCAGTGACACTCACAAGGATTTGATTGCTGAAGCAGTGATATTAATATTTTGAAAGCATAGTACAGAAAAAAATAGTGTTTTCTAAAAGATTTTGTTGCAAACTGAATTTTTCCTTCAATTCCCTTAGCATAAAGGACAATATGACCTGGTAAAAAGGAAACTTACAAAAACATGAAAAAGTACAGGTCAGAATAATGACTGCACCCTATACTCTTCTAATGTAATGAGAAAATATACAAAACTTTTCTAGAAAGCAGTTTTATTAATCATCTGTTACGTTAAATAACATAAGAGACTTAATATATTGTAAGGATTTTGAAAATTTATGTTCCACAAAAAGGTAATTGAGAGCCATAAAGAAGTTCCATGGTAAAAAGTGTGATAGCTATGGTGGGATGGCTCCTGTGACAGGAGTGTTGGGATCGAAGGATACAGGCTCTTTAGGAAGGACAGGCAGGGGAGAGGAGGGTGGGGGGTGTCACCCTTTATGTCAATGACCAGCTGAAGTGCATGGAGCTCCACCTGGGGATGGAGGAGGACATGATTGAGAGCTTATGGGTCAAGATTAAAGGGACAACAGGGACAGAGGACATTATACTGGGGGTCTGCTATAGGCCACCTGACCAGGACGACTGAGCATGTGAGACCTTTTATAGGCAGATAGGAGCAGCCTCATATTCACAAGCCCTGGTTCTCATGAGCGACCTCAATCACCCTGATATCTGATGGAGGGGCAACACAGCAGGACATAAAGAATCCAGGAGGTTCCTGGAATGCACTAATGACAACTTCCTTCTCCAAGTCAAAGAAGAACCAATGAGGAGAGGTGCCATGCCAGACCTTGTTCTCATCAGCAGAGAGGGTCTGGTAGGGGATGAGATGCTCAAGGGCAGCCTTGAGGTCGAACAGGTCAAGCAGGGCACCTCCCCTGGTAGGCTCCCTTACCAGCTGTGTCAGGAAGTTATCCTCAACACACTCTAGAAACCTCCTTGACTGCTTCCTCTCTGC
>VWZZ01002422.1:13738-37866 GCA_013399095.1 Psophia crepitans
TGGTGACAGCCAACATGGCTTCACTAAGGGCAAATAGTGCCTGACAAATTTGGTGGCCTTCTATGATGGGGTTGCAGTATTGGTGGAGAAGGGAAGTGTGACTTATGTCATCTACTTGGAGTTGTGCAAAGCATTTGACACTGTCCCACACGACATCCTTGTCTCTAAATTGGAGAGGCATGGACTCAATAGATGGACCACTCGGTGGATAAGGAATCCGATTGATTATCACACTCAAAGGGTTGCAGTCAACAGCTCAATGTCCAAGTGGAGACCAGTGATGAGTGATATTTCTCAGGGGTTGATATTGGGACTGGCACTGTTTAACATCTTCATTGGTGACATGGACAGTGGGATCGAGTGCACCCTCAGCAAGTTTGCTGATGACACCAAACTGTGTGATGCTGTCGACACGCTGGAGAGAAGGGATGCCATCCAGAGGGACCTTGACAGGCTTGAGAGGTGGGCTTTTCAATGGGCCACCACTGTCATCGTTTAACCCCAGCTGGTAACTGAGCACCACACAGCTGCTTGCTTACCCCTTCCTACACAAGGGGATGGGGAGGAAAATGGAAAAAAACCTCCTGGGTTGAGATAATGACAGTTGAATAGGATAACAAAGGAAGAGAATAACAACAATGGTAATAATAGTATGATAATACAAGTGATGCACAAATGCAATTGCTCACCACATGGGAAAGAAAAATAAAACAATCTGAATGTCCAGTCTGTTTCTGAGCAGCGATTCTGCCTCACAGCTAGTTTCCCCATTTACATAGGAAACATGACATTATATGGTAGGGAATATCGCTTCGGCCAGCCTGGGCCAGCTCTCCTGGCTGTGTTCTCCCAGGTTCTTGTGCACCTGGCAGAGTGAAAGAAGCTGAAAAGTCCTTAACTTGGTGTTAACTTAACTTAGGCGCTACAACTACCCAGCAACAACTACAAACATCAGCATGTTATCAACATTATTCTTATCCAAAATTCAAACCACAGCTCTATACCAGCTGCTAGAAAGAAAATTAAATCTATCTCAGACAAAACTAGGATTCTCATGAAGTTGAACAAGGCCAAGTGCAGAGTCCTGCACATGTGTCAGGGCCATCCCAAGCACAAACACAAACTGGAAAGAGATATCATGAATAAGATTTTGTTACATGGCTTTGGCTTAGTAGCAATTTAGAGACAATCACCTCCCTCAATCTGCTGGTCACACTGCTTTGATGCAGCCCAGGATGCTCATGGCTTTTTGGCCTGCAAGCATGCATTTCCATCTCACTTTGAATTTTTCATCAACGAACACTCCTGAGTACTTCTCCTCAGGGCTGCTCTCAATCCATTCTCCTGTGGTGGTGCAGCCTGCCTGGACCACTCTGAGATCTCAGGATAAGTCCCACTGTGGTTGAGGGAGGTGGTTCTCCTCCCCTACTCCTCTCTCGTGAGAACCCCACCTCCAGTACTGTGTCTAGCTCTGGGGCCCCCAACATAAAAAGGACATGGAGCTGTTGGAGCGAGAGATTATCACAGTTTTCTAGTACCTATAGAGGGCCTACAAGAAAGCTGGAGAGGGAAAGTTTACAAGGGCATGTAGTGATAGGACAAGGGGTAATGGCTTTAAGCTGAAGGAGGGTAGATGGGGATCAGAATGCAAATGGTTTCATCTCATCAATATTCATAGGAATGACTTCAACTTCATAGTTTAATTGCACAAACTACCAATTACTACATGCAGTCAAGTCCATACTCTAGTCCAGATACCAATTCTCAACAAAATAAGTTCACAAAAGGTGCTCTTAACATCACACAATCTTTTCCATGAGACATCTGATATTTCACGCTAACTTTTTGCATCATAATGATAGCTGATCAATTATGAAGGACTGGTAAGAACAACTGTTGTAGTCCATTAACTTTATAATGGTTAACAACCGTTGTGCTAATCAGTGGAAACAGAAAATACGAGTTTTATAATATTGCCATCGAAGAATTAATTCTAGCAATCACAACTATTCAACATCTAGAGTCTTTGTGCAGTTGCTCCATTTGTGTGGTTAAATGCTTGAAATCAATACCAGGAGCAATTAATTACAAAGGTAAATTTCCTATTCTAAGAAGAAGAAACAATTATTCCCCGTCTTTGCCTAAAATTGCCTGTTGTGTGTCCAAATGAAATGGGCACAGAGCTCTGTCTTTCTGAAAGCACAAGTAAAAAATAGTTAAATGAGCTATGAAAAGTATTTCTGTCAACACATGTCCCTATAAGGGTGTTTAAGGCGCAGTAACAATATATTTTCAGTTCTGAAAGCTGGACAGAATTCAGCTCTTCAGTGAAAATCATATAAATTAATATAACACCTTATAGTGCCATCTACTGCTAAAGCTACTAATTATTCTAATTTATATGCAATCAGCATATAAATGTGGTTTTTGTGTTTTAGCACAAAAAGCCTTGGGAAATATAATTCAAAAGTGAAGAGATGGTATAGCATGGCTAATTGTGTGATGTAACACAAATTATTGCCAAATCAATAGCTACATGGATTAGACAAAATTAATCCAAGAAGGTAATTATCAAATGTGGAAAAAGTATGAACAGTTTAATCTTTCCCCGACCCCTCAGCCTCCCTTCTTTTCCTGGAATTTAATTCTGAGGAATCACACTTCTGTGTTATTGCATGTGCGTGCACACTAATCAAAGGCAACCCTTGGCGACTAGCCTCTTTGCATTAACAGTGCTTGGGGTCAAAATGCTGTAGTAGACCTGACAGCATATTTCACCATTCTAAACAAGAGATACTTATGCTCTAGGTTAAACAATATTTTTCCCCTTCTGGGACTCTGGTCTTATAAACAGTTTTGCAAATAAATATCTGAACTTTCGTGATGCATCATGAGTCTTGGGGCAATTATTAGGTTTGTATTATGAACTCTAGCATTTAGGGAACAGGAAGGATGAGAGTGTGTAAACCTCACCAGAATGATGTTAGTCCCAAATATAACCACAAAATTAATGATTTATTTTATTAATCTAAAAACACAAACCTAGGACCAATGTCCAGACACCTTGAGAAAATACATGTCCCAAGGGTAGAACTGGACATTCTGTAGATGACATTACTCCTAAATCAACACAGAACCAGAAGAGGAGATGAAAGTGGCAAGCGACATTGAAACAAGAATGTTGTTGAAACATTTTCCAAAGCTGCTATAAAATTGTCATCTTTTGATATTCGTGCTTCTGTTAAGACTAATTCTAATACCTTGTTTAACGCAAGTTATAACACAAGTGGAGGCACGTCTCTAGCACTGTTACTAAACTTAGTGGATTTTCTGATGTCATGCCAACAGAAAACCACCACATCAAAATTTTGGTCTTGTCTGTATAATATTTAAGTCCATGTTTTCAATTTGACCATTTAGGAAGAAATGCAACTTATAGATCCAGTTTTGGACTCACTTGTCAGCAATATTGCATGTAGTGTCTCCTGAGTATCTTCTTATTGCTGTAAAAAAAATCTGAAATAAACAACAAAGAGCTTGTCTGTAATACAGTAGGAAATCTGCAAATTATTACTGTTCTGCGTATTCATCAAGAAAATATATGCAACAACAAAAAAAAAAGTGTCATACACGGTCAGCCTCTTCTCGCATATAACTAGCGATAGGATCAGAGGGAATGGTTGCAAGTTGCATCAGGGGAGGTTTAGGTTGGAGATAGAAGAAATTTCTTCTTGGAAAGAGCAGTCACGCATTGAACGGGTTGCCCAGGGAGGTGATGGAGTTACCGTCCCTGGAGGTGTTTAAAGAAAGGTTGGATCTGGTACTTAGGGACATGGTTTAGTGGGTAATAGGTGGTGGGGGGATGGTTGGACTAGATGATCCTTGAGGTCCTTTCCAACCTTAATGATCCTATGATTCAAGTGAAGTGGAAAACTAAAGAGGAACCTCAACATTTTGAGAGTTTTCAACATCAAGATATACTTCTCAAATTGAGGAACCTTAAAATTTGTGTCATATGCATATACTCTACATTCACTGGAATTCAGGTTTAGAGGAAAAATTCAGCTACAAAAACTGAAATAATCTTGCATTCAAGGTATATTAAGTTTCATATGCATTCAGTTGCCAGGCACTTGATCTGAGACTCATCAGTCTCCCTATAAGTATGTTTTATTACTTCATTTAAAGGTTACAAAGATCGTTTCCAAAATGTATTGATTTGCTATTCACCTGGTCTTCCTCAGCTACAAGGACTCTTTCTCCCCTGGAGCTGACAATCAGAACTTTAAACACTTGATAACATCAGCGTCATTTTTTCTGGCATGTTTCAGCGCTGATATTCCTGACTATTTATGAATTTCATTATTGTCAAAGTGCAAATTATTAAATGAATGATTACCATGTCAGATTGCAACTCTTGGCACATTTATATTTTTATTTTACATGTTTCTTTTTATAGTTTTATAATTTTATTTATGAATATCTCCAACACTGTGACAGAAAATATAAAACAAATTAAAAGGGGCTACGATTGCTACTTCGATAAAAAGGGAGATAATTTCACAGCTTTATTATGGTTACAGAATGACAAATAATCTGTCACTGGGCAATCTTAGTAGGTTTGGGTTTGGTGGAGTTTTAAATGTGTTTAATGCTCTGATGATTCATGCACCAGATTGACGGTATTGTCAGCACTAACGATAGTTTTGGGCACAATAATCACTTATGCTAAATATAATCTTCTCTCTCATCAAAAGGAAATGTTCATACAACTTATCTTCAGAAAATGGATATTTGCAGAGCTGGATTGTGACTTTGCAGTTTTTCAGCTGACCCCTAAGGATGGAATAACACTGAGTTTCACATTTGGTGACACAGCTCTCAAGTATATCATCTTAACAGAACAATCCCAGTGAAGATTTTGCTTCTCTCCCTGAATAAATCCAATAAGCACTCATATCTTCCTTAGTTCAAATATTCATCACACGTAAGCTTGGCATCATCCCAGGAAACCTTATGAAACCTCACTGCTTTCAAATAAAAAAAAAAGTTGAGGTTTTTTTTTTTTTAATCATAATGTTACTAATGGGAAAGCGCTAATTTGCCAAAAGTAATTTTCTTCCTATGAACAGAATAGCTTTGTTAACAACTCCACTGAGAAACATTTCTGGTTTTTACAGATGGTCATCAAAACTGGAGAGGCAGTAGCCCTGCAATAACCATTAACCTGTTGATCTAGGGGCTCACCTAAACAGTAGGAGAGCCACATTCAGATCCCAGCCCTGCCTCACCTTCATCAGGCAGGTTTCACTCCATGAGCCATTGGCTGTTTTGTGAATAGTACCTCTCAATCTCTTCTACTGGACTGATCTGACATTATATGAATAAATACTAGTGGCAGCAAACAAACAGAGGGTTTCCATCACTTACTGAATACTATAACCACTAGCTATAAAATCAGTGCTTTGTTGTTCTCTAGCACAACTATTTAAACTTAAAAAAATTAAAGAAATTAAGGCACAGAAGAGGAACCATCTCAGTATCCCAATGATTAGGTCTCTGAAAGCTGGAAGCCACTAGTTTCTCTTTGCTAATGAAGGATCTCTGTTCTGATACAGGACAGTCTAGTATTTAAGTCCCAGATGTGCTGTTAAAATCCTTCACTTATTACCCAAGTGAATAAACAGCAACTTGTATGTTCATCACAATTTAAAAGACAAGAAACACAGAACACAGATTGCTGTACTTGATGGTGCATATAGAATAATATTGCTTGTTTCCACACTGTTCCCAACATACGTTAATCTTCCACCTGGTAGATAATCTATGGTTGCTTATTTTACCGTGGCCTCTAGAGAAGAACTCTGGTATCATCATCATGTTTCACAACACATAACTGAGAGCAATCAGCACCTAAGAATGGTGGAGATCTGCATTTTGCTCTCTCAGAGCAGCAGAACAACTCTTCCGAAATAATAGCTAAGCTCTGGTCACACACAACATATCATTGAGTATACAAACTGCAGAACACTCAGTATCAAAGAAGGTGCTGTTCCTCTTCTCCCTACTAACCTGTATTCAAACTGAGCCTTTAGCTCTTGCAACAAATACACTACAAAAACAATGTACTCTCGAAAACGGCTTCTACAGTTTAATTTCCCTACAATGAATTTGATACACGCTACTGGAAAATAGCTTTCAGAAACAACAGTTGCCTTTCTTATCCTTGCCTTAATGTGCAATGTATTTATATTTGTGGTGCTAGAATTTCTTTTTCTTTCAATCGGATAAAAATTTCATGATAGAATTAAAAAGGACCAAGCTTTAAGCTTAGAATTAGGTAAGTACTTAGTTGTAAAGGAGTGTGTACAGAATGACACACTCATTTATGCTTTCTTTCTTATGGCAGAGGATTCTTCATTTAGATATGCTACAAGAAAAATAGATCTTCTGTTCTTTGTAAAATTAAATGTTACTGATGCATGCATTTTTCCTGAAGTCTATTTTTGATAGACATCTAATACATTGAATCATTCTGGTTTTATCAGGCTTTGCACAACTGAATGTTGACAATAGAAGAATATTTTAGATAAATATTTTTAGCCAAGACGAGACTGTGGGGGCAGAAATCATTGTCATTAAAATGATCCAGTTAACCTTGTACAGCTGCTCTAGTTCTTTAAAAATACAGCCTGCCTGATCTATTATACTAATCACAGATGAATAAACCTAGGTAGTAAACCTGGTTCATTACTTCATGGTGACTGTCACACGACAATACACACTGACTGTGCAGAATTCATGTGAAAATAAAATCCACATTTAACCTTGGAGAAGTCCATGAAGTTCGTTGACCTATTCCTGCAGACAGCCACCGAGCTGGGATAGACTGCTCTTTTTGCTTTCAACAGCCAGTCAAGCCTGATCTAAATTAAAGAAGAATTTGCAGGGCAGAAGAATTCTTTATTTACAGTAAGGAATGTGAATGCTATACCAATGCTTTCACCTAAATAAGAACATCAATCTAGAAGAGACGACTATAGATTTAAATAAGTGTATTTAATGGAAATAATGTTATTTCTCTGAACCACACAAGTTCTGAGATAACCAGCACCCGTCTGCACATACACATCACCACTAAATGTCCACACATGAACCAAAACCTGGAACTAAATTTATAGTAACACATATTTACTAATGCAATGGAAGAAGATACAAGTTCAAATAAGAGTGAAAAAACAGTCCACTGCACCTGCCAAAAGTCCAGTTCACGCATTTCATTTAAGCCATTTAGCTTCTGTAGAAAACAATTGAACAAGAAACCAAGATGTCTAGTAGCTACCCCTTTCTTCCCAGCCTGAATGTACAACCTTTCATCACAAGGAGGCTCAACTTTCAGCAGAAACCTTGAATGGTGCAGACCACAAAATTCTGTGGTCACTAAAATACCTTAAAAGCAGTTCTTCCCAACTCTGATACTAAAATATATGTTCACTATACAAATACCATGTATGCAAAGATGGCAGACTATTAAATAAAAAGGGGAGCAGCCAAATTAATTTACAAAGTTTGGGATGGGGAAATAGCTGTCTTTACAGAAGGGTTACAGAGTAAATAATTTTCAGACAGCTCATGTGTTTGCTGCAACAAAGAAAAAGAAATCTCATGACTGCTGGGTATTATATTTTCACAGATATGCCAAAATCAGACCCCAGTTAACTTGCATATTTTATATGGTCTTATGAAATAACATGTTTAGAACTGAGACCAAAACCCATAAGATTTGCAAGTGTCCTCGGTGCTTGTTCTGCCTCGTGAGCCATAAAATTTCTCAGTCTTGTTGGGTTATCACAGAACACGTACATTTTTCCACTCCAGTGAGACACTGACTAAGTGGAATCCAGCCCATCAACTACCAAAAAAAATGATGGGCCACAAAACCACTCCAATATTTAGAAATGTTTGTGTCTCATTACTATTCACACATGCAAAAACAAAAACAAAAACAAACAAACAAAAAAAAAACCAAACCCAAAAAAAACACCACAGTTAAAAAATGAAATTAAAATGTAGTGCCAGAGAACAGTAGCACAAACAGCTTTAGGTTTCTGTGACTGGCAATTATAGTGCAGACAATCCATGCAAGCACTGCCTTTGGCAGAGTTACAGAGAAACTCTTTAAAAGCATTAAATGGCTTAAGAGACAGAAGACAGCAAAGAGGCAGGAGGCACTAGGAAGCAGGATTGTGTTCCTCATACCAGTAGTGTCAGTTGCATCTGAAAAAAACAGCACTGAGTGAGCTCACCCACATGACAATTTGCACCTCAGCAAAAGGCAGTTTGCATAAATAGGAATAACTGTAGCTTATTTGGACACAGAGGCAATGCATGTTTAGCTAACAGCATTTAAAAGTAACTCAATTTTTATTTTGCTCAGATCAGCAAGTTAACATCTTAAGAACCTTGTTCAAAGCAGTATTTGCAGAGGGAAAAAATACGGAGTCTTTCTTTGCTTCCTTCCACCTGACAAGAGCTATGCCCCATTCATGGCTCTACAAAGAGCCATGTATAGACTACAGGGACACAATATCTGTCAAAAGGCAAATCCAGAACAAGTGTTCACATAAAAGTAGTGCTGCAGAAAAACTGCTTGAAACTAGTCCCTCTGTCCCTATACAAGACTTTTATGTTGTGGGGGCAGTAGCATTTAAAAGCTGTGTTCTGGTTTCGACTAGGATAGAGTTCATTTTCACAAGGAGTCAGGACAGGTGACCCCAAACTGGCCAAGGGTGTATGCCATACAATGTGACGTCATAAAAGGAGGTTAGTAGGGAGAAGCAGATTTGGCACAGCTCCGGGACAGCCTGGGTGTGGGCTGAGTGTCCAGTTGCTGAATTACCTTGTGTTATAACCCATTTTGTATATTCTATTATAAGTACCACTTTTATTTTCCTCTCCCTTTGCTGTCCCAGTAAAGTGTTGTTATCCCAACCCATGAGTATGACTTTTTTTTCTGATTCTCCTCCCCATCCTGCTGGGGATGAGCAAGCAGCCACATGGTGCTCAGCTGCCGGCTGAGGCTGAACCTCGACAAGCTGTAAGATTCCCTCCACCATGGAAATCACTTGCCCCCCTGCCCTCCTAGTTTTATTGCTGTACAAACATGCTATTTTCCTCTTTATTAATGATTTTTTTTCCATTGGGAATGTCACATGAATTCTTCATAAAGACTATTTATTTTCAGAGGAAAATAGAAAAAACTTACAGATTCTCTAATTTTTAATTGATTTTATTTTGCCACCTTTATTTTCCTCCTGAAAAAAAAAATGAGAAAGAAGTGATTACACATCTTTTTTTGAAAAGAAAGATGGAAAAAAAAAGTAAAATATTACTAAATGTCAATAAAACTTGAATTTAACTGAATGAGTTTGTAGCTGCTGCAGCCTTAGTCACCAACCACTCCATAATAATTTGTGGACAAGAGGAAAGGGACAATGTTGAAAGACAGCAGGCAACTTGTTCTTTGAGATGATAAGTTGATGTGCTGTGGAGAACCACCAAAACCATTGACAGGAAGAAAGTGTTGGACGAGAGTAAGTTAGACAGGAGTGGTAGTCTGCTGTTAAAAATTTTAGGAGTACGGAAATAGCCTAAGCTGACATAATTGTCCTTTTTGCTGCACATCAAGCATGCATCTCCTAAAAACTACACTGACTTCCCAGTGGTGTCATTATCACCGAGTGATGGAAGAAGGCTTTGGTTATGGAAGGAAAATTGTACAGATGCATGAAGCAGTGGTAAGTATTCAGAGTAAGAGAAAGCAGAGGATGTTATTTATTCCATTGTAATAAGGAATCGAAGGAAAACTCTTGTGGAACTGATTGCAAGGTAAAGTTACTTGCTAAGCATTGTCTCTGGCCCTGCTTGAAGCATGTGGTCATTCTTTATTTTATCGATTTGATAAATCACTCCCTGCTGTTCTCTCTTATTACTGCTTTGTAATTTTGCTGTGTAGACATCAGCTTGCACTGTAAACGTGTTTATTGGGAAAGTCTATAAAAATACTGAGAAGGAGAAAAGAGGCTGAACATGTGAGAGAGATAAGTGTATCAATATGAGGCCCTGATAAAAGTAAACTCTAAGATATCTGCAGTCTCTTAACAGACTGCCACTAACTCCACAGCTTATGTGTTGGGGTTTTTTTTGGCTTGTTTATTTGCGGGGGACAGATGTGTTTGCTTTTGTTTAAATAGTAAAAAAATACCTGTATTTTTGTTTATAGGTAGAATTGGCTTGCTTTACTTGCACTGAGTGTGGAAGCAGTGAGATTATTTATTCGTCTGGCTGGTAGTTGATACAAAATTGTCAAATAGTTATTAAGAAAGATCTAAATTGAGATAGGTATTAAGTATTTACTTTTGGCAATGGCAGACATATACATGTAAAAATGCACTAGTAAAATTAAATACAAAAAATACCAGAAGTCAGAAATAAGTGTTCCAGTCATAGATACCCTCCAAGGTACTGGATGCCATTGAAATAGGTCAAAGAGGCTACGACTGTAAGGTTTGAACAGAAGCAGTCTGTAATATTTTGTTGTTGTTGTTATTGTTGTTGTTTTGATAAGTTTTTTTGTTGTTTTTCATTTTCATTCAGATTACACATCTTTGTTGCCAGCCAGTCTACCCTATAAGGAAGATCTCTAATGTGACTTTTTTTCCCCCTGCAAGTCAGGTAATCTCCATCTCTCAAGGAATGAACTGCTCAGCTAGTTAGCACGAATGCCACTGCTTGGCACTGTATACAGCTAGTTGAAAACTGTCAGCTGAAATTGCTTTTCGGGGAAAACATGATTCCTCAAAAAGAAAATTTTGCATGAAATTGTTCTAAAAGTTTTTCCCCAATCAGCTCTGACTTGAACACCACAACCTAGAGCTGCCCACTCTGCCAATAAGTAGCCAAGGCAAAGATTGCAACTTGCAGTTTTGTAATTCCACTGACCCATGCTGTGTCAGGATATCTAACTTCATAATCACTATGCTTTTTCCCCCATGGGTTATGATTTTTTTCCTGGATATAATGAATGGCAGGAACCAAGTGTGGAGGTTGTTAATACATGGATTAGAAGAGACACGTATGACTCTGAAAGAAAAAGTAAAGCTTTAGTTAAATGCTATTAGAAGAGTATTTTGTATGGCCATGGCTACTTAAACAAACAGAGACTGTGAAGGGTCAAAGCACCCTTGACTAAAAACATGCCTGGTTCTATCCATACTTTTATTTGTCTCGTTGATATAACCTTCCAGCCATACAAATGGAAAGGGCTCTGATAGCCTCTGAGAAATGACACACTCGAGTTCTTGCCAAGTCTGTAAAGAGGACATGTGAAAGGGGTGTTCTCTGCACTTCACCCTATACTTGCTCACCAGCACCCCAGCAGTCTTGCAGAGCTTTTGAACAACAGAGCTTCTTCCTCTTCATCATTTGAAATCCACACTGTGTGACTGAGTCAAAACACATACTGTTTTTACCTCCCCAGCAGATATACTTAAAGATAGAATTCACACACTCTAAATAGTTTTGGGTATTGGATTTGCATGGGGATAAGCTCAGGCTGGCACATACTGCTGACTGGAAATATGTGAACAAGTTGTGAGAGATCAAAACACATCCAATACTGGCTTACAGGAGATGGACATATCATGACTTTTTTAGCCAAGGACAGACACATGTTAAGTAACAACAAATAGGAGACAAACAGGCATCTTTATTCCTCTAGATCCTCAATATTTCACGTCAGAATAGAAATGGACCTCTTGCATCATTCCACATGGTGGTGAACAGCATTAAACTGGAATTTAACACCTGGTAAAGAGTACGGTCTCCATTGGTTTTTTTCATGCGTGCTTAAGCATGGGATCACTTTTTTCATAGAATCATAGACTCACAGAACAGTTTGGGTTGGAAGGGACCACAAGGATCATCTAGTTCCAGCCCCCCTGCCATGGGCAGGGACACCCCCCACTAGACCAGATTGTCCAAAGCCCCATCCAACCTGGCCGCGAACACTTCCAGGGATAGGGCCTCCACAACTACTCTGGGCAACCTGCTCCACTGCCTCACCACCCTCACCATAAAGAATTTCTTCCTAATGTCCAATCTAAATCTCCCCTCTTTTAGTTTGTACCCATTACCCCTTGTCCTTTCACTATACTCCCTAAGAAACAGCACCTCACCAGCTTTCCCGTAGGTCCCCTTTAGGTATTGAAAGGCCATGATTAGGTCTCCCTGGAGCCTTCTCTTCTCCAGGCTGAACAAGCCCAAATCCCTCAGATGGAGAGGTGCTCCAGCCCTCTGATCAACTGTGTGGCCCTCCTCTGGACTTGCTCCAGCAGCTCCATGTCTTTCCTGTTCTGAGGACTCCAGAGCTGGAAGCAGTACTCCAGGTGGGGTTTCACAAGAGTGGAGTAGAAAGGCAGAATCACCTCCCTTGACCTGCTGGCCACACTATTTCTGATGCAGCCCAGGACACGGGTGGCTTTCTGGGCTGCCAGCGCACACTGCCAGCTCATGTTAAGCTTTTCATCAACCAGCACATCCAGGTCCTTCTCCTCAGGGCTGCTTGCAATCCGTTCTCTGCCTAGCCTGTAGCTGTGCTCAGAATTGCGCCAACCCACATGAAGGACCTTGGACTTGGCCTTGTTGAACTTCATGGAGTTCACACGGGCCCACCTCTCAAGCCTGTCAAGGTCCCTCTGGATGGCATCCCTTCCCTCCAGAGTGTTGACTGCACCACACAGCTTGGTGTCATCGGTAAACTTACTGAGGGTGCACTCAATCCCACTGTCCATGTTGCTGACAAAGATGTTAAACAGTGTCAGTCCTAATACCGACCCCTGAGGGGCGGTACTTGTCACCGATGTCCACTTGGACATTGAGCCGTTGACCACAACACTTTGAGTGTGGCCATCCAGCTAACAATATTAGGTTTTCACTCCGAACTACCTTAAACCTACTATTTGGAGTGAAGCCAATAGCTTAAACAGTACAAAAAGCCTCCAGAGAGATTTTACTAAGGGAGGAAAGAACCATAAATCACAGACATACTTTGTACAAAGAAGTACAGAGGTGCTGAGATCAAACCTGTTATCTATTAAACTATTAAAGTCTGTTGTTCCTGACCAATCTTTCTGGCATCTTTCTTTTCCTTTGTTTCAAAAATATGAATAATCAACATGTTTGGATATAGATTTCAAAAGACAAATTCAATTGGTTTTATTTGAAAGTAAGAGGAAGAGTAATATTTGAAAAGTTAAGTGAAATGGCTATCACCTTCTCAGAAGAGACATGATTCAGGTTTTGGTACAGCTAAGTGTAAATTCTGCATCTCTGAAAAAAAACCCAACAACTATCTACTGCTTATTTTTCAGCTTCAGAGCTTTCAAAAATGAAAATAGATCTTCAAGCTAAATTTTGCTACTTGCTTTTATAAACATACCAAATCCCAGGCAGAATTAACGTCTTGAAATTCACCAAGATGAAGCTTGTGCAATCTTCCTCTAAAATGCCAGGAATCAAGAGACATCATTTTTCTTCATAGGAAAACATAATTGATTTCTATTAGCTTGATATCACTATTCATAAAACTTCATGATGCCCCCAGTTTACTCTAAAGTCAGAATTAAGAAGTTGCTCAAAATTTCTTGTAGGTAGTTAAGTTAAAAACAACCAGGGAGAAAATTAATTTTAAATGTAAACTTAATGTCTGAAGCAGTTATTTATCTTTCCCTGCGTAATTGATAGTTGTGTGGATATAAATAGATCCAAATAATCAAGCTCCAGAATTTAATAAGTGCAGGAAATGTTACTTATCTCAGATTCTTCCAAACCCACACAGAATTGAGTTGTTTCATATCTTTTCTGTTACACTCAATGCAACCATCGAGGAGGCAAGGGCATGGAAAGGGGACCCTGATAGAATAACCTTGGATCTTTTAGTAGTCTTGTCTGAAACTGGTTTTGTCTAATATGAGCGTGATTAATGTCCAGTCCCTGAAAGGCTGTCATCTCATATGTCTATATAAACAGATATATTTATAATTCTGACAGATACATATATAAATTTGAGTTTTAAAAGAAACTATCAAATTGTACCATCTCAATTCCACAGAAGAAAATGTTTCTTCTTTCCTCTGTTCTCACATTGTTCAGTGTGTACCGGGGTGGCAGTGGAGGGGTGGGAGGTGGGGAGGAGATCAGCAGGATGCTTGTTAACTAAGTAGAATACACCATTAAATGAAACTGAAGCAAGAAATGTTTAATACATTGTGAAATCCATGATTAACCAGAGTGTTTGTACGAAACAATGTCAGCTATTTCAGTCTTCAGATATTTTGCTATCACAAACTCACTGAGGAAATGACAGATCCAACCTGTAAGATATTGAAGACGACAGTCAATACTATGGGTGATGATGCAAGGCAACTAGACCGTTATAGATAATTTTGGTCCATTTAACACTGTGTAGTATCAGGGTTTAACTGGCAAACTAGTCAATGAAAGGAAGTGAGAGCCCATTACTGAATTTAAAATAATCAAAACTGGAGCCAGGATCTCTCCCCTGGGTTATTGTATCCTGGCAAGGTACCATGGAGAGGCTTGCATGCTAGCATCATGTTGTGTGTGTGTTCTGTGGATAAGACTTGTTTTCAGAAATATGACTCAAACCCTTAATTTATGCTGTGAATTCATAGAGGAAAGAAAAGAAAAATGAAAAAAAAAAAGTCTAGTAGATTTCTTTCATATCTTTGACATAATCATTGACAGGGACACATTATTGTAAGATAAGAACACAATTCATTCTGCATACACAAGAAGTTAGGAAGGTGCTAATACTTAGAAGAAACTGAATCCCAAGTGCCTTTGATCAGCTATACCTGTTTCAGTAAGCATTTGCAAGGGAAACAAGTAAAAATGCTAGAGAAAGAAAAACCAAAGAAGCAATAACGTATGAGTCTGACTTGAGATATGCATTACAATGAAAATACATAAAGTTTCCACCTTCTCTAAAATATTTCAAGAAGGCACTGAATCAGCAGAGGTATTTTTTAAAATATTCATGCTGGCTGCTCACTCCACACTGCATACAGATAATCCTCCCTTGCCAGATGTGCTGCAAACTATTCTGAATGTGGACAACAAAAGCCCTAAAATAAGGAATTAGGCCTCTTTAAAATGAATTACCACCCAGTCACTGTTGCAGTTTGTATTTCATATTTTCATGTCTATTTCATTTAGCTACAAACCCATGCACAAGAACATGCAGGTCATCAGAAGCTGTGGGCAGCTGGCTGTTCAGTGGCACCAGTACTCCATACCTTCAGATGTCCACAGTACCAATTACACACCTATAGAAATCTATACTTTATATAGGTATTGGTTTCTTTTGACTTCGATGTGTATATATATATATAACATGAACTCACAGGCTCATTGCAGTGTTACTTGAGGACATAACTATTATGAACCTGTGCAGAATATGAAACCATTGTTATCCATGTTTCAAAGCACTGTTCTTGGTATCGATTGATTACAATCACAGAAGTAGGAAACTGCTATCCCAGAGGGAAACAGACACTAGAGAAGCACATAACATATTTTTATCACAGAATTAAAATAATTTACACATTCACAATGCAGACACATACTGTATGGCATGGCTTTACTCTTCTAGCATAAAAGGAGAAATGCTGTCACAGCAAGTTTTTCTGTTAGGCCTACAGAGATTCTCTGAGTCGATATGCATCTCAAATATGGCTCCTAGCTTAAAATAATACATACATGATATTTCTCTTTTATTGGCAGAATAGAAATAGATAAAATCTGTTATCATGAACTGCATGGGGACTACCTGTTCGGTGTATCAAAAAAGACCTTAATTAAATTGTCTTTTTTAAACTAAATGATATACTGCATTATATTCAGTACATTTAAGAAGAATATATCCATAACTTTAATCACACCTAAACTCAGTTCTGTTTCGGAATACATTACACTTACAGTAAAGCATTAGGATCAAAGCTAAGTTAAAGTAGTCAAGCTTAAGATGAAACATCATTTCTCAGTGGTCCATTTGTAAAATAATGATTTACTCTTTCTCTTGTAAATTCCTTTCAAAAGGTGAGTTACTAACAAAGAAATTGGTGTTGAAAACAAGGAAACTCTGTAAAATATATTAATTCACAAAAAATTGAATGTGTTTAGGAATATAGATATTTCTCCCAAACCCCAAAAAGTATCAAGGAAACCCTTGCTCCATGAAAGGAAAATTATATTTTTGGAAAAACTTTAGAAAATAATAAGAATTAGTTCTCAGCTAAAATATAATTAACCCCTACAGCACAGTTTTATGGATGGCAACTCTTGCTGAACATATTAATTTTCTTTCCTGGGCATGCGTACAGGTATAATAGATATTATATCACATTTAGATTAAACAAACTTCATCAAGTGGAATAAATCCAAGTAAAAAACTGAGTAGCACACATAAGACCTGTTACTAAAGAATCATCAAAGAAAGTTTATTTCTATTTGAAGCTATTGCTCTGAATAATTTAACAATACTTGACTGCAAAAAAACAAATATAAATTCCACCTACAACCTTTAGAAAATACTATTTTCTATCAAGAGTTTTCTACATTTTAAACAGTAATTGTTAGAGAAAAATCTCTTCCAAATTAGAATTAAGTTTTTGCAATCCCAAAAGTAACCAGAATTACTTTTAAATCCATTAAGTTCTGGGTGTAAAGTTTAAGGTTGAATCAGCCTTTCTCAGGCAAATGATGGTTCATAAGATAGATATTTTCCAGACTGGCATCCTGCCAGAGGACATTACCAAAGACCAAGCATAGTTAACCAAAGCTGCAGTTTTGAAGAGCTGGAATATTTTGATACGGTGGAAGGTTTTTCCTAGCTTGCGCATTTATAATCTGCAAACTTCAACTATGTCAGGCATTTTTTTATACACTGAAAATTTTATTATAGAAGGTTGTTCTTCAGAAATATGTTGTGAAACTGTAATACACCTTAGCTATTAGTAACCGTTATAAGAGGCAAAGACAAACAGCAGGACTTTTAGCAACACGCAATTAAGCTACTTATGTTTCTTACACTGTCAACTATTCCCTCTCTGCTTCTTCCTTTGTGAGCATTAACAGATATGAGTAATAAAGTGGTGAAGTTTCCAGCACATAAAATCCTATGGGCCTGATTACACAGAATAAAATGCAAGAGCTTTAACTTAAATGGGAATAAAGCAGAACCCACAGTCTATACAGTTTTCCCAAGTTTTCCCAAGTGAGCCTAAGGTAAGTTTCTTTTACATTCAGACTTCAGGATTCCTTCAAGAATTTGGCATTTTGCATTCCTATGCTTCTGTACTAATGTATCATACACCATAAAATATATCCATAACTTGAGTTAACATAAAATATAAAAATATATCCATAAATTGAGTGTCCCCTCAGTAAGTTTGCAGATGACACCAAGCTGGGGAGAAGTGTCAATCTGCAGGAGGGTAGGAAGGCTCTGCAGAGGGACATGGACAGGTTGGATCAATGGGCTGAGCCTAATAGGATGAGGTTGAACAAGGCTAAGTGCCGGGTCCTGCACTTGGTTCACAACAACCTAAGGCAATGCTACAGGCTTGGGGTGGGGAGGCTGGAAAGCTGTATGGAGGAAAAGAATCTGGGGACATTGGCTGATGCTCACCTGGACATGAGCCGGCAGTGTGCCCAGGTGGCCAAGAAGGCCAACAGCATCCTGGCTTGTATCAGGAATAGTGTGGCCAGCAGGAACAGGGAGGTGATCGTCCCCCTGTACTCAGCCCTGGTGAGGCCACACCTCGAGTACTGTGTTCAGTTTTGGGCCCCTCACTACAAGAAAGACATCAACGCCCTGGAGCATGTCCAGAGAAGGGCAANGGGAATGGCTGCAAGTTGCGTCAGGGGAAGTTCAGGTTGGAGATGGGGAGAAATTTCTTCTCGGAAAGTGTGGTTGGGCATTGGAACGGGTTGCCCAGGGAGGTGGTGGAGTCACTGTCCTTGAGGATGTTTAAAGAAAGATTGGATCTGGTACTTAGCGACATGGTTTAGTAGGTAATATAGGTGGTAGGGGGAGGGTTGGACTAGATGATCCTGGAGGTCTTTTCCAACCTTCAATATTCTATAATTCTATGATAAAATGAGTATCACAGATTAATATTATTAGAAAGTCCATTTGATGGACATAAGAAAGTAGAAAAGTCAAATAATTCTATTGAAAAGAGATGAAAAATTAGCAATTGCACTCTACAAAATCACATTTATATTGCATAAACTTGATGCTAGAAATAGGCATTTAAAATCTTCATGATAAAACATCATATGAATTCACATAAATAAAGTGTCAATGCTGTATAAAAAGTTTGAAATAGGTAGTTACTTTAAAAAAAAATGCAATAAATGTTCTGGATATAATAGTAACAAAAGCCGAAATCCAAAGCTGAGAAAGGTTTAATGCTGTGACGTGTGGTCCACTCAATTTCATGTAAGGAAGAACTGGAAAAGACAGCCCAGAGCTACTCATCACCTTTACTCGTCTTGGCACATAACAGCAGATACAAGTAAGATTTCAGAGTGCTAAGGAGCTAGACTTCTATATTAGTCAAATGAGATTGGTTTCCTCCACATTTTTTACCCTTTTAAATGAGAAAAAGATTACTCCTAGAGGATAAATACCATTATAATAACAATTCAAATATTGTAATGCCACAAATACTCATATAATTGTAGAGCTGCTTAGTTCAAGGACACTTCACTAGAAACAATAATAATAGACTAAATTCTGCCATTCATTATAGCTCTCAGTAATATTGGCAACTGAAAGCTTGATCTAGCAGAAGTTTAGAGGCAAGCAAAGTCTATCACTTGAAGCTGCCTTTTTAAAAATTAAATTTGAAATGGAAAATATCTTTCACATCTTTATGTACATTTAATAATTATAATTAGTATCATTATTAATTTTAACTAACATTTCGTGGTCAAAGTGCACATTTTATTCACTGCTACTTCCATTTTTACTGCTTTGGAATTATCTTATATTGCAGAGTTGTTAATGTTTACTCTTCTGAAAGGTGGCAAATGCTGTAGAACCTCAATAAATTATTTACATTTTTAAAGACCAAAAGCTTCTTAACATTTGCCTGGAAGAGTACATTTTGTGTTTTGGTCTGAAGCTGAAAATGTAAATTAACATCTTCTGGTCTGATTCTTTTCTCGCTCTGTCAGTGCTATTCTCAGTTAGAATGGTGCAAATGAGATAAATCAAGGACAGGGCATATAAAGACCTCCAAGAATGCCTTAATGCCTTCAGAGCTCTGCACTGAACTTATTTTCAGTTGCTGTAAAAGAGAAATACTGCAGACGCTCACAACAATATCAAGATTGAGAAAAAGGTCTCAATAATAGAAGTTCCTACTTCAGGATCTCAAAGTGTAGAGCGACCATGTACATGGATGATCTCTTCAGCTTTATTGATAAAAGAGCAGGGCACATGAGGCAGACAGAAGATAGAGGTGTACCTGTTGATCCTGACAGTCCTCTACCCTGAAGAAAGCAAAGAACATGCGGCTGAGGTTAAAGACGTTTTATCAGTAACAAATGAATGTGAGCAGTAACTGATCTAAAGTCCAAAATACAAGCAGAGAGAACCAGTGGCAAAGGGTTATTTATTATTCTTTTTTTGTTGTTGTTGTTTTCGGGGACGAGGGAGAATTAAAGCTTGTTCCATGATTTTATGTTTATTTTCTATAAAGATATTTACTTTGTATATAATTTTCACACAAGACTGAAGAACATCTTGAGATGGCTTGAAATTTTAGTATTTACCAAAGGAACTCACTCTACTCTGATCTCGTGAGATCCCATCTGGAGTACTGCATTCAGCTCTGGGGATCTGAATATACAAAAGACTTGAAGCTGTTGGAGGGAGTCCAGCGGAGGNAAGAGTGACAGGACAAGGAGGAATGGGTTTAAACTAAAAGAGGGTAGATTTAGAGTAGATATTAGGAAGAAAATCTTTACTGTGAGGGTGGTGAATTACTGGAACAGGTTGCCCAGCGAAGCTGTGGATGCCCCATCCCTGGAAGTGTTCAAGGCCAGGTTGGATGAGGCCTGGGGCAACCTGGTCTAGTGGAAGGTGTCCCTGCCCATGGTGGAGGTGTTGGAACTAGATGATGTTTGAGGTCCCTTCAAACCCTAACCGTTCTATGATTCTATAACAAGTAAACTCAACATGAGAGAAAGTAAAAGATATGCAGATAATAAACAAGAAACTGAAGGTGGAAGGTGACATCTCAATATCTACATATGATATAGGGAGCTACAGATCTAATTCCTGAGACTTTAAAGGCAAGTGCTGTACACTTAGTACAACAAAAAGGGACAATGTAAATGGCAATATAGTCTCAGTTGCATAGAATTAGAATGGCAAGCCTAGAAACAAGGATGTTGCATAAAATGAAAAAGCAAGAACCTGCTAAGAATTTTAGCTAGACAGAACTATGATTTGTATGCAGCTTACAAGTTTGCAGTTTAATTTGGGTTGGCAGAGCAGACTACCTTAAGAGTAGCTGTAGAGGATGAGCAAAGGACAGAACACAAAGCTCATGGACTAAACCCCAAATCCAGGAAAGAAGACTCCTATTTAGCTACATGCTATAAAGTGGTAAGTGCCAGAAAAACATTGTGAAGGAAAACTTTCAAGAAGCATGGAATGTTTACTGCAGCTTCCTGACAGGTCACACTTGATGAAAATAGGATGTGTTGCAGCGTCAACTGGAACACAACTGAATGTGGTTTAAAAACACACTTACCACCATCTAAGACAGAAATCCCAAAATTAAACAATGTATGTAAGCACAAATTTTTTTTGCTTTGTTTCAAGGGTAAGAAAGTAAAGCAAATTTGCAGTTTTGAATGAAAACAGCCAAAGAAAAGGAGGTTGGGGAAAAGGTAAATTAAAAGATCAGAGAGGGAAAAAGGGCAAATAGAGGTTGTTGTTGTTGTCTGTAGACGCTATCATGAGTAATGAATTCATGCTGAATTTTGCCAATTTTCTCATAAAATACAAGCAAGAGTCTGTGTGTAGAGTAGGCATGAGGCAGTGATTTTATGCGGGTGAAGACTTCTGATAAAGCAAAGAAAGATTAAGAGACTTTTGAAATGAGGAATAGGATAGGGAAGACCAAAAAAAGGGCAGAAGTATACAAGAATACAAGTAACAGTGTGGAAAACCAGAACAGGTTATATGGTTTACAGTCCCGTTCCTGTCTAGTGTCGACATTTCATCACCCTATAGTTGAAAAGGTGTTACAGGAAGGATATGGAATAGGAGGCAGCTAGGACTACTGCTGCACAACTTGTAATGTAACTGGAAAAAACCAAAAATCAACAAGGAAAAAAAATCGTACAGCAATATCTTATATGATGCAGAAAATTCCCCTCTCCATTCTTATCACTATCTTAGACTAATAGTTTGAAGCTGATTTATTTTCTTTGCATCAAATATTATTGTGCTACACAAAGTTCAATGAGCTATAGAATGTTCCAGATGAACACAGTATTACATGAATATGACAAAGTAATCTCATTTTCTCTCTATACAAAAGAAGGAATAATTTCCTCTTGACAGGAAAATATTTTACTGAAACAGAGCAGCAGACAGTGGCCTTTCATGCAGAATGGGAATGGGGAAAACAGTTTAATAATCAGCAGTTTATATGTCCTGATGTGTGCTGTGTATAGTGAGCATTGAAGATGATTTATAGTCAAGAGTTACAAAGAGAATGAAGGCTGGAAATGACAGTGAAAACCAGCAGAGCTGCTTGTCATTGTCATCATGACAAAGTGTTTTGTTTGTTGGGTGGGGTTTTTGTTGTTGTTGTTGTTTTTTGTTTGTTTGCTTGCTTGCTTGGGTTTCTTAATTACAACAGAGAGATGATGATTTTAACATAAAAGCACTTGCTACCCTGTCACACTATTCAGCCTGACCAAGCTTTCTAAAAAGAGTGAATACAATGCATATCAAATCAGCTTAGTAAAGAAAACCTGTTAGTTTGCATGACCTTTCTGAAACAGGGAGCCAAAGTCATTCATTTTACTGGAGCACTGTTAGTAAAAGACAGAGTAGCACACAGCTTTCTATTCCAAAGAACTATTACCTATGTGTCTGCATGAGCAGGGGTGAGTCAACCTAGGATAAGTCAGTATGTTAATATTTAACAGGTGCAAAAAAGGTAGTTTAGCATTGGTAGATAGAGATATGTTATTGGTGTGTTTTCTGGGGAGGGAATCTCTGAGAAGATAATCTTTGCAACACCAAACTGCATGATCAGCTCTGTTCTCTCTGCTCTAAGGAGTGACTCACCAATGGGTCACCTGTTAATTCAGCAGTCTTCAAAGGCTCAGGATTGGTAGCATCCTTATTTCCCAGAGATGGATATGAGCACAAAGTGGGAGAGTGGCTTTTTTATGACCGTCTCTAGAAAACAGCCAGTCCAGCAAATTAACCTGAATCCTTCCTAGGTGAATTTCACTACTAGTAGGATCCCCTGCTCTTCAGAGATTAGGGTAAAGTACACTTCAATTGCCTATACTTCCCTCTTCTTCTCTCCTCCCCCTTTCCTCCTCTCCTCCCTCTTCCCCCCAGTCTTTCAGCAGGGAAATATAAAAAACCTTTAAATCCTTCATCACTCATCAGCTAACTGTCTGAACACAAGCACATTGATATTATATCTCAGCTCTTTGCCCTAGGGCCAGTCTTCAGCTCACTGTTTATGCAGGGTCTGCTGGGAGCATACTTCTAATGTTGCTATTCAGAAATTAATATATCATAGTAGAGTATACACAAATCCAGTGATGCACATACATTATGCTCTAAAAAATGCAGGATATTGAAATATGCATCATGTACATGGTATGTTATATACAAATTAAATTATTTGGTGATGCAAACCAATATACCAGCAGAGAAATTTCCCAGATGTTAAGAGCAGTACTCTTAAACTTAAAACATTAAAATTAACATAATCTATAAGCAGTACCTTCAAAACCAAAGTAGGGCCTCAGCTCTACTTTAAGCAGAAAGCTACTTTCTTCAGTTCAGTCTTGAAGTAGTTGAGCACTGAAACAAGTGCTTTAATCTCAAATGCTAAAAGTAAGTGGGCCTTCATCATGCTGAATCAGAAGCATCTCTACAGCACGCCAAGTGATCTCTAAACTAACACTAGAAAAGTGGACTCCAGGGCAGAAACACTATTTGCTTCATTAGCTCTGCTTTGCACTGTGCTGAATACAACTCTGCATCATCTTGAACATGGCTAAAAATATTGTACCATCTCTCAGAAATACAGTATCCTGGTTCAAATGATTTTATGGACATTAGATTTTGGGTTTAGGATCTAAATGTAGAATAGTGCTCAGCAACAATAGAAACAGGGAAATTTTCAATCAGTTGGGTGAAAACCAGCCCCAGAACAATGTAAGGCAGTTTTACAAACAAAACAAAGTGGTTTCTTTTTTTGTGTGCATATTCTGTTTCATGATTACTAAGATTAAATATTTGATCACCTAAAATATTAATCACAACAATTTAACTTCCAAGACTTAAAAGACAGAATTAGCACTGAACTTCCTTGAAGAACTGTGGCTGTTGTTTTGCATTAACCAGTGCCTTTTGTTATGCCTTCAGTTTCAGGAAAGGTAGAAAGATTAAAACAGTCTGATAGAATCATAGGATCATAGAATGGTTAGGGTTGGAAGACACCTCAAAGACCATCCAGTTCCAACTCCCCTGCCAAAAGCAGGGACACCCTCCACTAGACCAGGCTGCCCAAAACCTCATCCAACCTGACCTTGAACTCTTCCAGGGATAGGGCCTCCACAGCTTCTCTGGACAACCTGTTCCAGAGCCTCACCACCCTCACAGTAAAGCAATTTTTCCTTTTATCTACTACTCTAAAACTTCCTTCTTTTAGTTTAAACACATTACCCCTTGTCCTATCACTTCATGGTGTTGCAGGAGCTGGCAG
>VWZZ01002422.1:52901-79571 GCA_013399095.1 Psophia crepitans
TTTTTTTTTTTTGGTGGGGACACACACGACACACACGGATTGGTCACACCCCTGCCCTGGTAATAATATGATGACAAGCTTTTTTCCTTCTGTGACCTGGAATGAAAACATGGATGCATGGCTTGGAAGGGTAATATGGTTAGATCTCAGAGTTGAAAAGCAATGAGTTGATGACTACAGACCTCATAGTGAAATACAGCAGACCATTAAAGACTAGTTGTAACCCCTTTTATTAGCCATTATAAAGGACTTCATACAAGATGGGAGTATTAGATTTTTTACCAAGTTACCAAGAACTTGCTTGATAAAACTCCTGAAGAGTCCCTCCCTGATGGGAGGGACACCAAACAAAGCCAGAAATCTGCCTCAGGATGTACTGATGCATCCCACTTTCATTCTCTATTTGTGCTTAAGCTGTAATACATGGGAAAGGAAAGAAGAGAAAAAAAAAAAAAAAAAAAGAAAAAAAAAACCCCAAGCAAACAAATGATAGTTTATCTAGTATAATAATCTAACATAAACCCTAGAAGCCAAGTTATCTATCAAAAGGAGAGAGAGAGGAATCTTTTCTGGTTGCAAGCAGATAACCAGCAGGAACCCTTAAGTGTGAGTTAACAGAATACAAACACAGTACAAACAACAACCTAATCACTCTTCAGACCCTTCACCTGCCACACTGTTTTGCCAACACATCCAGCACCCAAGGGGTCATATAATAAAATTTATTTCCTTTCTTCAATAATCTCCTATTCTGTCAGTCTCGCCCAAAAGCTTTATCAAGCTCCATCATTAGATATTAATAGTAATTCTTTTTTAATAACAGAATTTGAGAAATATTAAAAGAAGTCTCCTAATTCTTCCTAGTCTTTTTACAAGTAGTTGTGAACATCCACTCAAATTATCCTTCAAGTTAAATAGTTTTTCTTGTCATTCAGGTTTATGCAACCTTCCTCCCCCTGGATATTCATGGGTGGTTACCAGTACTTCTTTTTCCTTTAAGGTATCTTGCTCACATATCCCAGATTCATGCTAATATTTCTAGCATTACACTGTATTTGTGGCTCAGCTATCCCACCAGCCATATCTGTTACCCTGTGGCATCTGAGAGTTGTATTAGACACTTCAACATGGGAAGGTCAGTTCCCATGATTTTCATTTCTTGATTTTGGTTTTAAGGCAAAATCTTTCTGATAAGACACCTAGGAAGGATCAGAACGTATTTCTAATAAAGATCAACTCAGCTAGTGAAACAATTTGTGCACAGCTTGCACTCCATCATTTTGGCACATCAGCATACAAGAGGAAAAAACAGTTATAAGCAACCCTTTCCCTTATCTCATTTCCACTCTTTTTTGATACACACACACAATGAATAATCTATTATACCCATTATCCAGCCATCAACAATAGGATAGTACAACAGAAATTTACAGTATGGTTTAAATCTAAACTGCTTGGAGCAGAATCTAACAGGATGAGGTAGCAAGACCTAGCAGAACGCTCACATTAAAAAAAAGTAATGGAAATGATTGCTTTAAAACCAAACACCCAGCACGTTCCTATACAAAGTTTTCCATCCAAATCCAGATACCCTGAAGGTAAGATGAACAATGGGTGAGGGGTGGTGGTGGGGTNGGGGTGGGGGGTGGTGGGGGGGGGGTAGGGGGGTGGTGGGCAGGGAGAGAGAGATTGATTTCAATAATTTTAGTCTTCTACACTTGTTGGGGGGCAACATAGAGAAAAGGGAAGAATAGTATAAAGAGTGAGAAAACATCTTTGGAAGTCTTCAGCAGCAGTTATTTAAGCATTGAAAGACAGCGAACCTGCAAAGTTCGTACTCTTTAATTTCAGTTTCCTTTAAAGGGAGCATTTAGTGGGGACATTAATATGGAACCAACCTGTAATACTGAATATCTGTTTATGCAGTAACCTTTAAACATTTAGGCATTACATAATCTTTACCACTCTTTGCCATTATTGTGCATTCTAAAGACATCAGTGCAACAAGTTCAGAGTGAAGGTTACGCAAAACCTCTATCTGAATGAGAACTCAGTGGGGATGGGGGTGGAGGGAGAAAGGTTAATTTATACTTGTTTTTTTACAAGCATACAAAAGCTCCCGATACTTTAAAACTACGATCTACTGAAGACAGAAAGGTGAATTAAATAAGATTTGGGAAAAGCTACATTCAGGGGGAAAAAACCCCCAAACAAATAAACAAACCACCCTAACAAAAAACAGCCAACCAAACAAAAAAACCCAGCTACCATGAAGTATGCCTTGCAAATTAGAAGCTTGAGCATAGCTTTAAGATCCTAAATTAAGAGCCAGCTTGACTATAGATTTTCAGTGTGCGGAGAACAAACTTCCACAGGNTTCTTGATTTTGGTTTTAAGGCAAAATCTTTCTGATAAGACACCTAGGAAGGATCAGAACGTATTTCTAATAAAGATCAACTCAGCTAGTGAAACAATTTGTGCACAGCTTGCACTCCATCATTTTGGCACATCAGCATACAAGAGGAAAAAACAGTTATAAGCAACCCTTTCCCTTATCTCATTTCCACTCTTTTTTGATACACACACACAATGAATAATCTATTATACCCATTATCCAGCCATCAACAATAGGATAGTACAACAGAAATTTACAGTATGGTTTAAATCTAAACTGCTTGGAGCAGAATCTAACAGGATGAGGTAGCAAGACCTAGCAGAACGCTCACATTAAAAAAAAGTAATGGAAATGATTGCTTTAAAACCAAACACCCAGCACGTTCCTATACAAAGTTTTCCATCCAAATCCAGATACCCTGAAGGTAAGATGAACAATGGGTGAGGGGTGGTGGTGGGGTGGTANTTTAGGCATTACATAATCTTTACCACTCTTTGCCATTATTGTGCATTCTAAAGACATCAGTGCAACAAGTTCAGAGTGAAGGTTACGCAAAACCTCTATCTGAATGAGAACTCAGTGGGGATGGGGGTGGAGGGAGAAAGGTTAATTTATACTTGTTTTTTTACAAGCATACAAAAGCTCCCGATACTTTAAAACTACGATCTACTGAAGACAGAAAGGTGAATTAAATAAGATTTGGGAAAAGCTACATTCAGGGGGAAAAAACCCCCAAACAAATAAACAAACCACCCTAACAAAAAACAGCCAACCAAACAAAAAAACCCAGCTACCATGAAGTATGCCTTGCAAATTAGAAGCTTGAGCATAGCTTTAAGATCCTAAATTAAGAGCCAGCTTGACTATAGATTTTCAGTGTGCGGAGAACAAACTTCCACAGGTCTTGCTGCATTCCTCTTCACCTGCTCCTGTACTGTACCACCACTTTTCTACTTAAACCAATACTGTGAGTGGCTGAGGTTACAAATAGCTGGGAATCCTCAGTACCTCTTCAAAAATTTTCACCTTCAGAGATCAGTTATGGCATGTATGCCATCTTTACCTATCTATATATGTCTACAGTTCTGAATCGATACTGCAAACTAGAGAATGAAAACAGCTGAAATGTCTTTTCCCAGAACACATGGGGAGGATGAGATGAGCTCTTTTGGTTGGGGTGGTGGAACAGTGCAGTGGAACATCTGCAGAGTGAAAGTTTAGCTTGAGCAGATTACTAAAAAACTTATTTTGGGTGTGGTGGTGAAAACACTCCTAAAACTGTTTTGGAACTACTGGAAATACCTTTTTTCTTTGAATAACATTGAAAAAAAATCACTTTTAAGATACAGGAAGGTAAAATTAGGGTTAATTTTTGTTTGTTTTGGTGGGTTCTTTTGCCAAACAATTTGTTCCCTGTTTTAGGAGAAACCATAAATATCAAATATATCTAAGACTATATCCCCAATGCATTTTCATGTGATATTAACACTTCTCTCACATAAGTAGAAAAATCCTGCTCAAAATAGATTTTTTTTTCCCCTTTATCCACTTGTATGTTTGGATAGCTGATTGATAGAGTACAAAAGAGGAATGTTGTCATTTCATTGGCTGCTTTTTGCGAGCAGATGTTTCTTCAGATTTTTCTGATTTACCTTTAAAATTAATATAAATTCAACCTGCAAACAGCATCATTTTAAAGTATAATTACAGCGCAAAAGCCTATTTTCAAAACATATATGCATGGAACAATAGGTTTTTTTATATACGGAAGCACTGAGTCTAGCTGTCTGAATAACTAATACAAAGCAGAAGGAAAACACAAGGGAACATTAGATTCATAGCACAGTCGTGAACAAAGCGTTGTCACAGTATTTCCCTTTTACTAAAGCTAGCAGCTGTGTGGGGTAAGCTGACTTTCCTCTTTCCTTCAGCTATGCCTTGTAAAGGCTAGGAAGTCTGATTAACAGTAGCTGGTTTGCAGCTCATTCACAGCAAGCTAGAGATAGAGGACTAGTCCAATACAGCCTGGAAAGGAAATGTGTCCTTTCAGTGAAGAACAGGGCCACTTTTTGTTAAAGAGCTCTATAGGACTTCCAGCACCATTATACATGAGCAGGTGCACATCCTATAAAAGCATTCTTTTGCAAGTGAGCTATTTTTAGAAAACACTGATCTAAAGTTTTTAAAGGACTCTAATTTACTATACCCAGAGCAAATGAGATAGAGAACTGACTGAGAAACAGAGTCAGGTTTGGTAACACAAACTATAGAAAACTTATTCCTACATGTTTCTAAAATACAACTACAATTTGGAAAGCCTGATGGTCTACAGTTAAGAGCCACAAAAATTAAACAAATTTACACTACCTGAAAGTAACCCTAGCAGTCACACAATTCCATCATGATGGTTAGCACATCCACAACAATCCTCCTGCTGACTCAATCCTGGGTCATAATTCCAGATCAATCCACTAATTCCACCACAACAACAGCTACACCCTCCCTCCATCTAGTCTATACTTTTGTGTGTGTATGCCAGCTCCCATTGTCTTACCCAGAGGATTGTAACTGGCATTGCTGGCTGGGGTTAAACCACTACAGTATGCTAACTTTTTTTCAGTATGTTCAACTAATTCCAAGCCCAATTATGCTAACTCTCTTCAAAAACTAGGAGACAGGGACTACAAGTTAGAGTAGCTTGCAGAAAATAAACTGAAACAACATTTCCCATTTTTAAAGGTTACTGAAAAAGTATTTTTAAACAGATCAGAAGGAATTCAAAAGATGGATAACTATTGGTGTTAGGGTTACTTATAGGAAAAAAAAAAAGCTGCAAACACACTCAGTTTCTCATCCATCTCTTTCTCTTCTATTGCAAAAGAGTATCTGCAGTATCATCTCACGTTCTAGAAAACAGTAGAAAGTACAGCTCTTATGCTGGAAACATCTCTTTTAGGAAGATCTTTCAGTAACAATATAAGTAAGATGTAAATCATTCTTTTTTTACTGAAAAAGTTTGAAGCAGTATTCATCATGATTATGCTTCTTAAAAAAGATAAAGCAAAACCGTAACACTGTAATAGAATTCATTTATTTGAAATTACTACTTAATTATTCCAAATCAAAATCCCATGGAAAAAACTGAGATTAAAGGTCAGACCATATCAAAGCCATGTATTAGAAATAGTATTCAGGCATAACAATAGTTATCTCTTCAAACATAAAGGAGGCATGATTCAAGTATTAAAGTTTAAAAAACATGAGACATAAATTTGCAGCAGCAATAACATTTTAATGTGTTGTGAAATCATCCACATGTACATTTCCAACATACTCAATAACTGCACATGACAGAAATTAACAGTCACCACAAAAGTCTTTTCTGTTTCTACAGCTATATTAATAAGCCTGCTTAAGCTATCTAAGTTTGCCTCTGAAGTATCGAGGCTAAGTATTTAGCTTCAGAGGAAATTATACTGAAAAACTGTGTGCACGAGTTATCAACAATTGCACATCCATCTTTGTGTATGTGTCTGGGTGCATGCTTCAACATATTCTAGTCCTTGTATCCTTCTAGATATTTAGTTACTTCTTAAAACAACATTCCAGCATATTTAAGAAAACTGTAATATGGGAAAACATCACTAATACGAATCTCAACCCCAGCTGTAGCTAAGGCCTAATAACAATAAAAATAGTTTAAAAAATCCCCGAAAACAACAGAAAAGACTGTCTCCATGCAGCTCACACATATATAGTACAAAACTAGAGGGTTTCAATAAAGTAATACTTTTACCTTATAGAACAGAATATATTTGGCAAAAATATTTTGGTTCAGGGTTTGGTCTTGCTTTTTTAAACAATGATTCAAAAGCAGGCAAAAAGATTTAAATACATAGACTCAGGCCTCTTCCATTTGTGATGCAATATCAGGGAACTATTTCAATAGATAAATAAGCCTTAGAAGTTTGGTAATAACCTTATCTGCTCAGTAAGCCTTGGGAAGAATGAAAAAAAAAATCTCATTGCATTTAGCCCTGAAAAAACTACCTTGTATACCTCAGGAATACACTTTAACTGGGCCAAACTGAAGCTCAGGGGAGGACCAAGGCTGGAAAAAATGGTTATCAGGTGAAGCAAATGATGTAATGAAGGATGTTGAGGGATTCCTATTGATCAGCCCTCTGCTTGATCGCCACAGTTTGCAACAGGACAAACCCCACTGTTTCTGCTATACTGTGTCTGTCTTGCTCACATGGGTAGGGGAAACCTGATGTGTTGTCCCTGCAGCTGATGAGGGATCACGGGGATGTTCTTCCTCATGCTGGGGAGTGCTGTCTAACACTTGCATCCCTCCCTAACTTCCTTTAATAAAGAAATATAATGATGCACATGAAAGGATATAGGTTAAATTGATAGAATCTGGTAACCTTGCCCAGGTGAAGTGTCTGTAGTAAACCTTATAACCTCCAGCTCCCCAGAGGAACTAGTCCATCTTATCAGACATACTGACTGCAATACAGAACCTTACTTTGTGGAAGTGGATGTCTCTTCCTTTTTAAAATGTATGCATTCATACCAAGCATCTGAAAAGCAAACTTCATTTAGTGTTTCAAATTATATGTTTTAAGTAGAATGAGGTATTCGTAAAGCACCTTCACAGTTTTACATCTGTACTATTGAGAAACAAAATCATTTTGCCTTACGATATTTGATGTCTTGAACATTATTATTATTATTGTCTCCTACCACAGCCATACTAACAGTGATTTTGCAATTAAGAAAACCAAAACTCAATCTGTGAGCTTGAGAAACTGAGTATTCCACACATTTTACAGTGTACTGTAAACAAGGAGGACAAAGAAAAGCAAGAAAGGCTTTATTTTAGCTGAACATTTCACAAAAATGACAAGTAGCAACTCCTCACCTCCTGTATGGGCTTCTGCCAAGTTGTCACTGTCCAAACAAAGAAATTCTTCATGCTCCAAAGTCTTGACCCCTGTCCACTAGTCTTCATCTTCAGACAGATTTTATCATGTCAAAGATTAAGTTACTGTCATGCCTTTATTTTATTTTAAGGAAAATACATCATGCACATCTCAGTGACTGCCATGAGCACTGTATTCAAAATGTGCATCAAAAAAGACAGAGACCGTATGTGGAAAATGTCAGCTCAAAATGGAAGTTACGGCCATGTGGAAGAGAGGAGATAAAACACAAATTTTTATAACCTTGACTGTAATGGTTATTGTCACAGACAGCTATAACAAGAATGAGGCTAACAGGTGACATCACAGCTCTGTATGATAGAGCTGCTCGCTTCTAGGCAGATGAACTGATCTGTGAAAAAAGCTGGAAGTTCTGTCTGAAAAAACCCAAACGCTACACATGTACTTTTAAAGGACCTTTGCCATCTTCATTCCTTCGTTTTGATTTACCTTGCCTGCAGCTGCTAATTCTGAAGGTTGTTTATTTCATTGAAAACTGTGAATTGCAGCTTCCAGGACAGCTGAGATTCACAGATGTATGGAACCTGTGAAGTCAGTTAACCTTTACGGAACTTTAGGTTATTTGGTGAAAAATATGCTAGAAAAAAGTCTGTCTCAGATGTATATCCTTGCGCCAGGAATAAAGTTGCTGACCATGCTAAACTGATAAGATTAGTGGTCAAATTGCACATGCTAATTAAGCACAAGCTGACACTAAGAAAAAGCTAATTCTACTTAGATATCAGAGAGAAGATCCTTGGTATGGAAACAATTTTCACAAACATTACTATTGACTATTACAGTCAATACTGCAAAATACTTGTATAATAATTCTTATCTGTTGCTTTAGCCATGCTACCTGATCTCACAGAATCACAGAGTACTTCACTGTAACTATCCACTAAGCTGTATACTTTAAGCATACTATCTAAACATAGTGTTCTCGTTTCAGCTGAGATAGAGATAATTTTCTTTTTGGTTGCCTGTATAAGTGCTGTGGTTTGGATTTAGTATGAGAATAATGTTGATAACACACTGATGTTTTTAGTTGTTGCTGAGTAATTGTTGTGTCTACACTAAGCAAAGGACTTTTTGGCTTCTCTTGCTCTGCCAGATGCACAAGAAGTTGGGAGAGTACAGACAGGAGAGCTGACCCAGGCTGGCCAAAGGGATATTCCCTGCCATGTAATGTCATGCCGTGGATATAACTGGGGAAGCTAGCCGGGAGGTGGAATTGCTGCCTGAAAACAGACTGGGTGCCTGGTTTTGTTTTTTTCTGCATATGGTAAGCAATTGCATTATTATTATTATTATTATTACTATTATTATAATTAATCTCTTCCCTATTTATCCTATTAAACTGTCTTTATCTCAACCCAGGAGGTTTTATTCTCCATTGCCCTCCCCATCCCTTTGTGTGGGATACACATGGGAAGTAAGACCTGCAAGTATACAGGTGCACAGATTTAATTTGTTCTGATTAATGCCTATATTTTTTTCTGACAATAAAATCTTGTATCATTAAGCCTTTACCTATATTTCTGACTAGTTTTACTTCCTAAACACCTGCCCTTCCCAAGCCCTAGATGTCAGTGTCAATAGAGCTCTTTCCATTACAGATCATCTTTGCAAATGTACTAATCACCTTCATTACTGCTCCTGATGACTCACATCTACCTGAAAGCCACAGGGATGAAAAGAGGAAATTGACAACCAGCTTAAAATAAAAGAACATCCTCAACACATGCTTATTTATTCCCATATTTTACTAAAGAAATGCTTTATAAGCCTTTCTGGCTTTGATATTCAATTTTAATATCAGCCAGAAGTTAAATGTTCCATGGGATGAAGACCATACCTTCATTCATTAAGGAAGTGTAGACCTTGAGTTCATTCAAATGTTAAGAGGGTCAATGAAGTAATTTACTAACAAATCAGCTGTCAGAGAGCTCTGGACTAGTGCTAGTCTGTACTAAACTAGCAGTACAGCTATACTTCAGGTTTAGTTGTTAAACAATTAATTCAGAAATTTCTCCTTCTCCTGAGTGGATATTAGGCTAAATGCTTCTCAGCCACTAATATATCCTTCACCAAAAAAATCACAATAAATATAAAAAATCAGGAGAGTGAGCATCAGGAAGAGTAGAAAGGATAAAAAGGAGCCAAAGAGAATAACACAGCTAAAAAAATGTGCAATGAAAAGCACTTTCATTCTACATACATTTTCCATCTTAATGTTATATAGATTTGTTTTAATCTCATATCAAATCATGCAATATCTGGAATATGTTAACTACCCAAAAACTAGCTAAAACACTGTAATGATGACAGGAAGATACATGTATCAGTGCAATATAGATACATTTGACTTTCTAGATAAGGGGGGAAAGAAAAAAAAAGTCTTTGTAAATGGGAATAAGTGGTCTTAAACAGAAGCAAGAGACAGGAAATCAAGACTAAAGTTTGACATGTAACTACCAAGGTAAGTAAAACCAAGAAACTCTTATCCATACTTTACCACTGCATGAAATAGGGTGGGAGGAGACCAAGTATATATTGTTTTTAAAAACGTCTGACATAGAAGATAGCAGTCTAAGAGATAATGAGCACATGGGGCATGAGAATTTTCTGCTAGCAAATGACATTCAATTGATGGTTGCATAGTTAATTAAATGCTGTTCAGTAAATTTGAGCTCATCTTAACTGGTGATGGTTGTGTTTGGCTATATGTGTTATATATTTTGTATAAATATGCATTTATTAATTTTGGAAAGAAAAGGAACACAATAAATTTTTGATGAGTCTGAGAAACTTTTTTTTTTTATTATTTTAACATATCAAGTAATAAAAACCCTACAATGGCCAATATTTTGGTTGTTACCAGGCAATTTTAATTTAGAAACTATGTCCAAAACATTTAGAATTAAGAGTTCATTGATCAAGGTTACTGAAGGTTGTTTCTTTTTCTTGGTTTAAAAACAATGTTTTTCAATTTAACTTTTAAGACTTTAAAATAAAATGTTTGTCAAAACAAAACCAATAAGAATTGTTTCAAATGTAAACATTTTTCTAAAAGTTTTTTCTGCTTCCACCATTTTAATGGGGTTGTTTGTTTCATGCAAACCCTTCAAAGTAGTCAAGAGCAAAATACAGTGTCTGTGAGAAGTGATGGACATGTACAACTAGTTTAAAAATACTCCAGAATAGACACAAATATGAACAAAAGGGCAATTCTGTATTGCCAAGCAACACTGTACAGTTAGCCTTAAACTGCTCAGATTTAGCAGTTCAATTGCATACATCAGCAATCCAATTAAATGTGATTAATGTCCTGTAAGCAGGAAGTAAACCAACATCACTATTTACTGAATGATGTGAAATTTCCCTGTCTTCCTTAATTTTAATACATAGGACCAAACCTGAAGCGTATCTTCTACCACTGTTGAAGTCAACAGTACATGCAGATAGCTTATTTCTCCAAAATAGGAAGCATGGGAGTACAGACCATCTTTTTGATATATTTTGTAGAATTTCATTTGCTCTAGATTGCATAACTCATTTATACTTTCTGCTGCATTTAGCCTCTCGATTTCTAATTATCACTTTGGTTACTTTTCCTGTGAAGAGAGGGAAATCAATAACAGAGAAAAAATAACAACAAACAAACCAAATCAGAAAAACAGCACTCTGAGAAGTTTCATGTACACCTCTTACAAAACAGAGGTATATCCGTATGAACATTTCGCGTTACCTATCTCTCTGAGGTTGAGAGTTCAAAGCACCTTTGTCCAGCACAGGTAATGCATTTGTTGTCTGAAAACAGCACAGCTGGCACTTGGCCCCTGGATCCTGTTCAACATGCAGTAGAGCATTGCCTGCTTGGCACTTTTACAGGTATGGACTTTTCCCATTTGATGCTAGTTCTCCAAGTTTTTCTTAAAAATTCATAGTTCAGGGAGGCTTCAGTGATTGGGAATTGCAAAATACTTTTCTATGTGACCAAAATAAAAGATGATAACTGGTAAGACATCCTACATTGCATCTTATTTCATGCACAATTCTGACAATTACAAGACATAATTTAGAATCTCCAATATTCTCAAGAAAGATATAAAAATGTTTCTGCAGCTTTCAGCAGAAAATAATTGTGTTAAAGGCAAAAAAAAACAAACAAAATTTTGGATCATGCAAGAAAATGCCATATGTGAAGGAATAACATTATGTTCCAAATCACCTTGTGTCTTCATGGAAGAGAATTTATGAAGAAAAACATAATACTCTTACTACAGATTAAGAATTACCTTTGCTGGCTAAGTAATACATTTTAGATTGAACAAATTCTAGATGCAGTAAAGATTGATAGAGCGGTCTCACATATATCAGTGGTGCCTATACTTCACATTACCAGCCTTGAATGAAAGGAATTCTCCACATGAAGTAGAATCGAGAAGATGGTAAGGATGGCAGGCTTTCCTGCTTTCCTCCCAAAATCCTGTTGGGCAAGTCACACATTTTTTAAACATAGATTTGAAAAGAATGTATGTGTGTTTAATTTTTCAAGTATCTATCTCCAATGTACAACAATCAGTATTTGGGCTTTGACAGAAAAGATAGCCAGAATCATCCCAAACTGTGTTTGTCACAGCTATGAGGGACTGATGGGACCCTTTCTGGAATGTGTGAAACATATGGCAAAGTCCTAAAAACATGTCAATTTGTTTAAATGTTATGAATTACACCTTGATATAAGTGGTTCCTATTTTCTCTACAGCATCTGTCAACAGACCACACACACTTCATCATTTTCTTCTTGACATTAAAACTAAATACTTCAAAACTGAACTAAATTCAAAATTGAATGGATTTTTTCCGTGGCATGTCTATCCAGCCTGCTGAGCAACTCTTAACAGCTGCAAAACAGCAGCATGAAAAAGTGTTTTAGAATGATGAAAGGTATAGCCTTCCACTCTGTATTAGCTGAGGATTTAGGAGACTGTAAACTTATTGGAGCCTCCATGGTGCCAATAAAAGAATTATGTGTGAACAGAGTTCTTTTGCATAAGTATGTCTTTTTGTGCAATATGTCTGATGCATCCTGACACCATGTATGATTTATTGCATGTGACTACTAGACATTTTATGGACACCTGACAGTCTAGGCTTCCAAGTACCAAGAAAAGCTGCCAAAAGCTATAAAAATACAGCATAAATGACATCTTGCATGCTTTTTTTTTTTTTTTATGGGAGACAGGACTTAATGGTAAAATATGTGAAATCTCGTATTATAGCAGAGTGTCTGGATGCATTAGCAATTTGCTGGATCAAATTGAACTTGGATCCTCTACCCTCATGACTTAGGAGGGCACTGTTTATGCCCACTGGCTAGGATGTTTCCACCTCTGCCAGTAGTTCGCAATAAAGTCATGTTGTTGAAGCAGTTTTAAAATGTTTTTATTGCTGCATGACTTGTTCCTCAGAGACAGAGAGGATTTCAGCCAATGTGGCATCTTTCAGAAAATGTACTGTACTGATTCTCTCAATAACCTGGCCTTGAAAAGTAACTACAGTTTGCTGGAAAAACTTCCTAGAATCAGTTAAAGGGATAGCATTCATCTTCTTTAAATTAAAGTGAAATTAAATCAAGCCAGATTCCAGTCAGCTCTGCCTGCCAAGAAATTTCAGAGGACTAGCATCTCTAGAAGAATCAAATGGGCTACAAGAATGGCACAGCTCTGACTGGAACCAAAATAAGCAGTAAGGATGTGTAGATAAGAAAGCCAGAACTGAAGAACAGCAACAGAATGTCACTCTTCAGGTCACAGGCAGCAGTCTCATAGTATGACATAAACTAAAATTAAATACTTTCCACAGGGAATCCTCACAGATATCAGGAAAGGGATTGCACATAGATCAAGGGAGAAATGCAGTCTTTCCTTATTGACAACCTTAAGATAGAAAATTGACTTTTCTTAACCTCCATTTATTCCTCCTTTGTTGCATCTCTTCCTATCGTGTTAATTTTTCCTCCCAATTCCTTTCCCCACCACCCCCCCCGCCACCGACTTTCACTCCCTGAATTCCCAGCCCAATTGGTTCAACTAATTAAAAGCATCAACATGTACATAGTTAACACAGAGACAGGTGCACCATTACCGGGATTCCACTATTCTCTCATTATTAATGTAGGACATGACAATTACCATTCAGGCTATTCCTTTATCTGATAGCACACTAAAGAAGACATAATGGCTTCATTTTGCAGGATTTTCTGTCCTTACCTTTCATATGTATTTTTTAAAAATGTTAAAGGAAAGTCTAAGTTATTCCTGATTAACTAAATATGCAGAACACATGTACTTCGTAATGGTTCTGCATTTGACACTCCTAAAATATTACAAGTATTAGAATACAAGTGTAGATTATTATGGCTATGGATTTCAAAACTGGCTAGTACAATTGTTTCTCTAATGTCACCCTAAGGCACTACTGAAAGTATTTTTATAGCGTTTAATTTCTCCAGTAACTGTAGCATCAGCCATATAACTTATGAAAACAGTACTCAGAAATATGATGAAGCAGAGATTCTTCCAACTTCAGTAGTGTCAGATATCCCCATGCTATGATATATAGTGATTGCATGCAACAAGCAGAATGCATGATTAACTTTTCGGCTTGCATAATGTAAGCCATTGCAAGTAGCAGAAAACCATGCTGGCTAGTGAGCAAATCTATTTCCTTTTACATTTGGAACTGTTGATGGATGTTGGTGTCTTGAAAAATAACAAGGCCAGAAAACTGGATTCACAGCTCTCCACCTGAGGTAGTTTATTATCTGGCTCTGACATAAAGAAAAAGAATTGCAGACTAATACAAAACACATTTTAAAACCTGTAGTAGAATATATGCATTTGCTCCAGCCTCACATGAGTCTGGGATAGGGTCAGGATGTTAATTAGGTTTCTTCCTCCTTCCCACTGGCTAATAACTGATACATTAACTTTGTTCCATCAAAGATACTCCTCATATGGATTCAGTCATATACTGGCAAATAAAGAATGGGTCTGATGCACATGAAAAGTGGACAATCATTAAGTTGCCTAATATACAAATTCACATTTACCTAAGATTCAGCACAACATGGTTTATGTCAACTGGAGTTTTATTTTAAGGCATGGAATTCAATGCAGTGTTCTCCCATAGAAGTGTCTTTATGCCTCAGTTCTGCCACCTTATCTTTCCTAGGCAACCTTAAAAAATAAAAATTCCAAAAACTCAGGTCATCTTGTACTATGACCAATATGACAGACTTCTTTTTTCCCCACTGAACTACTCCGAACCCACAAGCATAGCTCAATTCACTGGAAATAGAGGAAAGTTCTTTATGGTACATGCTTCTCTTCACTCTCTCCTCCCTCCCTAAATTAACCGTTTTCACAAGAATATACATACATATATTATAGTACTTGAAAATTGCAAAAAGAAACAATTTCTCTGCTTGCTTGGGCTGGATGTATCAGAGAAGGCATTCTGTGTGTGTCTGTCACTTGACAGAATTCCATAAACACCTCAGGGAGAAGGCAAGGTTACTAACAGAAAGGAAAATGATTTTGTTATTTCTTTTACATACTACAGGTTGCCAATGATAAAGTATCCATTGCCCTTTCAAAATCTTAATTTTCTAAAATCTAAATCACTGAAAAAACTATTTTTCCTCAAATGGGTATAAATTTGTACAGGAAACCCTTAAATATTAATTTATGTATATGCTCTACAATATTAATTAGCATATTAG
Source organism: Psophia crepitans (assembly GCA_013399095.1). NCBI lineage: Eukaryota > Metazoa > Chordata > Aves > Gruiformes > Psophiidae > Psophia > Psophia crepitans. The sequence goes on from VWZZ01002422.1 coordinate 68,077, forward strand.
ATATGTTAACACATATTTTCTGTCACCAAAACAGAGTTTTGAGTACCACTTTACTAGAAAAATTTGAGGTCTCAGTTAATTAAATCTGCCAGTAAGCATTTTGACAAAGTGTGTGGCATGTATAGAAAAAAATATTTGAATAAAATTTCTAATAACATATATGAAAACATTTCACATGTATCATTACAGGAAGAGACTTGAGTACAGTGTCACTTCTTAGATTTCAGTGTCCCTGATTCTAATGCTTCCTCTTCCAGCTCTTCCAGCTGACCAAAAAGTTACTGGAATGAACTTTGATACGAAAGCATTATTTGTCACTTAGAAGATATACCTTATCCACCACTGTCACAAACTGTAAATTTTCCATTTATTCCTGTAAATGCTGCAATGTAACATAGACAGTCACAGCTTTCATAGAGGCTTCTTTGCATGCAAAGGGAACTTTTCCAAACACATCCAAGTCATGGAAGTACTAAGCAAAATGGTCTCCAAAACCCTCATCTCACACTGACCTGTTTGGTAGGAATGACACTCTTATTCCTTTCTCATTCTGCCCAGATTCTCCCACAGATTTTTTCCTGGGCTGGTTTTCTACAATGAAACTCCATGAAACACATGGGTCTCTGGCTACTGCAGATCAACTGTTCCACTGATCCTTCAAATTTCATTGTCCCAATTTATCATACATATTAAATGTTAAAATATCTGACCCAACGTTTTGTGGGTTTTTTTCCTATTTAACTTCTGAGTCATTGGAAATTTGAGAAAATGGACATTTGGTATGAATTTTACTTTAAAAAAGTTATATTTCTATAACCACACATACTGGAAATACTTCGGAATGCCAAATACTGCTACAGAAAATCTGTGGCTTGCTGTGGTGGGTTGACCTTGGCTGAAGTCCAGGTGCCCACCAAAGCCTCTCTATCACTCCCCCTCCTTAACTAGACAGGGGAGAAAAGGTGTAATGGCTCACAGGTCGAGATAAGGACTGGGAAAGACTGTTCACTAATTACTGTCCCAGGCAAAACAGACCAGACTTACAGAAGAATTCATCTAATTTATTACCAAGCAAACACAGAGCAAAGCAATGAGAAATAAAAACAAATCTTAAAACACTTCCCCCCACCCCTCTCTTCTTAACTTCACTCCCGACCTCTCCCTGCTCCCCCCAGCGGCACAGGGGGNACCAGGTCACAGCCTCCTTCAGGTGTCTCCACCTGCTCTGGCGTGGGGTCCTCCATGGGCTGCAGGTGGAATCTCTACACCCCATCACCTCTCCTCCATGGGCTGCAGTGGGACAGCCTTCCTCACGTGGTCTTCACCATGGCCGCAGGGGAATCTCTGCTCCAGTGCCTGGAGCATTTCCTTTCCCTCCTTCTTCACTGACCTTGGTGTCTGCGGAGTTTCTTACATCTTCTCACTCCTCTCTCTGGCTGCAAAATCTCTCCCCATTGTTTTTTTTCCCCCTTAAATGTTATCCCAGAGGTATTACCACTGTTGCTGATGGGCTCAGCTTTGGCCAGCGCTGGGTCGGTCTTGGAGCTGGCTGGCATTGGCTCTGTCAGACACCAGCTATTGAGAAGAAAAATAACTCTGTCTCAGACAAAACCAGCACATGCAGTTGCATCATTTTGCATTCTGATGGGGACAAGGAAATTCTTATGTATTATTTTGATTGTGACAGTGGCCAGTTTAGACTGAAACATCAGTCTGAGATTCTGAATTTCAGAATGCAGAACCAGTTTAACATTTCAACTAATGTGAACCCAAAATCTATTTAAAGCTATGCAACTGCAACAATTTTTATTTAAAAATAAAACATCTGTAGCAAATTATTTATTTCATTTCACAGAAAACTGGCTTTATAAAGCTATTGTGGTGAGAGGGTTTATTGTGAGTCATCATATAAAGTTGTGCCCTTTTGCTAATTTTCTTTATTAATGCAATCCTGCATGTCTACTACAACCAGTTAGTACTGATTGGAAATCATTGCTTGAACTGAGGTCTTTAAAATGGCTCCTTCAAGTTTTTATTCTGTGTTTATATGATCTCGTATTCTATTTTATTTACTGTAAATTGCAATATTTTCCTTATTTTTCATCTCAAACTCTAATGCTTTAGCTAAAAATATATTTTTTAATATTCAAAAATCCTAATAGTAATTAAAACATTCATCATCGTCTTAAATTCCTATGTATTTATATAGCTGCTTAGTCTTACATTTTTAGAAGCAGCTCCAGTTTACCTGCTTCATTTCCATATGGATCTATACCATGTGGCCTAAATAGCAGTAGGTTATGGTTTTGCACTTCCCTGAAATGAACTATATCTCATAATAAAGGCAGAGGCCTTGTATGAAAACCCAGTGTTCGAGGGATTCAAAGAGGTTAATCTTACTGATTCAAAGAAATGGCTGCAGTGCCCTATTTATGACTTCTACAATTAAGGGCCTTAAACCAGCAAAGTTCTTAAGTACGTGTTTAACTTTTAATTCAATAGAAGCATTCACCTGTTTGAAATGCTTAAATGCTTTGTTGAATTGTGACCCAAATAAAGTGAACAAGCAATGAAAAGCAGAAGCAATAAAATTTACTTATGCAGTAAATACTCTGAAACCTATTTCAAGAAGCTGCCCCATCCACCAACTATGCAGCTGCAACCACCATAGGCTCAAATTTGCTCATGCTAATAGTTAAACTGAAGCACTCAAATTCGTTTCCTCTTCTCTCTCTTCCTTTCCTCTAGGACACACCTACCGGTCTTTCACTCTGCATAGCCATCTAGCCTGATCTAACTAGGACATCTGTCCAGTTAAAGAAAAGTTCCCAGGTAGCTTTTCTAAACAAATAGCCATACGCAAAAGTATTCTGTAGACTCCCTGAACGTTGTACCCTTCTCCCATGAAAAAACTCTCAAATTGCAATTAACCCCACCTTTATCTGTGGTCTTCTCTCTTTTCTTTAGTTTTCTACAGCCGTTTAAAACTCTTCCATTTATCAAAACATTTTACTAGTGTTCAATATAAATAAGCTTTATCTTACCTCTTTAATCTTGATTTTGGCTTTCATTTTGAGTTACCTACTTTGTTCTCATGTGTCACTTCAGATTCATTTGTATGCTAAGTACTTGCCAAATAAATAATGAGCTTTTAATCAAATCCATATGTAATAAGGCAAGGATTCAGTTACTCTAACACTATAAATATTTTATTACTGTATCAGGGTCATAGCCGAAATTATGGTAGACACCTTTAGGATTTCCAAGAGCTTCAGTCTTTTACTTGTGAACCATTGTTCCTGCTAAGACATTGGCATCTAATGGTCTGTAATAATGACAAAGAGGAAATTCTTTGTAATGATCTCTGCAACCGGAAACTCTTGATTTCACTTATTTCAGTACCAAACTTAAATTATCATAAGTTTCTGCCTACTGCAGAAAACTATTATTTTGGAAAGGAATCAAGAGTCTAAGATTATGTCAAGAGATAATTTTTCTTTTTCTTTCTTTCTTTCTTTCTTTCTTTCTTTCTTTCTTTCTTTCTTTCTTTCTTTCTTTCTTTCTTTCTTTCTTTCTTTCTTTCTTTCTTTCTTTCTTTCTTTCTTTCTTTCTTTCTTTCTTTCTTTCTTTCTTTCTTTCTTTCTTTCTTTCTTTCTTTCTTTCTTTCTTTCTTTCTTTCTTTCTTTCTTTCTTTCTTTCTTTCTTTCTTTCTTTCTTTCTTTCTTTCTTTCTTTCTCTCTTTCTCTCTTTCTCTCTTTCTCTCTTTCTCTCTTTCTCTCTCTCTTTCTTTCTCTTTCTCTCTTTCTTTCTCTTTCTCTCTTTCTTTCTCTTTCTCTCTTTCTCTCTTCCTTTCTTCCTTTCTTTCCTTCCTTTCTTTTTCATAAGCAATAAATGTCTTTGAGTTAATTTTGTTACCTACCTGATTGTCCTTAAAACTGATACTTGTGTGACAGCACAGGTAAAGTTATTAGCTGCGTTTGGGTTCCCACTATGTGGAAGACTCTCTTTGAATTAAAGGTAGTCTCCCATACAATCTGCAGAGATGACAGATCATGAGGGAAGAGGAACAGAAATACAAGCAGGTGATGTAACATCATACGACTCGTCAGAGGCATATGGAAAAGGTATTAATGCATCCTGTTCCCAAACCATGAAGCTGCCTTTACCACAATGTGAATATCAACATCTGGGCTCAGGCATTCTGATGTGTATTCTCATTCACTTTTCAAAATGTAGCCTTTCTCCTGGGCCTCGATCAGATCCTAAGATATTCTAAGATCACTCACAAATTCCTTTGAGAATTCTTTCAACACCACTGTAAAGAGGTGGATTACTATTTTCTAAATAAAAAAAAAAAAAAAAAAAAAAAAAAAAAAAATCAAAAAGATTTGATATTTCCCAGTTTTTCTATAGCCATCTTGCTGACAAAAATGGAACGGTGGTTTTGAGTAAAAGATCAAAGAGAAAAACCTATCATTTGAAAGTATTTCAGAATTTACATAATTGCACATTCAACTCTCCTCCCTATTCTATCTATATCATTAGGAATGGACAAAAGGCAGCAGCCACTTGAATTACAAAGCCCAGTCCTTTGCAGTCCCTGAAAGCAAACAATAATTTAGCAGAATCAATATCTACATGTCCTTGCACACTGTCAGGCAGTAAGCATTTTCAACACCTTGGCAGAAACTAAAAACTGAATGTCCAAAACACACAACCATAAGGCGCCATCGCAGAGCAGGAAGGCTTGAGGAAATCACCAACATCCAAGGTCCTACCAGCAGGAAGGAATTTATGAAAGATTTTCAGGCCATGATTAACCACTGTCAAGTACCCCATCTGCTTCTGGAGATTTGGAATATGAAAACTCAAAAACCAGCTCCTGTACAGTGGCGCAGATCCATTCTTAGTCTGTGAATGATTCCCTGCATCTACAGAGACCCTAAGGCTTAAAAGTCTCTCAAAGAGGCGTGTGTATTAGTGCTGACACTGAATGACAATATCTGGCCAGGGCAGCAGTGAGGTAGAGCCCTGCTTCGAGGCTGTATTCTCAGCTTGCATAGAGGGATGGAAGAGTATAGCCCAGCAGATCAGTATCACTGTTTATTCATCATGTAAAATGGGGATAATGATTCTAGTAGATAGAAGACAACTTCTTAAAGATCTCTGAGGGGCTGTGCATTTTAGGGTTTTTATAAGCTTTTTTTTTTAACTGTGCCAAATAAACAAACTAAAATCCATATAAAAGTACATAATTATCACTATTGATCTTGTTACTGTGGAATTGTGTCGTAAATCATACCATTGAGAAAACCTAGTGAAGAGTGAGGCTTTGCAACACCACCTAAAGTTCAGTTATTTCTTCTTTGTATGAATTTCCTGCCAAAAATGACCTAAAAAGAAGCTGTATGCAATTCATTAAATTTAGACCCTAGATTCAAATGTTGTTCAGCTTACATGTGTATGCATTCGAAGTTTTTCAGTGATTTGAGAGCTGACAAAACAGAATTATACTGCAAATTTTCCCCTACCAGTAGCTGTCTGCATGCAGCCCTAGCCAGAACACAGCCCTTGGCACTGACAGCCTGACAGAAAAGGAACGATGTTTCCATTTGCAGTAAAAGAGTTAATGGGAAAAATCCATGTTCAGGACAGTCATCTGAGGTCAAACACCATGAAATAGTTTGGGGCCAAATTGCATTTATGTGTAGGAAACAAAAACCATTTCTCATAAAATTTCAGAAGATGAAACTTCATATTTTCCAGAAAACCCTAAGAAGATGTTGTATAAGTGAATTTCAATGTATTCATTAATGAGGAAACTAAACCTTCAAGTTGGTTTGTTAATTATAATTATGCTTCTTTCAGTAATTTCTTTTTATTAGCTGTTTTATGTTGCTGTAGTAATTATAGCCAAGTACATTTGCATGTGGGTTGGCAATGGAAGATGTGTTCTTTGCAGGTTTATCACAGAAAAAGTGGACTTTAGAGAAACTGGTATTATGTGACTGTAACTTGGAAAGGTTACAAGAAATAAACTAATTACTTTAACATTCATAGGTTTGTCCAAGAAAAAAATATCTACACTGTGAAATGGGTGAGCAGATAAAAATATAAAACACAGGAGAAGCCCTGGTAAATACAAGTAGGAGATTTTGATTATTCAGAACTAGACTGGAATACATTAAGGAAGATAAAGATTCATGTGGATTTCATATGAGATTGCTTTGAAACTCCACACGCATACCAGTGCTTAGCAGTAAGATGAGAGTGTTATTGTTAAGTCTGGGTAGAAGTACAACAAAAACTATGAGCTACATAGATGTAGTGAAAAAGCTATAGAACAGTTATTTCAATCTCAGTAAGGGTCAATCTCTCAAGCTTTTGCTCAATTATAGTCAGCCCTCAGTCAGTCATGCAAATATCCCACTAACTTCAAGAAGTTTTACCTGAACTGAAGCAAACCCAGTAACAATTGCTGGATGAAGATGTTTTTTTAGCCCATCTGGCATAATATGTGATGCATTTGTGGGAAGAATCCATAGAAGTGAAAGGTTTATACTACTAAAACAACAGTACACAAAAATACGTTTCAATCAAGTCAGGTGTTGTTTCAAAGACTGTATTGGGTTTGCATGTCAAGATTTGGGTAACAAGGGGGCTACAGAGGCAGCTTCTGTGAAAGGCTGGTAGAAGCTTCCCCTGTGTCCGATAAAGCCCATGCCAGCTGGCTTCAAATTGGACCTGCTGCAAGCCAATGCCAAGACAATAAGTGACAGTGGTAGTGCGTCTGTGATAACATATTTAAGAAGGGGGAAAAAAACATCAAGAGCATTTGTAGCCAGAAAGAGGAGTGAGAATATGTGACAGAAACAACTTCAGACACCAGCGTCAGTGAATGTGCTGGTTTTGGGTGGAATAGGGTTAATTTTCTTCATATTAGCTATTATGGGGCTATGCTTTGGATTTGTGCTGAAAACAGGGTCAAGAGCACAGGGATATTTCTGTTCCTGCTGAGCAGTGTTTATGCAGAGTCAAGGGCTTTTCTGCTTCTCACACTGCTCTGCCAGTGAGTAGGCTGGGGGTGCACAAGGAGCTGGGAGGGGACACAGCCAGGACAGCTGGCCTCAACTGACCAAAGGGATATTCCATACCATATGGTGTCACGCTTTGTCTATAAAGCTGGAGGAAGAGGAAGGAAGACATTTGGAATGATGATGTTTGTCTTACCAAGTCACTGTTACATGTTCCGGAGCCCTGCTGTCCTGGGATGGCTGAACACCTGCCTTCTGATGGGAAGTGGTGAATTAATTCCCTTTTTTTTTCTTTGCTTGTGCATGCGGGTTTTACTTTACCTATTAAACTGTCTTTATCTCAACGCATGAGTTTTCTCACTTTTTACTCCTCCGATTCTCTTCCCCATCCCACCAGTGGGGAGTGAGCAAGCAGCTGCATGGGGTTAAACCATGACAGTAAAGAAGGAGAGGGAAAAGGTGCTCCAGGTGCATTACCAATTTGATTTGATTGGTAATAAATTAAATTAATTTTCCTGAGATGAGTCTGGTTTTCCTGTGATGGCAATAGGTCAGTGATCTCCGTGTCCTTATCTGGATCCACAAACCATTTGTTATATTTTCTCTCCCCTGTCTCACTGAAGAGGGGAGGGACAGAGCAGCTTTGGTGGGCACCTGGCACCCAGGCATGGTCAACCCCCCACATAGGGTCTGAAATGGTGGGGTGAGTCAGAAAAAAAGAGGCAGAGGCTTCCCTACTGCAACGAAATCTTAAGCAGAAATTACCAGTAGAGATGTAAATGGCCTAGAAAGCTCACATTTTATTTACTACCATTAGCAATGCACCTATAATGGCAAAATAATCATCCTAAATGGAATTGTTCTCGGAAGAGAAGCTGTGAATTTCATGTCATCAGAGACCCTTACCATGAGATGGAAAAGTCACATCAAGGAATACAGGAGAAAGGTGAAAGAACTTAACAGGTAGGGGTTAAAAAAAAAAAATAAAAAAAAATAAAAAGCAACTGTATTTCATAATCTTGCTTTCATATGTCTCAGACACTGGTGTAAAACTCAGCTCATAAATGAACAGAGGTGAACATCACACTCGCAGCTCCCTTGGCTAGCAGCACACTGTGAGGGCGGCGGCTCCACGCAGGCAGCACCTGAGGAGTCAGAGCCAGGCCTGCGCTGCAGTTCAGGCACCTCTCACATCTGGCCACCACGGCTGGCCCACGGGGAAAGGCTTGTAGCCTCAGAGTCCAAAGCCTTACCTGAGCACTATCAAGCTCCCCAGCAATATGCAGTGCCTGGCTGAGCAGGAATTACCAGCGCTCTCCTCCTCCTCTTCATAGACACAGGGATCTGTGTGCTCCCTCACCTCAGCAGCAGTCCCCATCCTCCTCACAAAACGTTAATCAACGCCTGCCTTGGTCCCTGGAAGATATCTTGGAGACTCAGGAATAGCTTTGAGAGCACAGAGGACGTTATAGCTCAGAAAACACCTCAAAGAAGCACAAGGGCAGTGCTGCAACTGCTTACGGTGGCTGCGAGGCAGCCATTGGTCCTCCTGCCCGGTTTTTGTGGAGGCCCATAAGCGCAGCCTAAGCTCCATGCCTTGCCTGCTGAGGCCTCTGAAAACAGGACCAACAGCAGAGGTGAAGTGAGGCGTGAGTATGCTGGCCTCAGGCGCCAGAGACTTGGTTTCATGTTTAAAGAAAAGAAAAAAGTCCTGTTAGCAAAAGTAAATTTTTGGGGGAAATGAAAATGAATGGTTCCAGTGAAAAAGAGGCAAAAGCAAAAGAAAAGCCCCATATGGGAATTTCTACCACATTAGAGCTTTCTAAAAAGAAAGCAAGAAAAGGGACAGAAATTTAACAAGAAAGCTGTGCTTTATTTTGATGGAATTATTTCTAGAACACTACCTATGAACACAATTATGCTTTTAAAGAAGTTTCCTTCTCTCACACATATTACGCACATGGACACAGTTACATATCAGACTCATTATGACTGACTGAAATATAATGCGTCTTCAAGATGTCATAATGACTAGAAGCCCCAGTGAATAAAAAATCAAAGTCATAAAATACTGCAGAGTTTTGTGCTGTGGTTCCAGGTAGTTCACAACCTATAGTTTTAATTATTCAGTTTCAATAAAAAACATTGCTTGAAACAAAGAGAGAAATATGGAATCTTTACTATGTAATAATAAGTTAAGGAGCCGGTGATTTTGATCAGTGCTGCTGACAAGACACACTCCAGTAAACCTGGGCAGGTTTTTTCTTATCTGACTGCAACTTTAGGCTTCTCAAAGTGACATATTCAGCCAAAACTATCTGTCCTCTGTCTCACAACCAAATGAGACAGGTAAATGTCTCCAGCATGTTACTTATTCCATATATCTCAAAATTCACATTTTGCATTATGCTTATGGTAATTTAATAATGAGTTACCACTCCAGGGAGCATTATTTTTCACTCTCCACTTCTATCAGGCTGGTACTTCCACTGCCTCCAATTCCTGTCTCTCATACTTGTCTAACAGTGTGATTGTGATGCTGATTGTATTGGGTTTGCGTGGCAAGGTTTTGGTAGTGGGAGTGCTACAGGGGCAGCTTCTGCGAGAAGCTGCTAGAAGCTTCACTCATATCTGATAAAGCCAACGCCAGCCAGCTCCAAGATGGACCTGCCACTGGCCAAGGCTGAGCCAATCAACAACAGTATAATGGTAGTGCCTCTGGGATAATGTGTTTAAGAAGGTGAAAAAACTGCTGCACAAGTTCGTAAAGGACTGCACTCTGTGGAAGGGACCCATGCTGGAGCAGTTTGTGAAGAACTGCAGTCCATGGGAAGGACTCATGTTGAAGAAGTCTGTGGAAGACTGTCTCCTGTGGGAGGAATCCCATGCTGGAGCAGGGGAGGAGTGTGAGGAGGAAGGAATGGCAGAGACAACATGTGGTGAACTAACCTTAAACCCCATTCCCCTTCTGTTGCTGGGGGGTAGAATGTAGAGAATTTGGGAGTAAAGCTGAGCCTGGGAAGAAGGGAGGGGCGTGGGCAACATTTTAAGATTTGTTTTTTATTTTTCATTACCCAACTCTCATTTGACTTATAATAAATTAAATTAATTTCCCTAAGTCAAGTCTGTTTTTTGCCCATGATGGTAACTGCTGAGTGATCTCCCTGTCCTTATCTCAACCCACTAGCCTTGCACCACATTTTTTTCCCTCTATCCAGTTGAGGAGGGGAAGGGATAGAGCAGCTTGGTGGACACTTGGCATCCATAGAATCACAGAATGGTTTGGGTTGGAAGGGACCACAAGGATCATTTAGTTCCAACTCCCCTGCCATGGGCAGGGACACCCTCCACTAGACCAGATTGCCCAAAGCCCCATCCAACCTGGCCGTGAACACTTCCAGGGATGGGGCTTCCACAGCTTCTCTGGGCAACCTGCTCCACTGCCTCACCATCCTCATCATAAAGAATTTCTTCCTAATGTCCAATCTAAATCCCCCCTCTTTTAGTTTATACCCATTACTCCTTGTCCTGTCACTATACTCCCTATCAAACAGTCCCTCACCAGCTTTCCTCTTGGTCCCCCCTTTAAGTATTGGAAGGCTGTGATTAGGTCTCCCCAGAGCCTTCTCTTCTCCAGGCTGAACAACCCCAACTCCCTCAGCCTGTCGTCGTAGGAGAGGTGCATCCAACCAAGGTCAACCCACCATACCGATTCAGGGAATTACAACAGCACAAAATTAATCCTCAACAGAAAGTAAATATAATTGTCTTCCTGTTTTGAGATGAAATAACATTTAGAGTGATCCCTCTCTAATTTGATTTAACCAGGAATTTACAATGGCTTTTCTGGTGTCTTGATTGTTAGAAGGGAAAAGTTTGCATAGTTTATCTCTCCTAAGATAACCTATTTCTTTTTAATGTTAGAACAAATAACACGTAGTGTATTTCAAAGTTAGAAAGTTAGAAGGTTTCAAGAGAACTAACAGAAGGTTAAGGGAGAAGCACAAGCAGAAGCTTTCTGTATACATAAGATACTTTCCTGTTGGGAAATCAGAATTTTAAAATTTTGTTACCAGTTTGATAGCAAACAAATTGGATAATAGTTGAGGCCAAATTTTATAGAAGTTGGGATGTTACTTTTAATTAATATAGCCTGATTTATTTGCTCAAATAAATTCCCCATATGATATAATGAACTATAATGAATTATTTAGTTATTTCTTAACATCTGGGAATCAAAACAAATCTCGGAGGTCACTTACATTTGGAGGTTTTGTTCTGTCATTATACACTCATAAAAGTTAATAGGCCTTGCTGCTTGCCTGAGTTCAACATTAAATTCTAAGATGTGTAAGGAGAATGTGTTAATTACTGTTCATTACCGTAAGAGTTCATGCGAAGCTACTTGGAAATTACAGTCAGCAGAGCTGACGGAGAATATGCTGGCTTTTTTTTTTTTTT
>VWZZ01002423.1:313-17648 GCA_013399095.1 Psophia crepitans
ATCCAGGTGGAGCAGCAAGTCCCACACAAGTCTGGGGTCAGCTGGGAGTTTATCATTACCACAGTCATGATCCTCCAACTCAGGGTATCTGGCATCCCAGAGTCCATCATCAACATTGAAGATAGAGGTGAAGAAAGCATTAAACGTCTCTGCCTTCTTTATGTCCCTGTTTGTAAGGTGACCATTCTCACCAAGTAATGAGCCAATATTCGTCCTTTTTTTATCCCCCACAGTACTGCCCAGCTTCAGCTCTGAGCTTTGGCCACACAAATTTTCTCCCTACAGAGGCGAGCAGCATCCCTGTAGTCCTCCCACGTTGCCTGACCCTGCTTCCAGTGGCCATACACTTTCTTTTTCCACATAAGCTGAAGAAAAAGATCGCTGTTCAGCCAAGCCAGCCTTCTGCCCTGCCTGCTTCACTTGCAGCAGTTTGGAATCGCCTGTTCCTGAGCTCTTAGGAGGTGACCCTTAAAATGGGACCAGCACTGATGGACTCCAATGTCTTCAAGAGCAGTTTTCCAGGGGACCTTACTGACTAGTTCCCTGAGCAGCCTGAAGTCTGCTCTCCCCATGGCCAGGGTTGAAGTTTTGGTGGCATTTTTCCTCCTATTGCCAAAAGATTTTAAATTCTGTCACTTTATGGTCACTACAGCCAAGACAGCCACCAATCGCCACTTCCCCCACGAGACCATCTCTGTTCACAAGTAACAGACATAGGAGGGCACCTTTCCTTGTCAGTTCCCTTAAGACCTGTAACAGGAAGTTGTCATTGAGGTGTTTCAGGAAACTCCTGGACCTGCTGGTATCAGCTGTGTGGTGTTAAGTTCCCCATAAGGACAAGGGCAGTTGGTCTCGAGGTCTTCCATAGTTCCTTGAAGAATAATTCATCAGTGGTGTCATCCTGGCTGGGTGGCCTATAGTGGACTCCCATATGTTCTTGAGTTTTATAGAAATAGAGCAGACTCACTCAAGAACCATACATGCAAGGTTCCAGTGGCCAGCTAATTACATGTACTTTGTTTCTGTGAAATGCAAGAACACTGAAGATCTGTCTTCCACTGAGTTTGAGCTTAGCGAAACATAAAACTTGGTACTCAGAGGTTACAGCTGTACTCGCAACTTAACTGTGCCCAGTACCACTCTCTGGCACTCAGACAAACACAATATTATTAAACCATGATCTTCCAAAACAGGCTGTCTGCAAGCAAGGTCCCAGCTGGGAATGACCCACAGCCTGTACAAACTCCCAAACTTTGGAAATTTTTAGCAATGTTCTGGGCGAAACTCTACGCCCTTGTACAAATTATAAAACAATATCGACAACTAACTTCCAGTGATGGGGGAAATTCTCTGGCACTGTATGATTTACTAACATTCACACAACCAAGGATGTGAGACTTCATGTGGCAAAAACCTTCGGACAGTGCTTGGAGGTTGTTGTGATCCTGCATTTGACTATCAATGAAGGAATGCCTTATCACTGTGAATGGCAGGACCAACCAACAAACCACTACTGAATTAAGAAATAATATGAAATCTAGCCTTTTTCAAGCATTGGAAATAATAATAATAATGGACTATGTTGTTCAGTTCCATCCAGAAACCTCAGAATAAAATGAGCCTCATGGAATTTAAAATTGAGAAACTAACAAAAAATTTAAACCCAGAAACACATGATTTGTGCAAGTAGAAGCCAGAAATCCTGCATTATTTCATAAGCCATATATCTAAATTAGTGCCCTAAGTCATGATTCAATCATGTCTAATAAAACAAGCCAAGATGGGATATAAGGGCATTACTGAATGTTTACACAAATTCCTATCAAATGGGAGAGATAACACAGAGAAAGCAAAAAAATTAGCATTTGAAAATTTAACAAGTGGGTGATAATGGTTACCATAGAAAGGGAGGGAGGGACCAAAGGGAGTCCAAACTGAAAGGCTGAGGAACAGGTTTAAAGGTGGTTACAGAAATGAGATGGTGATAAACTACACACTGCAGCAATATTTTAGAAAATACACATGGAACAAGGCTACATTTTCCAAACTTCAGAAAAAGGATTGTTACAATAGGTGAAACAAGAGAAAACAAAAGTATCAGTTCTGCAGCTGAATAAGGAAGGTGCTATTTTAGAAATACTCTTCAGGAAGTATAGCACAAAAAATCCCCCAACCAACCGTAATTCCTTGTACGGCATGAAAGTTATTGGTTTAAATTTGTTCAAACAATGCTGACAGTAACTTCATATCAACAGACTCTATATATGATGACATATCAACTATCGTTCCACATCTAATATAAAACCCAAAAGCTGTTAAAAATATTTTCTTTTCTTGTGTGCTAGTTTGACAGAAACTATGTGCCCCCATGTGTTTTAACTCAGCTTGCACATGGGACCCAGGCTCCAGTACCACGTAACACAGATTACCAGGATCGAGGCAAGAAACACAAGAGGGAGGTAAGTCTGGAGAAATAGGAAGAGTTTTCATTTGTCCCCTGTTGAACTGGAACTTTGAACTAGATGTTCACAGAGAGGTGTCTGAGTGATTTTAGTTCAGGTAGAGCAAGACTGAGGTAAGTAAAGAAGCAGGTAAGAGCGTGACCTCACAGTCAATGGATTCAAGGTGTCTGAGCTGAATAAGGTGTTGCAAGGTACCTTATGGTAAAAACAGAAGGATTTAATCAACTGAGAACGCAGCAGTTTGTTTCTTAGCAACACAGGTCACCAAGAATACATCACTCAATGCATGTAATTGTTTTGCTATTGAATATGATTAAATTTAAGATTTCAATTTTTCCTTTTAAATATCTCAAGGGTGCAAGGTTACATGACAGAAAAGATCAGGCTAGCACAACTACGAACACAAGCTCCCATGACAAGGATCCTCTGCCTTCAAAAACAGTGGAGCTGAAAACGTAAAGAAAACTATTGTGAGGTTTGGGAGTTTTGGGGGAAGTATTTTTGTGTGTTTGGTTTTGTTTATGTTTTTAAACACCCAACGTACAATAGAAAGTGTTCTCCATCTGCCTGGTCCATATGTGTCAATCTCTGGGAAGTCTGGAAACCTATGAATTCCATTGCTTTCAGAATAAAATGGAGAATGTATAAACTGACTTTTTTCCTACAGACTATATGTGAAATAAATAACTAGTAAAGAAAATTGGGCTCTTTGAAAGAATGCAGTAAGAAAGACAATATAAATTTGAATCACAGAATCACAGAATGGTTTGGGTTTGAATGGACCTCAAAGATCATGTAGTTCAACCCCCCTGCCATGGGCAGGGATGCCACCCACTAACACAGATTGCCCAAAGCCCCATCCAACCTGGCCTTGAACACCTCCAGGGACGGGGCATCCACAGCTTCTCTGAGCACCCTGTGCCAGGGCCTCACCACCCTCACAGGGAAGAAAATTTTTTAAGATACTAAGATAGTACAGTGATAAGCAAGATATAGTAAGTCTAGTAAAATAACCACAGTTCATCAAATGAAGAGCATTGGGTGAATAGTTTATGCTTTAGTCTTCTCATGTTTAATTTGTTAGAAAAATGCTAAAAACTAAAATGTTCTGTAAACTTGTGAAAACTTACTTTGACTAAAATATTTCCTACACAAAACTACCAGTTATTAATTATTTGCTCCTTTGAATTCTGAGTAAGCTATTATTTACACAGGTGATTGAACCACATAAAATTTGCATATTGCAGATGTAAGACTGAAGAGAGACTAAGTGGCTTTTGGAAAGTGAAAGGCTGTTTAAAGTATTACTAAAAAGAGTATTCAGTCTGTAAAGACTATGAGAGCCTTGCATTATCAATGCTCTGTGAAATCATTACTATAAAATACTTTTAAAACTTCAAAAAATAATGTTAATACACAACCAAACCATTCATTAGCCATTTCAAACCTTAACGATGCAGAAGCATAAGTCTCATCTTGGAGCAAGACTTTTATAAGAAATACTAACTATATTCAGACAGACAGCTAATGTTATTAGACAAAAATGTGCCTATAGGAAAATTCTGAAAAAGATGAGAACTGCAAACACAGTTGTGTTTGCATCATGTATTTTACATCCATATCAGATTAAAAACCCTACAGTTAGGAAAGGATCTAATTTTCATAACTACCTTAAAAAACAAAAACATCACCTGAAAACCACAGAATAATGGCTACTGTGACAAATATAATTTTTAAATTCTTTAAAAAGCAGGACTAGTGAATAAACAACAAAGATTTCAAGTTCACTCCTTTTGGAGGCTAGCACATATTCTCAAGACAAAAGCAAATTCAGAGTTAAGTGGATGTAAGGCTTTCTGCTACAGGACAAGGAATAAGAAAGGGGAAGAGACACTAACAGAAAAAATACACGCATACTCAGGGTTAGTTCATGTTTAACAACAAGATTCGTACATGGTAGTTCATGTTTACACTCCCTCTAGAACAACCCCAAATCCCTAAGTTCTTGTAATATTCACATAAGAATGAATGTATAAGTGATGTTAAAATGTATTTATGCTAATGCTAATGTATGGAAAACAGTGCTAAAAACCAAGTTACAAATAAAATAACACGTTGATCACAACTGCTATCTTATTACAGTCAGGATCTTAAGTGAATGGCTTTCCTAGCACATATGATGGTAATATGCATCTTGCCACTAACTGGAGGTGTTGTTAGAGCTATGCACATCCGTTTTAAATTTGAGCTTCTTAGGATTCCAATCCTTCCCCTTCATCTTGTCTTTAAACAATTTCATTATGTTCTCTCTACTGCAGAGTGAGGTCTGCCAACCTAGCTCGAAAAGAAATTCCTTTTGAAAATTCTATTACCTATTTCCTTAAGTTATTACGAATGTATGTTCATCAGATTGTAACACAGATCAGTTGAAAGATGCAGATATTCTACTTGCAAGGCAGATTATCTGCTAATACTGTGTTAACATGGACAACAAACTGAAACTTGATGGTCTTTTCTGATTCACAGAGAGATTAAATATTTCTTTTCTCCTAAGAATGCTCTACTTGATATTTCCCTGTATTACCTATATCTTACACCTTGGAACTTGTTGATTTCTTTTCTGCGAGACCACTTCTTTTGCTGGATCTACTAGCTAATAGAACACCTTCTAGATAATTGGAACTTAAACACTGAAATCATAATTCAACAGCTACAGAAGAATTAAATTATTAAAACACAATCAAGTACATAACAAGATTATAAAACTGCAGCTGATAACAACATAAACTTGTTAAACAGGTATATATATTAATTGCTCAAAACACTGCAAAACCCTTAAGTGACACTGTAAAAAGAGTAACTAACAATAAGCAGTCTCACATACGTCAGGCTTAGGTCAGCTTACATTTCTTGTGGAAGAATTAGAATCTAATTAATAGTTTTGGTGAAAAAGTAATATAGTAAGGTTTCATTTTGTATTTTTTTCAAAATGAATTTTCTATATGAAATTAACTTCAATTTAAAAATAAAATTAGATTTTTCATCAGGATTAGCAGGGAATTTAATTAAAAAAAAGCATTTCTAAAATACATAAACAAGTAAATTATCATCATCTACAAAGTTAAAAAATGGAGATAAAATGGCTAGATGACTTACATCATGTCATACCATCAGCAGCTTGGGAAGAAGAAAGACTTCACACTTCTTGTTTCAAAAATTCTGTGGATTCTTTCAGCCTCCAGTGTCTGAAGGCAAAGTTAAGTACAGGTTAGAAAGGGATCAGTAATACAGGCACTAAAATCAGAGAGAAAATTTTTCATTTCCTAAAAACCAGTGTAGCTTTCAGCATTACAGAATATATTTTTTAATGTGATGTGGACAGATTTTTCTTTTTGTCATACTTAATGATGCCTTGTCAAGTGTGTTCAGGTAATTACCAGAAGTCTAATAGCAAAATGTAACAAGTGAAATTGCCAGCATCGACATGTATCCGTCATACAAGTTTTCAACTGCGACAGCTCCAATTTAATTTTCTGTATCGTAATTAACCTTCATTACAGCAACAAAGTTAAGGCATGAAACTAATTTCCTCTAATCTTAATTGTTTTACAGTAGTAACTCATGTTTAACTACCTGCTTCTTTCTATATTCCTTTCCTACATGACAATATTTTTTGGATTGCGTAGTTCTAAACACATTGCATAATTTGCCCCTTTTCATTAAAAGAATGAAGTTTTAAGATGTGGCCAGCACATCATAGAAGGAAGCACAGAAATCTAGTGATGTCTTTTGACATCACTTTTCTCCCAGTAAAGTAGGTCTTCTAAGAACAGTGCTAGCAGAGTCTCAGACTCTTCAGTGATGGGATATGCCATGTAAAGTTTGGAAAATTACAGCATCCCTCTTCGTGCAAATGTAGAAATAACGCAAAGTCTTGCATAGTCTGTGAAGGTGACAGATCAAGAAATTGTCTCTGGTTTTGATGGATTTCATCATTTTAGAAAACATTACAAACTTAGAATAATTCAACTGATTTAAAACAAAATATTCCTTATACAATGAACACATTTAAACACAATGCAGCAAATCCATTCCAATTTCCTATTAAGAAATTAGGAAGTTTGAACAATATTAAATATGTTGTATCTTTTTTCTTTTTCAGAATTAATTGTGCAGTTAAACCACAAAGAAATTCCATGCCAGAGAATTTATCCTTACAGCAGTTTCAGTGCTGTTAAATTAAAATACAAATAGGTTACCTTGAGATTACTTGTTAAGTGGTATCCAACGTTTGGAAAGCTCAGGAATGTAGTGTCATATGGATCAATCAATCCTCTTTACCAGACGGTTTATTATTACCTGAACACACTTAAAGAATCATTAGTCATAACAAATTTGAGGACAAATTCTGTCAAAATGATCAATACTGATAGAAAGAAAGACAAGAATATGCTTCATTATTCGGACTTTTTTTTTAATTCTAGAAATGTGAAGCAAAAATAGCTAGTAGCTTGATAATTATTTGATAATCTTTGAATATGAATTTGCTGATCAGAAGCTTTCACATTAGTTGCAATGAGAAATAAAATCTACCACAGAATGAAAAATACTTTAAAATAACTTTCTTAGATTATAGATTTTCCAGAATTCTTAGACTCTGGTGAATCAGCATATTAACTGCACACCGCTTTATACAGTCCAGGTTTCAATATGCAGTCACAGGTGACTCAAGTCTGTGATCAGTCACTTCCACCTACAAACCAACACCTTTTTATGTATTTCTTTTGGTATATTTCTATTTTCCTGATTATTACTGCCTTATAGGTTCATAATTTCATATTTCCCTTTCAGTATTTCAGAAATGTCAAAGTTTTCATTAACAGGTTACAGTTGTATTTCCATGATCTTAAATGATATAGAAGACCTTCTAATGAAAAAAAAATAAGCCCAGATGAATGTGGTGGTTTGCGTGTTTTTTGTTTGTTTGTTTGTGGTTTTTTAAATAAAAAAAAAAACAGAAAACCAACAACAAACCAAACCACAGGGGTTTTTTTCTATTTTGCTAAGTGTGTAGCAACTGGATTTTTTGTAATCTTGCTGTTCTTACTGTCTGTAAAATCAGAAAGACTGGAGTTACTGTATATTCCAAGAGTGCATTTGTTTCCTACTTCTGTATGTTATTAGACAGAGCAGATCACTCCTCACAAGGCAGAGGACAAACATTTACAACTGGTTAGTAATCATCTCATCTATAAAAAGTCCGGTAGGCCTAAAGGCAAGTCACACAAGCATAAAGTATATAATGTAATAACAAATCTCAACATGATGAAAAAATTTAAGTATATTTAGGAAAAAGAAAATCTTACTGCTTCCGTAACTTAATCACCATGGGCATCATCACCTTATTTTCAGGGTTGCTCTGCCTAGTCACATAGAACGGCTTGGGTTGGAAGAGACCTTAAAAGATCATCTGGTTCCATCCCCTCTGTGCCACAGGCAGGGGTGCCACCCACTAGACCAGGTTGCCCAAAGACCCATCCAGCCTGGCCTTGAACATTTCCAGGGATGGGGTCTCCACAGCTTCTCTGGGCAACCTGTGCCAGTGCGTCACCNGGGGTCTCACGAGGACAGAGTAGCGGGGGACAATCACCTCCCTTGAACTGCTGGTCATGCCTCTTTTGATGCAGCCCAGGACACAATTGGCCTCCCAAGCTGCACGCACACACTGTTGGCTCATGTTAAGCCTTTAGTCCACCAGAATGTGCAAGTCTCTCTCCACAGGGCTGCTCTCAATGTGTTCTTCTCCCAGCCTGTACTCATGTCTGGGATTGCCCTGACCCAGGTGCAGCACCTGTACTTGGACTTGTTGAACCTCATTCAGTTCACAAGGGCTCACTTCTCAAGTCTGTCCAGGTCCCTTCGAATGGCATCCCTTCCCTCTGTTGTATCAACAGCACCACTCAGCTTTATGTTGTCTGCAAACTTGCTGAGGGTGCACTCGATACCTTCATTTATGTCATTGATAAAGATATTAAAAAGCACCGGTCCCAAGACAGACCCCTGAGGGACACTGCTCATCACCAGCCTCCACCTGGACATAGACCCATTGACCACTACTCTGTGGGTGCAGCCATCGAGGCAATTCCTTATCCACTCTCCAAGGGTCCACCCTTCAAGTACATATGTTTCCAATCTGGAAATCAGGATGTCGTGTGGGACTGTGTCTAAAGCCTTACAGAAGTCCAAGTAGATGGCATCGGTCAGTCTTCCCTCGTCGACTGATGCAGTCACTCCATCATAGAAAGCCAGCAGATCGGTCAGGCATGATTCTCCCTTGGTGAAGCCATGCTGGTTGTCACGGATCACCTCGGTGTCTTGCACATGCCTTAACATTGCCTCCATCTTGCCAGGCACAGAGGTGAGGGTCACTGGTCTGTAGTTTCACGGGTCTTCCTTTCTAGCCTTTTTAAAAATGGGGGTGATGTTTCCCTTTTTCCAGTCACCGGGGACTTCACCTGACTGCCAGGACTTCTCAAGTATGATGGAGAGTGGCTTGGTGACTACATCAGTTAATTCCCTCAGGACCCTGGGATGCATGTCATCAGGCCCCATAGACTTGTAGCTGTTCAGTTGCATTAGGAGGTACCGAACCTGCCCTTCACTTACAGTGGGAGGGACTCCGCTTCCCCAGCCCCAACCTAGAGGTTCAGGGACTCAAGAGATGTGGGAATCCTGACTGCCAGTGGAGGCTGAGGCAAAGAAGTTGTTCAGTGCCTCAGCCTTCTCCATGTCTGTTGTTACGCGTTCTTCGCCTTCATTTGTAAGAGGCGGTACACTCTCCTTTGTCTTTCTTTTCCAGCCAATGTACCTGTAGAACCCTTTCTTGTTCTTCTTTGGATCCCTTGCCAAGTTTAGTTCTGTCCGTGCCTCGGCTTTCCTGATCCCTGGAGAGCTCTTGCACTCTAAGAAAAACTTCCTTAAAGAGTTGCCAGCTCTGATCAGATCCCCTGTCCCTAGGGACAGTGTCCCATGGGATCTCATCCACTGATTCTTTGAAGAGATGGAAGTTTGCTCTTCTAAAGGTCAGGGTCCTGACTTTGCTCTTTGCCAGGCCCATATCCCTCAAGATCACAAACTCAACCAGGGCATGGTCACTGCAACCCAGGCTTCCTCCAATCTTAACCTCTTTAACAAGCTCATCTGCATTGGTGAGCACCAGGCCCAGTAACGCTTCTCCTCTGCTTGGTTTGTCTAAGGCCTGGACGAGGAAGTTGTCCTCAGTGCACTCCAGGAGTCTCCCGGATTGCTTCCTGCCTGCCATGTAGCTCTCCCAGCAGACATCCGTGTGGTTGAAATCCCCCAGCAGGATGAGAGCCTGTGAGCGTGATGCTTCTTGGAGTTGGAGCAAGAAGGCCTCATCAACAGGCTCCCCTTGATCAGGTGGTCTGTAGTAGACCCCAACCACAAGAAGTCCCTTATTGGTCCGGTCCTTAATTTGTACCCACAGGCTCTGAACCTGCTCGTGGCTGTTTCTCAGAGGCAACTCTTCACAATCTACCCCTTTCTTAACACAGAGGGCAATGCCCCTGCCCTTCCTCTCTGCCTCTCTCTCCTGTAAAGCTTGCAGCCCTCAGTTCCAGTGTTCCAGTTGTGTGATTTGTCCCACCATGTTTCTGTGACAGCAATTAGATCATAGTTTTCTAATTGCATCGTGGCTTTCAGCTTCTCCTGCTTGTTTCCCACGCTGTGTGCATTGGTGTAGACGCACTTCAGCTTCGCTGTGGGCTGCAACACCTTTTTAGAGGAGTCCTTCCTGATTCCTCTGGGATGATTCACAGGTGTCTCCCTGCTGTTTTCTGAAGTATTGGCATTCATGGGATTGTTGAGGGTTCTACCATCCCCTTCCCCCTTCAGATTCAGTCTGTTCCATTTCAGTCTCCCCTGCCAACACAAACCTGTCTTTTAGCCCCTTTCCTGTGTACTTCCACCTCAGTTTTGTTGTCTACATCCTTTCACTCTGTCTGCCAAACCCTAGCTTCTTCATTCTTCCAACTTGGCTCCCAATCCTACCCTCCTCATTCACTCTGTTCTTGGCTATAAAATCATTTTCCCACTCGCATGAAACATTTTTTTGTAGACAGAAATCATATAATCATAGAATCATAGAATCACTAAGGTTGGAAAGGACCTCTGAGATCATCAAGTCCAACTGTCAACCTAACACCACCATGCCTGCTAGACCATGTCCTGGAGTGCCATGTCTACACTTTTTTTGAATGTTTCCAGGGATGGTGATTCATCCACCTCTCTGGGCAGTCCATTCCAATGCCTCACTACACTTTCTGTGAGGACTTTTTTCCTAATATCCAACCTATGCTACGCTTTTAACGGAAAGTGACTTAACTGTCACTTTTTAAATATAAAAACCTCCTGCCTTGTACATTCACTTTAATAGGTGCAATACATATATTGTACTGTCTCAGTACAGGTCCCTTTCATAATTTTTCTTCTTCATTTAATAGTAAGAAGCGAAGAAATTAAGGTTTTAGCAGGCCTGAATTTTGCAGCACTGCAAAATTTTGCCGCAATGCCCAAGGCAACCAAACTGCACTTTGCAGTATTCAAAGAGGTGGCTTCCCTATCGTGGAGATCATTTAACTGGAACTAGTGCTGACAGTCTTGGAGGAGGGATGGAAAACATTAACAGAAAAAGATACCTTAATGGAAAAACCCAAAGAAGAAGGCAAAAAGGAATAAGCTGCTCCCCAGATCCCTTCTTTGTGAAGGGCACAAAACAGCATATTTGCCATTCCTAGTTGCTGCAAAAAGTATTTAATAATTTGTCATATCAACTGGCTAGAACATATCTTGCGGCTTCTATTTCCCAGAAAAGAAAATTCAGACTCAACCTGCTTCAAGATTAATCAAGTTAGTTAAGCCATGCCATTCTGACCGCTATCAGTCAAATTTCTATCCCAATCATACACTTGGAAGTGTAATGATGACCTATATAATTCACCCACAAACTAGCACTATTCAGTTTATCTATTGTGACATAATTATGAATGCAAATTATACTGTGGGCAGAGACAAAGATGCACAGTTTTTCTCATTCCTGTTTCAAAGACAGTACAAGCTTAAGCAACCTAGCATTCAATGGACAACAAATGATCAAAGATTTTGTGAATACATGTGCAAAACTTGCTTACTTTGGCTGGTGCAGAAAATCTTTGCTGTATCTCAATATTCAGCTGCTGGCGTAGCTGAAGTAGCTTCCGTTCTTTGAACCATACAACAGGATGGGGAAATGATACAGAGATTTGAAGCATATCCTCCCAACCATACGTCACAATAATTGTGCTTTTCATTTTTATGATATCGGCTTTCAAACAACCCCATTCACTAATTTGGTAGGTGAAAAACTTATCTGTGTTCATAGCCAAACAAGAAAAGTTTAAGCAATTCTGCTGCCTTGCAGTTCAGTCCTCAGTAACTTCTCCACAAAAAAAAAGAGGATATAAATGTAAATTTCCATGAAAATCTTTTTTTTCTCACTCAAGCTTCCTTTTTAGCTTCCTATGCTTGGGCCCATATTTATAGTCAATACATAAGGTCTCAAAAGCTGATGTTGAATAGTCTCAATAAATAGTATTGCAAATTATTGTCTAGATTTAATCTATCAGCAATTGACCAGACAAATTTCAATTCTACTCAACTTCATTTAACTCATTTATTGCACTATTTTAAGAATGTTGCTTGCAAATTATATGTGTTGTTTTGTTTGAGATGTTACAATTATTTTCCACCATCTTGAGCCAAGACAGGCAAGCCAAATGGGTTACTGCAAAAAAGTAATGAAAAGAGTAATGTCTTTAATGTGGTTAGATTAGAAGCTGCACTAGATCAACAAAACGCTCTGGAAAATTTAGGCCAGCTGCAAGGTAAGATATAAAATACAGCAAAGACAAGCTAAGTTTGCAGAGATGCAGAGGAGATTAATCCTTTCAAATGGCCGACTAACAGAGCCGATGGAAAAGCTGCAGCTGTTTCATAAGCAAATCTACAATTAAATGCAATTTGAGTTAATATGAATCAATTCTAATATTAACTGCCACAAAGCTTTAGCTCAATTAATATCTGAAAAGCAACTGGCATTATTTACAGATCCCTATTGATATGATTAGCATATCAATAATTTGTACTAGAATTGCTGGAGAGGATTAGTTGCTCCATGTTCCCTTTTCGGTTCTTTTGTTACTCCAAGCAGACTTAAAAAGAGGAAAAGAAGTGGCTTACAGAAGGCAAAAGGAAAGAGTTGAATTTAGGAAAAAAGCTATAGTTACACAAAATAAACTATGTGTTACACAGAATGTCCATCATATGTACCAACATCATTGTTGTTTTTACACACACCTATTCAGGCTTTCATTGTTTATAAAATAACTCTTTCTCGGTACATTCAGCTCATCATCTAGATGATACTCCGTAATGCTTTGTAAGTCTCCAGAGGCAGCTGTTCAAGACATAGTGTACCCATATTTTGATATGTCTCTTTAAAATCCAGATCAAATACTTCAGAGACTGAGAAAGTCATCATGATGCTTTCCTATTTTAAAGCTTGTTTTGGATGACACAATTGCAAAGATAACTTCAGCTCACTGAACCTCAGCTGATTCCAAGAACAAATTCTGACTCATCATATATGGTGAGCAGCGAAATTCCTCTTAATGGCCTTTACTTCATTCACTCACTCAGACCTAGCTATTGATGCTCTCTCTGTATCAGTCATAAAAAGCCAGTCTTAATTCTGACCAGAATTTCCACTTTAACTCACATCACAGGCCACCAAGTGCTCTATAAACAAAACAGCACTCAAGGCCATTTAAATCTGAGAGTATCAATATCACCACCTACTTGGTGCATATTGATAAGGAGTGATGGGAGCCAATATAAATTCCTTGTATTGACTTATATTTCTGTATCCAATTATTTGTCTTTACTTTTTGGGACAGCATGGCTTTGTATGTATAACAGGAACATTACTTGCAATGATGGGGGGAGGGTGGGCACGGAGAGAAAAAAATATACGCTTTGCTTAGTGTGTAAGAAGTAATAATTCTGATTTTCAGGGTCATAAGGGCGTAACCCAATAATCTTACAGGTATATTATTCTTTGTGAATTCTTGCTTTTAGAAAAGGCTGATTTTTTTATCACTGTGTTTTACCACAACAAGGTTTCCCTTGATTTCAAAATCACGTACCTGTCTTCAGGGGGAAAAAAATCAACAGACAGCATAAATTATTACAAAGTTCGCATCATCCCTTTGAGCAACTGTTCCTCACACACAGTTACATTACACAGTACCAAGCAATTTATCATATCAGTTTACTAATTTAAGTTAAAATATTAAAAAGACAGTAGAAGACATTATATTTTCCTACTCTCAATACAGTATTATTAAAAAAGCAAAGTTGGAAAATAAATACTTTTATGCCAATTCAAAATTAGTTTTCTCTCTGCAATATTATTGCTCTTTCCTCTCTTGACAATGACTACTGTTAAAGATAAAGTAAAAATTTTCTCCCAAGGCCAAGAAAAGTAATTGTAAGTTGCATCATGTAAATTCCATTTTCGTTTTTTTATATGTGTTTTTTTGAAGTATGTCTTTCTTATGCACTAAGGAAAAGCCATTAACTAAGCTAGTAATGATGAATATTTTCTAATAATTCCAGGGTACACATTTATAAAGAGATAGCTTCATGTAGAAGAAGTAATACTACATATGTATATACATGAGTTACATATGTTTACATACATACACACACACACACACACAAAAATAGGTATATTCACTAAAATTTATTCTGGAATGTAAGAAAAATTATATACATGTTCTATCAATATTTGAAAAAAACTCACCACAATGCAAATACACATTTGCCTTTATAATCATATCACTTGCTTCCAAAATTTAAAGTTATGTGTGCAAAAAAGCCCGTATTCTTGAAGAAACCAGACAGTTTGTGTACTTTTCGTGATAGAAAAGTAAAAAATAAAGCCAAACCAACAGCAAAACCATACAAAGAATATGTAAAAACAGGTTCATTCATAGCAACATTTTATTTTGCACTTCGTCTAAAAACATTCGAAGTAGATACAGAAACTTGAGGTATATATGATAACTAATTTAACATCAAAAGTACAGGTAATATATTAAATAATGAAAAATCCTCTTTCAGACTAATGACTGGGATCAAAGTAAGAAAGAGATAAATACACAAGAAGGGAAAGAACAGGAAAGCACTAGACTGATAATTTCTTTTATAGTTTAATTTCTTATAAGAAAACATCTTCCAGACTAATGTAGAATTTTAGAATATTGCTTTAAAAGACTGTAACACCAGATACACTTTCAATGCTGTAGGCCAATTTAATATCAAATATTCAGTAGACATGTCTGAATTAAGAAAAACTTAGTGGCATTCACTGTATCTAGCAGAAAGAACAAAGAATTTTGATTAAACTATAAAAAACATATTAAAGACTAAAGAAATGGTTGACGGGCAACATAAAGACCAGCAAAGCAGCACAGTTTAGGTAGCAACAACATGATCTACATCTGCTAATTTGAACTGTGATGATTTGCAGAGTTTGTCCCTCAATTAAATGATCAGCTACACCATATTTTTGTAGGGACAATAAAGTAAATGGACAGCTCAGTATTCCGCTGTGAATAGCACACTGAGAATTGGTTCCAAGTTATACTAGCTGATGAGCTCTTTAAAGTCAAATGCTAAACTAACAAATAAAGAAGAAGAATCCCAAACTAGAAAGTATGCTTTTAATCTTCAACTCACACATTTTCTCAGGTATCATCATCTCTTGTGTTTAAATCCTATCATAAATTAATTTCTGAGTCATGGTGAGGCAATAAACAGTAATTACTGACAATAACTATAAAGTACAACATATAATTTTCTACTCCATTTAAACAGATAGTCTGCCTATACAAGCCATCAAAGGACCACACCTGTCACAAATGAGATCCAGTGTATTGATCGTAATGTCAAGTCAGACCAGTTCCTAATGATTTAGCAGGTTGTCATTTTATTGTGAGGACTATTGTTTTATGTCCCAGCACTTAACCTCCTTTTCTTTAAAATAATAAGCATAAAATGGATCTGCCATAAAGTGGATTAATAACAAACAAGTCCCCAAATTAGAAAAAAATTTGAATTTCATACTATACCTAACTTGAAATTGTAAAGAAATCACACTAAATTGTGTAAGAACACAAAAAAAAGTTCACATAGATGAAAAAAAAAAATCCAAGTTTACAAGTGATTGGAAGTAAATTTTCAAATAAAAAACATCAGTGGTACAGTACTCTAGCCAAAATATTAAAGGAAAACGTAATCCTGAATTGTGTAAGTAGATTGCATTGCATCTCAGCAACAGATCTGGAAACTATTGTGCAGCAGGCAAACAACGATATAGTTGTCATAATGGAAATTTGGTGGGATGACTCGCATAACTGGAATGCTGCAATGGATGGCTATTAGCTCTTCAGAAGGGACAGGCAGGGAAGGAGAGGTGGTGGGAGAGCCCTGTATGTTAGGCAGTGTTCTGACTGTCTAGAGCTTGATGATGGTGACATCAGGGTTGAGCGTTTACGGGTAAGAATCAGGGGGAAGGCTGACAAGGCAGGTACCACTGTATGAGTCTGCTATAGACCTCCCAACCAGGATGAAGAGGTAGGTGAAATATTCTGTAATCAGCTGGGAGAAGTCTCACAATCACTAGCCCTTGCTTTCATGAGGAACTTCAACTTACCAGATGTCTGCTGGAAATACAGTCAGCACAGAGGAAACAGTCCAGGAGGTTTCTGGAGCATGTGCAAGAGAACTTCCTGACACAGCTGCTGAGTGAGTCAACTAGAGAAGGTGCCTGCTGGACCTGCTGTTCACAAATAGAGAGGGACTTGTGTGTGATATGATGGTTGGAGGCCACCTTGGGCATAGTGATCACAAAATGATAGAGTTTTTGATTCTCAGAGAAATAAAGAGGGGGTTCAGCAGAACTGCTACCTTGGACTTCCAGAGGGCAGACATTGGCCTGTTTAGGAGCCTGGTTGGCAGAGTCTCTTGGAAGGCAGTCCTGAGGGGCAGAGGAACCCAAGAAGGACGGACATTGCTCAAGAAGGAAATCATTAAGGCACAGGAGGCTGTCCCCATGTGCTGAAAGAAGAGCTGGTGGGGAAGAAGAACAGTCTGGCTGAACAGAGAACTTTGGCTCAGGAATCAAAAAAAGAGGTTACGACCGTTGGAAGAAGGGGCAGGCAACTCAGGAAGACTACAAGGATGTTGTGATATTATGCAGGGAGAAGATGAGAAGGGCCAAAGCCCAACTAGAATTTAAACTGGCTACTGCTGTAAAAGACAATAAAAATGTTTCTATAAATACATTAGCAACAAAAGGAGGGCTAAGGAGAATTTTCAGCCTTTATCAGATGCAGGGGGAAACATAGTGACAAAGGATGAGGAACAGGCTGAGGTACTTCATGCCTTCTTTGCCTCCATTTTTAAAAGTAAGACCAGTTGTTCTCTGTGTACCCTGCATGTCCTGAGCTGGAAGACAGGGACTGGGAGCAGAATGAAGCCTCCATAATTCAACGGCAAACGGTTAGTGACCTGGTATGCCACTTAGACACACACAGATCTATGGGTCTGGATGGGATCCAATCCAAGGTATTGAGGGAGCTGGCAGAAGACCTCACCAAGCCACATTTCACCATTTATCAGCAGTCCTGGCTATCTGGGGAGGTCCCAGTTGACTGGCAGTTAGCAAATGTTAGACGAGCTAGACATCCGCA
>VWZZ01002425.1:0-41834 GCA_013399095.1 Psophia crepitans
ATAGGCTCTCCTTTTCTTCCTGCATATATGATACATATATGCATAATGTATCTCAGAAGCACCTTAATCCATAATAAGAAATTTATTTAATAAAAATCATAATAATCCATTGTAATAAATATTAATATATAAAAATGTATCAAACCTCTCTCATTATTAACAGAAGAAAACATTATCTAAATTACAAATAACTGATTTTTACAATAAAATCTACATATAATTAACAGATTTAAAATTAATATTAAAAGCTGATATAAAAAAAGTTGTTCATTCAGCACAATGCCAGTTTTAAAACCAACAGCCAGTATCATGGCTTCAAAAGAGGAAGTCTAAGTGTCGTGGTTTTACCCCAGCTGGCGGCTGGGCACCACACAGACGCTCGCTCAGCCCCCCTCATCAGAAAGGGGGAGAGAATCAGAGGAGGGATCAGAGAATCAGAGAAAACTCACGGGTTCAGATACAAGAGTTTAATCAGTGAAGCAAAAGCCGCGTGCACAAGCAAAGCAAAACAAGGAATTCATTCCCCACTCCCCATGGCAGGCAGGGGTTCAGCCATCCCCAGGGCAGCAGGGCTCCGTCACGCGTAATGGTTACTTGGGAAGGCAAACACCATCACTCCGAACACCGCTGCACTCCCCTTCTTCTTCCCCCCAAGCCCCTCATAAACCAAGCATGACGTCATATGGTATGGTATGTCCCTTTGGTCAGTTGGGGTCAGCTGTCCTGTCTGTCCCCTCCCAACTGCCTGTACCTCCTCAGCCACCCCGCCGGCGGGGCCGTGCGAGAAGCAGCAAAGGCCTTGGCTCTGTGTGAGCATCGCTCAGCAACAGCAAAAACATCTCTCCGCTATCAGCGCTGCTTCCAGCACAAACCCAAAACACAGCCCCATACTGCCTGCTGTGAAGAAAACTAACTCTCAGCTGAAACCAGGACACTAAGACAAACATGAAATCACTGGACTCTATCTCCACATACAGCTGCAAGAAATTGCACATGAAAAGCAGGTACAGAAGAAAAGAATACAGAGTTTAGAGTGGTGTTTTTCAAAGGGACTTGTAGGAGACCTGGCACACATTGAGTTGTGTAGCAAACTGCAGTGGCTGTGGCTCTCAGCACCCCAAACATTTGCCTTCCCTCTCCCTCCAGAGGACAACAGTCCCACAAGGACATCTGAGCAGCACATTAACCTCCTCCAAAACAGGTTCATGTCCTACCCCAATAAGTGTGGTCATCCTCAATCTGGATATTTGTCTCTGCATCCCACTTTCTATGTTAATTTTTTGTCATTTGCTTAATCTTTGATTTGCTACCGTGGACTGGTCACAAGCAGGCAATGGTAACATCACCTTTCAAAGGCCAACAGCAACCTGTGCTGGCCTTCCAGAAGGTCTGTGTCTCTCCTACCTCATAGAAGAAGAACTGAAAAAGCATACCTTGAATAACCTGTTTTATATCCATATGAATATTAGTCCTTCTTCCCATACTAGTTTGAGGTTATGCAGCACTTCCTGTGGTGCCTCCACCTCTGGCAGGCCTCTTCAGAGCAACCATTTGTCAGATGGGTGATGTTGGGTTACCCGTTTCGCTGACAGCCACTGTCAGCTGTATGCACTTCTCTTTCTTACCGTTGCTTTCATCCTATCCAGTTTGGTGTCCAGTTTCTGGTCTTCATCCTTTAAGTGTAGGCTGTTGCTCTAGCTCAGTAAAATGCTGCTTTCCATGCCCACTGAGAGTCTATGCCTTATAAAAAAGCCCTTTGATGAGCAGTGGTTGAATGCAAGTCTTTTCTATTTCTACTTTGACATGATCCCCCTATTCTTAGACATTTCTACTTTCCATACTACTTAGTTAATCCAGAGTTTAAACATGCAAGACAGCGCATGAAATTAAAAGCAATTTTCATGTGTCAACAAAACCAAGATTTTTTCTTTTAATTTTCTCTCTCACATTTTGAGCTGAAATCAGCAATATGTAGTCACTCTTTTTAGAATGTAGGACCCTGATCAAACGGGTGTTAAAAACAATCATGTAACCTCTGCAGAGGTATGGAGAAAGATGAGAACAGAAAACTCTGACAACTGTTAAACAAAAGCTATCAGTGTAGCAGCAGCCATATTTTCCTTTCCTGAGGTCAAATCTCATCTTAGTGGGGAGAGTTAAGGGGGAATTCAGCATCACTTTCAATGGAATCAGGATTTCTCCCCTCTTGACTTGGCATACTGTGCGTGTGCTGTGATATCAAGACATGATTAGTATCTTAACACCCGCTTTTCTGTTGACAGCCCTCAGCATTGCAGGTTACTGCAGCTACATGAGATTCAGAGATTCATAGATGTATCGGGGTTGGAAGGGACCTCTGAAGATCATCTGGTCCAACTCCCCCGCCAGAGCAGGATTACCAGACCAGGTTGCACAGGATTGCATCCAGACGGGTCTTGAATATGTCCACAGAGGCAGACTCCACACCCTCTCTGGGCAGCTTGTTTCAGGGCTTTGTCACCTTCACAGTAAAGAAGTATTTCCTCATATTGAGACAGAACTTCCTGTGTTCCAGTTTGTGCCCATTGCCCCTCGTCCTGTCACTGGGCACCACTGAAAAAAGTCTGCCCCCCTCCTCTAAACATCCACCCTTCAGGCATTTATAAGCATTGATGAGATCCCCTCTCAGTCATCTCTTCTCCAGGCTAAACAGACCCAGCTCTCTCAGCCTTTCCTCATATGAGAGATGCTCCAGAACCCTCATCATCTTGGGAGCCCTCCACCAGACTGTTTCCAGTAGTTCCCTTTCTTTTTTGAACTGGGGAGCCTAGAACAATACTCCAGCTGTGGCCTCACCAGGACAGAGTAGAGGGAGAGGATAACCTCCCTCTAACTGCTGGCCACACTCTTCTTGATGCACCCCATGATACCACTGGCCTTCTTGGCCTCGAGGGCACACTGCTGGCTCATGGAGAGATTCTTGTTGACCAGGACTCCCAGGTCCTTCTCCATAGTGCTGCTTCCCAGCAGGTCAACTCCTAACCTTTACTGGTGCTTGGGGTTGTTCTTCCCTAAGTGTAGGACCCTACACTTGCCCTTGTTAAATTTCATAAGGTTTCCCTTTGCCCAATTCTCCAGCCTGTCCAGGACTTGCTGAATAGCAGCAAAGCCTTCAGGTGTGTCAGCCACCCCTCCCAGCTTGATATCATCAGCAAACTTGCTGAGGGAACACTCTGTCCCCTCGTCCAGATCATTGATGAATATGTTAGATAAGACCGGACCCAACACTGACCCTTAGGGCACACCATTAGATACAGGCCTCCAGCTAGACTCTATATCACTTATCACAGCCCTCTGGGATCTGCCTTTAAGCCAGTTCTCTACCCACTTCACTGTCCATTCATCCAACCCACACTTCCTAAGCTTACTAATGAGGATGCTGTGAGAGCCAGTGTCAAAAGCCTCGCTGAAGTCAAGGTAGACAACATCCACTGCTCTTCCTTCATCCACCCAGCTGGTCATGCCATCATAGAAGGCTATCAGGTTCATCAGGCATGATTTCCCTTTAGTGCATCCATGTTGACCTCTCCCAATAACCTTCTCCTCTACTTGTTTATTAATAACATCCAGAATCAGCTGATCCATCACCTTTCCCTGGATGGAGGTGAGGTTGATTGGCCTGTAGCTTCCTGGATCCTTCTTCTTGTCCTTTTTGAAGGTCAGAGTGACATTGGCTTTCCTCCAGTCCTCAGGCACCTCTCCTGTTCTCCATGACCTTTCAAAGATGATTGAGAGTGGCCTAGCAATAACACCTGCCAGCTCCCTGAGCACTCATGGGTGCATCCCATCAGGGCCCAATGATTTTCAGCTTTTAGACTCTTAGAAATGCAAATGAGGTACAGTCCCACCTGAAAAATTCACATATATGGATTGCATTATATTTTGCCTTATTTAATCTGTCATTAAGTATACTTTAGAAGGATCTGGAAACCACTAGAAAGCTTTTACATTCTAACATTTCTCTT
Source organism: Psophia crepitans (assembly GCA_013399095.1). NCBI lineage: Eukaryota > Metazoa > Chordata > Aves > Gruiformes > Psophiidae > Psophia > Psophia crepitans. Next base: position 4,005 of record VWZZ01002425.1, read on the forward strand.
TGAAAGCCTCCACCAGATGACTGTGGCACTTTTCCATTTCACCACTCAACATCAGAGCTGTAGCTCAGACTATCTCAGGATGTATCACAGAAGTACTATATTTATTCCTGTTCAATCTCAGTTTGTATCAGCATCTTTACCATGTAAGCTCTAAAGGAAAATAAATTTAGTAAGAGTCACCTGTGATATAAAACTGCAGCAGAAATAATTAAGATTAGTAGCAGACTCAGTTTCTAAATGAAGATATACAATGTATAACCCAAGTTTATGAACCCACTTTATCCAAATGATTAGTAGCTCACTTTTTTTTGTTGATGGAGTTTAGGGCATGAAAAATCATGACGATGTATTAACCATTTTACCAGCAACTGGTATGATAAGAAAAAAAAAAAGACAATAAAAGAAAAAAGAAAGCACTATTCAATTCTCTAACTCAGACAAAAACTATAAATTTCACAGGGCTGGCCTCTAAAAATATACTTCTAAGAATTTTGACATGATAAATGGACAGAGGGAAATCGTTACATTCAGGTAGTATATTTAAACTTTGTTCTCTGGAGTCTCGCAGAGTATATTTAGCTTTTCATTTTCCTTTCAGAAATTTCATTTCAGAAACACCTTAGGAACAGCTATTTTAAGGCTATACATATCATTGTAGGGATGCCAGTGCTAACCCACTGACAAAGCCGCTTAAGGATGCCCTGAAATCAAGCTCAGCTGATGAGAAAGGCAGGACCAACTCTATTAGATGCTCATCCTTCAGATGTTCATGTCTGTGCTGTTCAGTGAGTGCTTTCAAACAGTTCATACCACCTCCCCCACCTCAAAAATCTGTTCTTGTATATGATTTTCTATGTGTGTTCAGCCACCTTCTAGTGTTTATCAGCATACTTTCCACATGGCAAGCTGCCAACAAAATTCAATAGATGAAGCGGACTTTAAAAAGTGATTAGAGTCTCCAAGTATTTGCTCAAAGATCTCCTCCATTCTTTGAGAAGGTTCAGAAATGTGTTTGTCCTTCATATGTCCTGTTATCAGACAATAACATCCTCCATAATTTTATGCTCCAAAAACTTCTGGCAGCAGTATAGAACAAAAGACCTTGTAATTGGCTTTTAAGAATGATAGAATTACAGCATTGTTTTACATATAAAAAATGAAGGTTATTCTTCAAGGCCATGAATTTCATCCTACACTATATTACCACATTATAATCAACATTGACACCCCCAAAATAATGGCTCGAAATGTTCTTTTGTTGCATAAGGCAGCTCACTCAATCAAACACTATAAGCTCCCCATGGTTTTCATGCCCAAATCTAATAGCCTAGTAGGTTCCATTCACAGCTCCTCATTCGTATTTAGAGGTGGGACGAAACACAAATTGTTCAGACCCAGCAAACACATTCCAGAATAACTCCCTTATACTCAAAAAATTTTCATCTGAAGGTAACACAAAACTTTCCCCTCCCTTTATTAGGTCTGTGCTTTTTAATAATTTACACTTGTAGCTTGAGTATCTAAAGGTTTTAGTTCAAGGCTGCTGCTGCTTAGTATCAGTAAAGCCAGGAGGCAAAGAAGTTGAATCAGACTCTCTGCAGGCTGGCAGATACATAAATTAAGCTACATTTCAGCAGTTTCAGACTTTGGAAGGATCACCTGCCATGTGAATGAAGTAGTGCTGAAACATACTTGATAAATCATCTGGTAAGTATCTATGTCTATTGAATACATAGCTTAAGAGAAATACCTACATGTATAGCTTGGTAGCCAACAGGATTAGCCTGAAAATAATTTTCTTTGATAAAATTAAATAAATCTTTATCATATCAATTTAAATATTCTGTTATGCCACCAATCAGCATTAGCAACAGACTCTTAAAAAAAAAAGTCAATTACAGGTACCTTTTCTCAGTGAGATCTTTTTTTCCTTATTTAGCAATATTCTACTGTTCTCACTATGTATCCAATGATAGGTCTTTCTACCATGGATTTACTTGGATGAATAATATCTGAGTAATGCTCTCAGTTCTCTTTTAGACACATACTGTCATCCAAGTGAAAGTACTCCAGACTGGATCTCAGCAAACCATGGGTTTTACCACTGTCTTTGTCACTGACCATGATTAAGTACATTTATCTCTTTGTGTCCCTATTTTCCTCTTTTCTGTGCATCTGCTCAGAAGGTCAGGTCACTGGGACAGAAGCTGTCTCATTTTGTGTGCCCTCCTCTCACCTTGCACAACAGAAGTCTAATGTCTAGGCTCTGCAGTAATACTAATCTGTGTTGTAAAAACTTGTTCTTTTCCCTGAATTACTAGCACCTGAGTGAAAGATTGTGTTTCCAGAGAGCAGCCAATTCAAGATTAAGCTTTTCGGAATAAAACAGGGCTTTTTAGGTCACTGCTGTGTCAAGTATGAACCATTGTACTCTATCAAACTGTAAGTACGGTATACGGCATTCTGTTCTTATTTAATCTCTTTTTCATTCATTCACTTTTAACATGTCCTTACCAACTACACCAAGTTTTATTTTCCATGGTGTAACAGTTTACACAGTTTCTTGCAAGCTGAGAAGTCTTGCTTCATACCTGCCCTGACAGAGCATTTGTACCTGGTTGCTCTAGGATGGATCATAGCACCCTTATTTTGAAATTAGTCACCCAAGCTGGTTCTTGCAAAAGAGAAGTCCTACTACACAGAAAAACTGTGTGAAAATCTATTAGCTTTGAACTGCAGTTGGCCAACTCAAATGCAAAACTGCTATGTATTTACACAGAAGCCTGTGGCACCTCTAGGAAGTTTGTCTTTGGCATTAGTAATTCTTGTGCTCATCATTAACAAGGATCCTCCTTAGGGTGAGCTAACCTATGTTATTCTGTTTCCTTGTCTCCCTGGAAACATGCAGATTGCAGATTAAGGGAAATACCTCAACTGCAGATGAAGGCAGGTTTGGATAATAACACTGCTTCAGTGTTTGTCTAGCAATGTACGGCCTGTTTTGAGATACCAGGTACCCAGAGCACTCTTTGGTTTTGAAAGAGCTCAGGTGTTCAGTAGTTCTCAAAAATCAGATTTACCTGTCAGAGCCTTTGAAAAGGTGAGACATCCAAGAATGTTTTTGAAAAGCAGATAATTCTTCTGTTCTAATATCTCCTGTGTAAAATCTGTGTGCAATCACACAGTGCAAACAAAAGGACCCCATGTAAAATTTCACTAGTCCAGGCCTTGCCAAAGGGGAAGCTCACCACCCCAGACATGGTGGTATTGGGTTGGTGGTTGGACTCAATGGTTTTAGAGGTCTTTTCCAATCTTAATCCAAGATTCTATGATTCTGTGATTGTGATTGTTCAAGGTGCCACATATGTTGTGCAGCATTCCCAAAAGTTGTTTGTAAAGCTAACAGCAAAAGTCACTCATGTGAAGTTCCTTTCCCTGATGCAGCTTAGGCTATACACTGCATTTCTATTATTTAAGAAGTAGATGATGGCTGAATTTTTCTATTCTGTGCATTCACATCTATTTTTTCACCCCCCTTCTCTCAGAGCATAAGTGAAAGTGCATTTGCTCCTGGCTTGGAAAAAATTCTACTATCCTGTCTGACATAACGGCACCTATAAGAATCCCAATGAAAATCACAACTTTGAGCAGCTCCTGATATTTGGTTGGTTTTGAATCTGGAATTCAACTCAACTATACTGGTCCATCAATAGTATTGACAGCTTTCATTTATTCCATTCCACCAACACAAGCTTAAGAAAAATTCAGTATTTAAACCTCTTAATTCCTACAGTGCCAGGAGATGGGATCAATAATACAAAAGCACTGAAGTCAGGAGGATTGTGCCTATGGAAGAAGGTCAGGGCTGGGGTTTTTTTGGGGTTTGGCTTTTTTTAAGCTACTTTTCCCATCTCCCCGCAGTGTGGATCTGGATCTAGCAGACACGCTTACTCCTTTTTGCAGATAGGTTTCTTCCTTTCTTTTCACACTGGTGGTTCCTCTTGTGCAATTGAATTTGGCAGGTCCAAGAAAATTTGTTTATGCTGTGCACAAGCTGGGGAATGCTATTCTGACAGCTGATAGGTCTGTAGCATCCTTGGAGACTTTTAAAAGCACATTGAAAACTTCGTTATTTACAAAGCTTTACAGCTGGGATGTACAAATCCCCCACGGCTGATTTGTCAGAGGAATATTTGGCTGTATTTTTAGGTATCCACCTTGTACAGGCTTTGCACAAACCTAGAAAGGGATTTTGTCTCATCTTGCTATTCTGGGAATTTTAAAATCCATGTTCCTTCATTCTTCCTCTGTGCTTGTTTTTCTTTTTCATTGGGTGGTTTGAGGGAGGGGCTGGGGGTTGTTGGGTTTTGTTTTGTTTTGTTTTCTTTGGCCATTTCCCTGCTATGGTCACTGCAGCAGTTACAAGATGAAGTCTGGAGCTTCCTCAGCTCCACACATCAAAAGACAGTCACAGAGTGGCTGTGATCCCCTGAACATGTCCAACCTGTTGTGTCATATTTCAGCCTCTCTCTTGTTCTGTGCTTGCAAAACCACAATTCTTCCAAGACTTTAGCAGCATGGTACATATTACTTGTAATGTCTGTTTCCCCTTGATCATTATCATTTCAGTCCATGCTGCTTCTTGCTCTTCTTCCTCCTTACCAGTCAAACAACATTTTATGTTCAGATACATGCAGTTGCTAATGTTTTTGCTTTCCCTATATCTCCATTCTCCATACCCCCCCTTAGTTTAGGAGAAACATTAGGGAACAATTTTTAGCAAACACCCACAGCCTGTATACAAATCACCAGGAGCGGCAGGTGTTCGGCATCTCTGAACATCAGGCCCTATCTGCATATTTATGGCGTTCTCATCGCCCATGGAGCTGAACACCTGCACCAGGCTGGTGTTGCCAACTCTTGTGATTTTATTTCCAGTCTAAGGCTGTGTGGTGGTTCTAATCAGTGCCTCTGGAATCACCCTATGACTTGGAAATCTCAGCATTCATCACAGAACTCTGGTCCTCACCATCCCAGAAAGAAGCACAAAAATAGCACCCTGGTGCCAAGGCAGGTTAAATGTGTATTCCAAAATTCTTTGTTTTCTGAAGTATTAATTTAAGCCACTTCTTTGACTAAGGACACAACTCATGATGCTTAAGACTTGCAGTAATGCAAAACTTCAAAGTGATTTACAATTTGTTCCCTATGCCAGTAGAAAGTATACCAGGTCTCTACTGTAGAAACTGGGAAAATATTCACATGGAGTGGTGACTTGTTTTATCTAATGTTCGCTTAAAATAAGCTCATAATACTTATGTAATCAAATGTTCCATAAATACTCTAGCAAGCTAAGATACTGACAGGAATGTTCACTGGCTTCTTCTGAAGGGTCTATAATTTATCATTCACATAAATCCTCCTCAAAAGCCTGATTCTCATCCAGCCAGGGTACTGAAGAATGCTGTCTGATGAACAGATCCAGACAGAACATCTGAGCTCTTGAGTATGGTATATTCATAACAAGCCGGGCATATATAGATGTATACACATACACACAGTATAAACCTAATATTATTCATATAAATTACTTGGAAATTAATTTCAGGCAGAGAAGGTGTCAGGGCTGTAATCTGTTTGCAGACAACTTGTAAACAGAAAGAGGTTGGGTTCACCATATATTTATTTGCTCAGCTCAGTTTTGTCTTTAATAAATTATTGGGTTTCACAAGGTTGATCTAACTGCAAAATAAATCATGGGAGAATGAAAGACCTTCAGTAGTTTCCTTAACAACATGATAATGGCACAAACACAGCGGTGAAATTTCTGGCACTTGCTATTTTGAGAGGTTTCCATCTCTGCTGAAGTGAAGAACCCAGTGGGAAACAGTTAGGCAAAGGATTCTTGTGGACAGACATCAGTGCTGCCAGTGGCGAGGAGCCTCACCGTGCCTCAGTTAGGCATGCATCAGCCTCAATTGCTTCACATTTGCTGATTTGCCTTCCCCAGATCCTTCCTTTAGGCTTCTTCTGGGGCAGCTGCTCCCAAAAGCAGCTACTGGGACTTGCCAGAGCACTCAAAGCTTGTCCAGCTTTGCTCTCCTCTTGTTACCATGAGTGGGATTGCACTCAGGGAGGAGAAACGAAGGGAAAAAGTGCATTATTGTGTCCATCTCCTTCACTGGGAAGGTGCAAGATAAAGATAACTGGGAAGGGCTGCTTTCTTCTACAGCGCTGCAGGGTTGTGCTGAGACCTGGGCCTTGTCCAATGTTTGGTTACATCTGTTGTGTTGGCGCCAGGAACAGCCTCAACAAATGTTTAGACAATGGACCAAAAGTCACATTACATAGAAACATTTTTTCCCAGACTTTTGTTATTGCACTGATCAAAATGTAAAGATTGAGATGGTTTACAGGAGTGGGTTTTTTCACCTGTTTTGTTGTGTACAAGTCTATCTCTAATTCTGTCTGACCTGCAGATAATTGATGATATATAAGACTGTATGTATTCTGGTTCAGTTGTGTTTTCCAAATTGCATCTGGTGTAAATAGCAGTTCTTGTCCAAAAAAGAAGAGAAAAAAAGTTAATTTTCTAAAAAGCTTTTATTCTCAGAGCTTCTATTGGATATACTTCCAGATGCAGTTCAAGCTGTGGTTTTTAAATCAAGAAACTGCAAGTGTTTAAAAGCTATTGTAAATTACGTAGAGTGCTTGAAGAAAAACTTGAGTCCAGTATATTTCCTCATTGTGTCTCATGTAAGGAACAGTCCTGCAGAAATAAATGCAGATTGAGTGGGAGACAAACATAATCATTCACTAACCATCCTACTGTGAGGGAAGACAAGTTATATATTAGCAGAAGGCAACCTCTTTTTTTCCACTCTTCTTCTTCCTATTCATCTAAGTCAAACACACACTATTCCTCAGTCATGAACAGCAAGACTAACACTCTCCCACTTCTCTTGGGATGGGGACTCTGGTTCATGGGTCATCATGCGTCTGCGTTATCTCCATCCCACCCACGCTTAGTGGACTACAGAGTTGGGCAGGGCAAAAGCGCAAACTCTTCATCCTGCCTCAGTAATTTTACACCTTTCTGGCTACTGAAATAGAATAAAGAATAAATAAAAATAAAGACTAAACAAAAGACATGCCCGTGCAAGAAACAATTATTTTTTCGGTTGATTTTAGCTAAGAAAGGACTTTGTTGTTAAGACTCCTCCATTTCCATTTCAGTTGCTGTTTCTTTTAGTATTGATTTTTTGTAAACATTGTGACTTGTAGCAATTAGTGATACTTGCCTGGCAGCAGTGTACGTTAAAACAGGTATTTTCTGAAATAGAGTGGGTGGGAAGAAATGGTAAATGTTATCCATAAAGAACACAGCCTAGGATTTAATTGAGTATAGAAAGCCTTCTGAAAGGCTGTATAAATTAACTGAGTTTGATCATAACAGTAAATTTTCTCTTTTCTAATTTCTCTCCCATGACATGAAATGCATGAACAACCAAGGGCCTCATGGGAGGAAATGTTTTTCTCAAGCAGTGTCCCACCGTCAGGTTCCCCAAGACACACCTCCAGAAAAAACCCTTCCTGCAGATTGGCTGTGTCTTGCACTGGGCTGGACATCAAGCTCTGTGACCTTCAAAACATGGATAGGGTCCTGGATATGGCTGTAGGAACATTTTTAGGTATGGTGAACCTGATAAATACAACAAGGATAAAATACTCTGGAGTTCCACTGACAAGTGAGCTGGATTTTTTTTGAGGCCTGGATTTAGATGTCTACATGTGACCAAATACCGGTTGAACCATCTTAATCCATTTACCAGATCAGAATCCTGATCCACTTCCCTCAGCTCCCATCTCCTGAGAGAGACTAAAATTGAGTAGCCGTCTGCGTAACGGGAGAATGAATTCACTTAATACACTGTAGAGAGCCACAAATGGCAGCGGCTGCCACACAGCAGATTTAGATAAAGTATCCCTTGAAGGTATTTCTGGGAATGGATATGTTAATACTCAAGCACATTTTAGACTTTGATCACTGAAGTTATATCAAAAAGTTAGTTTATGCAGAAGAAAGAAGCTTCTGGAAAAAATGGAGTATCTAATTGTGACGATAGCTAGACAAAGACTGTCTGCAGTGTAGCCGATTGCCGCCGTGCGGTGTGGTAATCCGTCACCAGTCGAGAAAGGCAAGGTAGCCATTTTTTTGTCATAGTGTGCCAGTGACTGCAGAGGGTAGAACTCAAAAAACCCCGATTTCTTCATATTGCCATTGAGTACCTATTATCTGCTGTTAAGAGGGATTTGAGTATTATTGTGTGCACTGAAAGAGGCATAAAAACATTAGGCTGACCTACGTACCATGCTGTTTCTGCTGGATACGCTTCTCAAGATTAACTGTAACCCACCCGTTGATTCTGCCCTACCAGGAGTCCTGTGCAGTGTTATGAGACACACATGACCTTTCTGTCTTGCCAAGGTTGCTGATGAGAGCCTTGCAGGTGGCTTATGCTTTTTTTTATCACAGCCAACCAAATATGGCCCTTTTGACAAAATCACTCTTGAAAGTCTCTTCCCTCATTTCCTTGAGGAGACTATTCAGGCATTGGAACAGATTGCCCAGGGAGGTGGGGGGGTCACTGTCCCTAGGGGTGTTTAAGGAAAGGTTGGATGCAGTATTTAGGGACATGGTTTAGTGGGTAATAGGTGGTAGGGGAACGGTTGGACTAGATGATCCTGGAGGTTTCTTCCAACCTTATAGATTCTATGATTCTGTATATGATGGACATTTTTATTCCAACACAGGAAAGCAGTTTCTTCAGGCTTGCCAGGTGAGGAACCTTTTCTCAACACCCTGCTGGAGGACAGAGGTGAACTCAGGAGCTCCATGGGAACGGAGAGCACAGCAGGGCACAGGAGAAGGCAGCAGCGATGCTGGGAGCTTGCAGCGGGTATACTAGAAGAGGCTCTGGACTAACTTGACTGCTAGGCTGCCTTTCAGCAGCTAGGGGCATGCCTGAGTACACAGAGAAAGACCCATAGGTTCCTTCAGAGCAGAGAGGTACAGATGGATAGAGGAAATGAACTTTTTTATGCCTTTTGGTGGCTTGCAACTATTTTGCAGGCTGAAGTAGTTCCACTGAAAGCATTTGATGGTATCCTTAATCCCTAGTGTGCAGGGTTTAAGAAATGCTCAGATCAATGTGCCCCCAATAATGCCTCTTAAGTCCCCCTAGCCCTAGAGCTTTTACACTCTGCTCCTGCCCTGAAGAACTCTAAACTCCCCAAGGTCAAAGCTCAATTTCCCACACCTCAGCTCATCTCTCCTCATACTTCACAGCTCCCTCTCCCACACATCTCAGCGACAGACAGCTGCAGCTGAGCTACGCTGTTCCATGTGTTGCCATTTCTCAGCTGAACTGTACTAACCATCCAACTGCTCACTCCTAGCTCATGCAGAGCCACAAAACTTTGAGGCTTAAACCATCCTCAGGGCCACAAGAGGTATTACTTAACATTGTAAGCACAACTACAGGCTGGGAGGAGAATGGATAGAGAGCAGCCTGGAGGAGAAGGACTTGGGGGTGCTGGTTGATGAAAAGCTTAACATGAGCCGGCAGTGTGCACTCGCAGCCCAGAAAGCCAACCGTGACCTGGGCTGCATTAGAAATAGCGTGGCCAGCAGGTTGGAGGAGGGGATTCTGCCCCTCTACTCTGCTCCTGTGAGACCCCACCTGCAGTACTCCATCCAGCTCTGGGGTCCCCAGTACAGGAAAGACATAGAGCTGCTGGAGCAAGTCCAGAGGAGGGCCACAAAGTTGATCAGAGGGCTGGAGCACCTCTCCTACAAGGACAGGCTGAAGGAGTCAGAGTTGTTCTCTTCTGCCTGGAGAAGAGAAGTAAAGACAGAGAGAGACTGTTTATCAGGGAGTGTAGTGATAGGACGAGGGGTAATAGGTCTGGATAAAACCAGGAGATTTAGATGAGGTGCTAGGAAGAAATTCTTTACTGTGAGGGTGGTGAGGCAGTGGAACAGGTTGCCCAGAGAAGTTGTGGAGGTCCCACCCCTGGAAGTATTCAATGCCAGGTTGGATGGGGCTTTGGGCAATCTGGTCTAGTGGAGGGTGTCCCTGCCCATGGCAGGGGGGTTGGAACTAAATGCCTTGTGGTCCCTTCCAACCCAAACCATTCTATGATTGTGGTAGGTGAGGCTCAGCTGACAAGCAGTCAAAGAGCTTGCAGCTGTCTGTCCATACCCATCAGCTATGTTACATTAGTACTGTCTTTTATTTTGAATGTCATCTTTCATATTTTCAAACTAGCAAATAAAAATTAGTAATTTATAGCAGTGTCAAGGAGGCAGGCTCAAATGCTTTACAAGCAGGGTCCAGAAGCCCAGTAGAAAACCTCTGTCAGATCTCTGTTGGCAAGGTCAGTCCAGAAATTACTGCTCTGCATTTGACCTCACTTCTGTAGTGAGGGAGGCAGCTGTTAAGCAGGCAAAGGTGGGAGGGAGGGTAGCTCAGTCCAGTGAAGTAGGGAATAATTTTTATTTTTCACTGGTGCATTGGCTGGGAAAAAAAGGCTGGGAACCTTGTTTGGAGCCAGCTGCGCTTCCCCTGCAAGCATCACCACTCTGCTGTGCAAGAGTTATTGTGAGCCAGCTGTAAAGCATCCTCCACATCAGCTACCTAATCCCTGAGGGCACAGAAAAACTGACTCAGCATACACATATCTTCCATTGTCAGCCAGGAGAGGGAGTTCAGAGGGAAAAGAAAGAAAAAAACCCAAACCACCCAGCTTTTAAAACTGTCTCTACAGCAAGTAATCAAAGGCAGCTCTCTCGAAAGGATTCCCAGTCAGCAGCAGTGAGTACAAAGCAACAGCAAAGCCGGTCCCCAGTGCAGCAGCTATGGTGGGTGCCTGGGAATGGCAGCTCTGGGCCACCTGCCCCATAAAGGCACATTTTCTGGTGCCGCTCTTAAAGGTTTGACAAAAATGTTGGGGAAAAAGGAGGGAGGAAAAAAAAAGGCAATCTGCCTATAAAAAACCCGTGTGGTTCAAGCTGGGTTCATGGCTTTGGCAGGCACTCTTTCATATTAGAAAGATAGATAACAGACTAATAGAGAACAAATACACATATATTTCTGCTTGTGTTTATAAATAAAACACACAATACGTAGATGCATAGGCTGTAAATACCAGATAACAGCACATTTTAAAATGAGCTAAATTCTTTATTTCTGTTACTGATTTGTATTCACTAGACCCTATAAAATGGTGCTTTAACCTTGTTTACATGGACCCCTGAGAAACTTGCATTGGAGCTGCTGCCCCAGAAAATTGGGTTAAGGCTTTCTGAAATGGTTTTTTTTTTCTTCTATATTTTCCATCACTCCTTCAGAAGCAATTTTTGAACCATCAAGGGTCAGTGGACTACAGGTCAAAAAACACTGCCCCAGGAACCCTGATTAAAATCTGAGGCCCACTGTGCTGAGTGTTTCCAAACACCAGAAGTAACACACCACCTCAAAGGCTTCACAATGAATAGATGAGATGGAGAGAAGAGACACAGGGAGTGGGAAGAACTGAGAAGCAACTCCACTTGCTTGAAGCCATACAGGTGACTAGCAGAGCCTGGCCACAATTTGCTCTGATGGCATGCAACTTTCCTTGGGGTAAAAAAGACGTTTTCCACCCTGGTGTGCAGCAGCAGCTGAACTGAAGGAAAGCAGGTGAGATTGAGCAGGCAGAGGCAGCACCGCGGATCACTTGCATCCCGCTCTGCACCACCCAGCCAGGTTTCACACCCTCACCTCAGGCACTCTGACCAAACCTGGCACATCCATTGAAAAGCACTTCTGTGTCTTCTGCAGGCTCCTGGCAATCGTTGTCACCTCAGTGACCCATCAGGAACAACACCAGACACTGCAGCCTCCTACTTGTATTGTCACAGCGCCTGCCGGGCTGTAAGACATGTCCGTGCCGCAGGGAGGCCCAGCTGCAGAGAATGAGGTTTCTGCTGTGGTCAGGTCTCTGCTATCAGATACTGCTAACAGAGAAAGGCACTCCAGGTACCTAGGACCAACCAGGCATGCTGTCTTTTCTCCATCCCGACAAACCCTGTGCGAGGCAGGAATGCAATTTAGCAGTAACTGAAGTAGATTAGGCCATGTCCTACAGAGTTGGCTTTGGGTTCCTTAATGCCACATGTCTGGTTTTAAAAGGCCTTCTTTAGCCGCCTTAGAATTATGTATATATGCAAGCTACGCAAATATGTATTTAAATATTTACATATGCACATATAAGGTCAAATTATGTAAAGTTGTCACCTGTGCAAGTTCATTGTGGACCACTTCAACATGAAAAATGCCCACGCAGTCATCAGCCATGGAGCGTGGCTTGCTGAGGGTCTGTGGAGCTGAGCGGCAGGAAGAGCTAGCTGGAGCAGCAGGAAAAAGTGCCTGGCAGCAGGCTGTATTCAGGGATGGAGTGATCTTCCTGTGGATGTGAGGGGAGGTAGCCATCACTTGAAACACAAACCAAACACGAGAAATTAAATTTAGAATGATTCCTGAAATGGCAGGCAGAACCCAACGAAAGCCAGAAAAGCCCTTCCCGTTTCCAGCTAGAGGGAGTCAGTTCCCAGGGCTGGAAAAGGCTGGGTGCCATCCCGAGAGTATGGCAGGCAAACACCCACAGAGCCACGCTGGTCCAAACTGAGAGTGGGAGAGAGCCAGTGCCTTTCCCTCCCTGCCCTGTATTCCTGTGGCTGCTGGCAACAGTCAGCAAGCGAAGCAGGCACCGATCCCAGAGCGAGAATGTAATCGTGTTCTTTCTGGTTTTGTTATACAGTCAGGAGCCCTTTTTGACTATGAGTCTCAGTACAGCTCAACCACTCACACAATTCATAATATACTCAGTCATTCAGCAGTTACCTGACGCAGCCCAGTTCTAGTGGAAATAAAAGCAAATTGCATTTTTGTAACCCGATAAATTTATTTCAGTGGGACAGGTTGATGCTAAGGATGACCTTTTTTTTTTCTTTTATTTGATGTATATTTATATTTAATAAGAGTTTGAAAAAAATAGATCATGCCTTTGCAAGGTACTCACAGAAAAGAAAAATCCAGTATTTTAGTTATATTATAAAGCATACCGATTCTTTTGTGCATGTTTAAACCTGCAGCATTCAAATAATAGAGCAACTTTATTAAAACCTACATGCCACAATGAATTCTCCACCTCTCTTTTGGTAATAAAATGCAGATTGCCTTAAGGACCCCTATATTTATATTTATTTACTGATAAATAGCATTTACTTGTTAAGTTAAGCAGCAAAGTTTTAGCAGTTATCTGTTTAGCCTGGTCTGTACATTTCCAAAAATATTGTTTTCCATTCAGTTTTCTGATACTCTTCTTTGAAAAAAATGTTAGCAACCATGCTTGATTTTATAAAACTAGACTCATCGTGGAAGAGATGGTATTAGAGGTCTGCATTTTCTGTGTGAACACTAAAGAGTAAATCTGACTGAAAATTAGCTGTGGAACTACACAAAATATGACATAAGTACAATTTGAATGCATGTCAGTTAATGAAGGAGCAATTTGCCAGACAATATCCAAGAACAGAAAAATAATATTTTTTTTTACTGTAGGAACCCTATCAGAGAATCCACAGCATAGTGGGAATAGCTGAAAGAATCTTACAGGTTGTTATCATGGTTATTTTTACAGTTCCTAGTAACTTTTTACGTTCTACTATTAACTCAAATATAACAAAAATTGCTATAAACTATAAAAAGTAAAATTAGCTGATAAAGAACAGGAAAGCTTGTGGCAGAAATGTGTCAGATATAAATAAATGTTGAAGTAAATTAGAATGCAGCTCACAGTTTGTTATATTAATAAACTGTGGACATTTTTCGCACAAGAAAGCCAAAAGAGGGGCTTTACAGAATAATTCATACTGTAAAGCTATTCTGTTATTTTAGGATGCTCCATGAAAAAAAAAATGTTTATTGTGTGGACTGTAATACTGAATGGTCTCTGATTCTGTACTTCCTGCATTCAGAGAGCAACCGCAGCCGAGCTGAGTAAGTGCACACAGCAAATCCAGCAGCACACCCACGGGAGATATCAAATCACAGGAAAGCAGAGCATCATCATGGAATCATCCCAAGAACAAGTGTTGCAGACCTATTAAAGCACAGTTATAAATAAGTTTTCTACTGCAAAGGACTAGTTAAAACTGAAGATGTTGACCATCACATCTGTGAGACTGTTTCTTGAATTACCTATGATAGTAAATATAAATGAACAAAATTAACAACAGGTTACTATATCCATACTACCCATCTTGTTATTTAACAAGTACCCTAATAATTAAGCCAAATAAAGTCAACTGCTCATGGGAATATATCACTGACTTCTTTTGATTCTGCTATTCATTTTACTAACTCTCACATACTAAGCTAAATAGATTGTAAGTCTATAAATAGATCAGTCAAGGGTTGTTTTCACATATTATTAATTTCTTTTCCTTAGCTGAATTTGTAAACTGCTATCCTGCTAACACATAGAAAAATAGTGAATCTTCTGTCTTCGCATTCTCACAATAAACAAGGTGTATTTTCGCCTAAGTGGGAGATAAAAGCATTATTTATGTAAATGTTCAGTCAGTGGTCAGACACAATAACAAAAAGGTTTGCACCCTATACTTTAGACAGTGTTAATTTCAAATATTGAATATTAAATACCTACACTGAATGGTTATTAGTATTTGATCAAATACTGAAGCCCAAGAAAAAGCATTCAAACATCAGTAACTTTTTTTTCCTAAATCTGCATTTAAAGTGAGAATAAAAAATTTTGCATAGTCCTCTTGCACTTACCTCTGTGTAGCCATATTAAAGATCATCCTCCTGTTTGGATTTTGGAGAATAAACTCATATTTCTTCTGACTGTGTAATACACAGTGAGCATAGACGTCTCTTTAAGCTCTATCCGTATTTCTTTGTGGATACCTGTTGTCTCTTATCCTGTATTTGGGATTTTATATACATTAAACCAGGTTTTAAGTCATGGCTAAACCCCTCCACCTCTGAGTAGATTAATTCTGTATTTATGAGTGCATGATTATATTCATAAGTGTATTTTGATCTGCCTTTTGACCTTTGGACTCTATCCATTCCAGGCACTTGTGAGAGGTAATTAGTGCCAGATATTTTTCAAAGTGTTACAGAAAAAGAGATTCTGAGTTTTTCTAGAATCTCTCATATCTTCATCCAGCTTCCCCATCTGGAACCGCTGTTTTTCAACAGTTGCATTGTGGGCTTCTTAGAGGGGTGAAGAAACATCTTTTTCTCTTTCCTGTAGAACACAACAATATTCCAGTCTGTGACTGTCTTCTGGATTCCATCTGTGAAAATAACTTTTGGTTCTTATAAAGCTAGAAAATACCCAGTCACCTCTGTGTATCATAATATCACATAGCCAATACAGTTGCTTTAAACTACTTGCCCTGTAGGAATACAGCAGCTGGCTCAAAGGCAGACTGTGCATCATACAGCTGCTGGGATTTACCTCTGTCCCTTGCAGCCCATCCTTCATTTTAAAAACACAGAATTTTTGTAGCAGCTAGCAGGAAGGGTCTCTTGATGCAACGAAGAGTCTCTTGATGCGAGGAAGAGAAGATACCACTTTACATCTCAGTAACTTCTAGTATCATAGAATCCCTAAGGTTGGAAAGGACCTCCAAGATGATCAAGTCCAACCGTCAACCTAACACCACCATGCCTACTAAACCATGTCCTGGAGTGCCACGTCTGCATGTTTTTTGAATGGCTCCAGGGACAGTGACTCAGCCACCTCTCTGGGCAGTCTGTTCCAATACCTCACTGGTACTTTCCTAATAAAATGTAAAATGCTGATATAAACATTATCACAGGATAACTTTGATATGAGGAGTTTGCAGGCCATATAAACTTCAGAAGACCAATGCATTTCATTGGCAGTGGCTGAGTGAGGCTAAAGTCTACCTGAGAATGGACACTACCCAACTGACTAACAGGTCTACTGGCAGAGACATGTCATGATTCAGCAAACAGTAAATTGGGTTTTAAAGCTGTCTGTGCAAGATGGGAAGTACACCAACCACATGAAGCAAAGCACATATCCACTAAGGACACATCTTCCAAGTTAAATCCATTCAAAGATTTTCACAGGCCATTTTTTTATAGGATGCTTTATGGCAGGGAGTGGCTCCAGCAACCACTATGAGGGAGATGTAAAAACCTTAAAATCAGCACTATCACATAGCCTGGCTAATCAAAAAGAAATGCAGTCACATGCCCACGACTGAGTTGAATGTATCCTGCTGCATCTCAGATGCCGGAGCCGGTGCCATTGATTGTGGAGCCCCGGTTTCAGAAGGATGGTACTTTGTAGGGTATGGTATGAAGTGAATATGGCACAAACAAAGCACCAGGGTCCCAAAACTCACCTTTTCTGTGAAAAGATGGGGAACTGCAGACAGATCGCACAATTACCAGCATGATACCTCTTTCTAGCAAGAGAATTTTCCCCATAGTCTTAAGAAACTAATTTAACCAGCAGCTAATAGGGGCAGTTGGTTTGTTAGTATTTCTAGAATTAATTCATTCCTGTGGTAATTTTAAGAACATCTGTATGATAAGTTATTAAAAGAGTATATACCAGAGACATTGCATAATCACAGTATTATTCAAGAGTTGCTTTGTAACAGAATATTTATTTCTGGCATTGGTATTGCACTGAAATGAAGACAGAGAATTCCTGTCTGGTTTGGCTATTATACAGAAAAGTAATTTATGCTCTTTTATAGACAGCAACGTTCCTGACTTCAGCCAACAGACAAAGCAATTGAAGTACATTACTGAAGTTTTACTACAACAGTTGACTCGGCCATTATTGCACTTCTTCCCTGCAAAAAACAGCCTTCTGGTAATTCAGAAGGAAAATAAAATAAAATAAAACAATGCAGGTCAGCTTTCCCTTTAAGCTAAAACGAAATTAGAAGTTATGAAAGTAACGCTTTACAGAATGCAAGTGACATGTGAGTCAGATTATCATATATTTCCATTAGGGATGAGAATATCTCTCTAGTGGTACAGAAACTATAGTCTAAATTGATTTATGAATGTGCTTTATTCTCTCATACTATTTACTTCAGAAGGTGGGAATATCATTACTATGTTTATGTGGTCTTTCTCAGCAGACTTGCAACTTTTAACATAATATTAAAATGCAGCATATTATGTATCATATCTAACAACACTCAAAGCTACAGAAGACACCAACAAATAAGCAATCATGAATAAAAGTCACATCTCTGATTTTACATCTGGAGAACATAAGGACTGAGTACCTGAAGAATGTATTTCATATCCAATTTATATCCAATTTATCCAGTATTTCAAGAATGGTTTCTTGATCTCACCTCATATGATGCTTTTTTTCAGCATAGACTTCTGCAAACTCGTTTCACTTTGAATAATCTCTCAGGATTCCCCAAGGGACTCCATGAAAGAAGATCTGATCTCTTTGAAGTCCCTAGCCAATACAAGTCCAATTGCTTCAGAACTGGGAAAGCTTCTGCTGGTTTATACATAAAGTTAGGTTGGCCTGGTCTCCAAAAACTGTTATTTCAAGATATCTTGATGAGTTATGATAGAATCCAAGTGTAAATTTGTGTGTAACAGGAAGGAAAATTATTACATATCACAGTTCAGAATCAAACAGATATTCCTGTACTTGCTGTAAACTATGCAAACACTGTACTACTCCAGAACGCATGTTAAATTCAACACAGTTTTCACCACCAATTACACTCTCCCTTCCCACTTTCCAATGGCTAAAAAACTCGAGCCAAATTCAGCAATGATCTCTCTTGCTTTTTCAGTAAACACAAACAGGTTTTAAGTACTCATAGTGAAGACAAGGCTTAATGATCTCCTCAAAAGTTTCATCAGATGTTTTATCACTATTACTTCTCCCACTGGGAGAAACGAGTTGCAAAAAGACATGGCAGAACTCCACCATAAGAGCAATATTCCCTCTAATCAGGGAGGAAGCTTCCTAGTGATGAGTATTAAGGAGTGTTCAAAGCTGTGGCAAAGACAGATACAGAGAATATTGATAAAAAGATACATCAGGCATTTCAAACTCTACTTCTTACTTACCAGTAACCAAAAAAACCCAAACATGACTTCAGTCCACAAAACATTTAGAAATTAAATGTCCCCCCCACATCTTTGACCATTGTTCACACATTCTGTTCAGCTCAGTAACTCCCTCTCCCTTTTTACATAAAGCTGAAGTTCCTTCATTTCACATCTGCTTGGCACTACTTTTGCTTTATAGACCTAATCAAAGCAGAGAGATAATCTGAGGCAGGAGTTTGAACTGTTTCCCATCTTACCGTGTTAATGGATTATTGAAACAATAGCACGTCAGTTTGCACCTCATATTTTACAGTTTTAGTCTTCATAACTGCAGAAAAGTGAAAACCCATGAAGTAAATGCACTTAATTATGGTAGGCAAAGTGCAACATCCATATCAGTAGGAAAAGGAATGCCAGAAAAACCAGCCTTGGTTGCTGCCTTCTACTGAAAGGGATAAATGGGAATTTAAATCATCATTGCTGGAGGAAGGATTTGGTACTGAGAGATCTGAGCTGCCTAACTAACAGGATAGCAGGTGAAATGAAGCATTTCCTTCACAGAAGGCCGATCTCTGCACCAAGGAGTACTCGGGCTACATAAAGCGCACACACATTTCAAAAGCACTGGGGGCTCTGCTCAGCACCGTGGTTACTCGGTAGCGCTCAGCAGAGCTTGGAAATTTCCTTAGAAGTCCTTTTCCTTAGCAGCAGAGATTCAGCTAAATAGAGGATTGCTTTAACTGCCAGTCACTACTTTGATGTTGGCTGCTACATAAGCAACAAGGTGGTTCCTTGCTCAGAGATTTTTGTTATTTGCTATTTGTTGTTGTCAGATATCTTATCTAGGATCCTTGTCTTGGAGAGAACCCAGCTGTGCTGGGAGCTGAACATGATATAGACCCTACCTCAAAAAGCTCACATTCCCAGCAGATTTTGACATCTTTACTTTGATATAGGGAAACTCCATGGAACTACCCTGTAATAACATGTCAATATCACCATGGCTGAGAATATAAGGTGGAAAAAAAAAAAAAGAAATTGTTTAGGAACCATCTCTTGATTTTGTAATTCACTCCTTTCTCTCTTCCTGAGCTTAAAATATAGGAGTACTGACTTCTCCAGAGCCCACCTCCTTCATCCACAAAGAAACCCTTTGGGGAAGCTCAGCACATCTGGGGATACCAAGGAACTGGCAGTTCTGCCATGTGTCCTTGAGGACCACTTGTCTGAATCTGAGTGGTGCTGCTGGGTTTTCTGCTGTGATTACACACTTTCTTTGCAGATGATGGAAAAGGAAACTAAAATTGTAGATGAAGAGAAATTCCCTAGGGGTCCAAGTTTGTTCAGATCTGTGTAATGCATTTTTCACTTTAGCAGTTTTATATGCAAATAAAACCAGGGTGCTCTTTAAACACAAATTACTTTGGATTCCTTAAAGCCAATGTGCCAAACCAATGTGCAAGTTGGAAATAGAAACTGAATATCCCTGCTAAGTAGGATCCACAGGGGAATCCTGCAACAAAGAAACACAGACTTACTTTTTATTCCAACACGGACCCAGCAGGACTTGGGGCCAGTCACAAAAACAATACAGTATTGTCTCAAAGATCACTTCTGTATTCTTCCCGTACTGGAGACAGCGTGGGCAAGCCTGCTACATAAATTAGAGCAGGCTGCCCTGTTCAGGCACTGCCTCACAGGACCAGAACAGCAGCTGGAAATTGATGTGGAGAAGATTGTAGCAGCACAGGGAGCAAATGAAACCGGCTGTACTGTTTGCTTTTATGAAGACTGGGGACTCAAGTTTTATCTGCTTGTAAACAGGAAACAAAACAATAATAGCAATAAGATACCTGAGATAAACGACTTCTGGAGACACATGTTAAAAAGGCTGGGCTGTGTGATGGTGAACTTCTGTCTGCTAGGAGCCATGCAATGGGGCACTGCAAGGGATCAGATTGCCAGAGCCATGGAAATCAGAAACAGCACAAAAGGATGAAAATAACACAGGGAGTAGGAACAGGAGTAGTATTCAGCTGGAAGAGGCTGGCCAAGATGCAGCAGGGGTGAAAGCAGAAAACAGTTATCTCCCAGCCAGAGATGGCAATACCTCATCTGAGAGGATATTACCAAGGCATACAATGAAAACTGGCATTAAAGTGAAAGAATCTCCAGAGATGCTCCTTCAGGCCTAACCTACAAAGGTGTGCGGATGCTTCGGCTCCTCTTCAGCACCTATGTCTTCCCGTTTCTGCATATGAGGAACCTCTGAGTGATAAAGATTGCTCACTTCTGAAGAACTCATTTTTGAGTCTCTTTAATCAGCCGCTGTCAGACACTCCCCGAACAAAGAGTTTGCAGGTGCAAGCACAGCCGGCCTTGCGTCATGGTTGAGCCCCAGCTGGAAACTAAGTACCATGCTGCCACTGGGGCACTCCTCCCTGTGTCTGTGGGATGGGGAGGAGAATCAGAAGAAAAAGGTAACACTTGTGGGTTGAGATAAGGACAATTTAGTGGGACAGAAAAGGAAGAGGAAAATAACAACAATACTAATAAGAAAATACACAAAGCGGTTGATACACAATGCAATTTGCTCACCGCCAGGAAGCTGATGCCCAGCCTGTCCCTGAGCCGTGATCCCTCCTCCCCAACCAGCTCTCCCCTTATACACTGAGCGTGGCACCACATGGTATCAAATATCCCTTTGGCTAGTTTGGGTCAGCTGTCTTGGCTGTGCGCACTCCCAGCTTCTTGTGAAAATGAATTCCATCCCATCTGAAAACCAGGACAGCATGTCAAGGTGATGTGATCAGTTTTGCATCTCTCTCTCTGCATGGAGCCGCTCGATCTCCTCACTACTGGATGATTTCAGCAACAGCTCTCTAACCACAGTTGATGTGGGTCAAAGGTATCCATTTTGTGTTTGAATCACAACTCACCTTGTAAAGGTGATAAATGAAGATGTTCCCTGTGCCAAGAGCAAGAGCTCTGATACAGTACCATCTATATTTCCCCCGTCACTGGAGGAATCTCCCTTGAGCAGGAATCACTTTTCCAGCACCAGCGTCTCTAGTCGGACAGCCAGGGCACATCCCCAGAGCACTGCTCGCTACATGCCAGAGGTAGTGGCCCAAGGTCTTCCATGGATGTCTAGACAACAGGGACCTTGAAAGAGTTTCATATTACATCAAATTAAGTTAATATTACCTGCTGAATGCCCTTATATCCTAGCAAATGAGTGTCCTCACTGCAAGGCTTAATTCAGTTTTCACTGTACCTTTAGAGTTCAGCCTGAAAGCCTCTTTTATTAAATTCTTGCTCTGCTTGTTCAATAGCAAGCCAGCAAAACTGCAGTACTGTAAAGTTTTAAGTCAAATTGCATAAAGAGGGCAAGAACCGTTCTTCTGTAAATCCACATAATAAATTCTAGTGAAAACCCAGCATATTAGTCCTTGTCAGGGTAATGGCTGCTAAAGAAATGCTATGCTGACCATTTTAAATAGAAGATGAGAGATCCCAAGTAATTCCTCATCAGCCCATACTTCTCCTCTATTATGTTGATCTGCATTTATGCTCCACTGTTCCAACCCTTCCATTTTTAAAATGGCATTCTTCATTGAAGTAGCCTATTCTATGTAAATATCAAACCCTTTTATTACTTCATTACACACAATGTTTCTCTAAAGCAGCAGGCATTTTATAGAAAGTCACAAGAGACAAGAAAACAATTACCTACCCCACAATGCCAGCTGCAATTAGACAGCACACTTCCAGTGGAACTCAGCTAGCTCACCAGCTCTCAGACACAAACCTACAGCTTTACGGAACAGGCCGTCTTTCCAATTCACTAACTGTGCTAAATTCTCACAGGATGCTGAATATTCAGGGATGCCAGAGGTAGCCAACCAGCTGAGAGCCAGCCTTCCATCCTCAGGTGAAACCCTTGATCAGAGACAGGGTTCTCACTAAGGGAACAAGGACCAAGCACATAAAGAAAAAATATATAAGCCTCTGTTTATACACTGCTCTTTTTACTGCGCAGTTCAACTCTGTCACCATCCACAATAACTTCTCTACTGTTTAGCTCAGTAGAATATTTATTTTATTCACCACTGCATGAAAGACTGTTTGAAGCCTGCATAGCTAATAAAATTTTTGGCCTTTACTAAGCAACACTAAGTTCTTCCCTCAGGTATGTAAGCACAGGCAAACAGTCATGTGCTTCAGGATGGAAATAAACCTGACAGGTTACTTAGAGCTATCAGCACCCTCTCTCTATCCAGGTTACAGTAATGTGTATGTAGGGCAGATAGCAAAACTGAAAAAGCCTTAAACTGACTTGCATCGGGTGTTTTTCCTACATCAACAAAATTAAGCAATGGTTATTAGCTAGACAAAATCAAAGGTTAACACAAAAGGGCAGTTTAGATTTTGATCTGCAATTTTAAAGGTAATTTAAGGAACAGGAGCACTCAATTTCTTGTCCTGCTCCTATTACTATCAGAAGGTTATTTATTTGGTATCATTAGCAAAAGCATATATGTTTTTTACAATTAGTCTACTAGTTTTTCCTTCTAGCTCTGGCATCACACAGGGAAAAAAACAGCACAAAGATTTTAATTCTGTCAAGAATTTTTGACTCTGCTATGAAACATCATTGTTTCATAGGAACCAGCACATAAAGATATTTTTACCCCAAGGTAGCTGGTTTTCTTCGTTGGAAAGACAGAGTATATGATACATAAACACAGGTATAGACTTTACTTGGGAGAAAAAAGGCCAGAAAGGATACAGCTTGCATCCTTGGACATACTGCTGTTTTCATCAGAGGAGGGTGATAGCCTTTTGTGAAATGCAATAAAGAACGTGAAGTATTAACTGGGACAGTAACTGAAGTCATTTTATTTCTATTTCCTCTGCATACTGAGCACACCATGGCTCCCTCAAATGGCAAACTTCTGCACACTGAGTCTAAACATTGCCACCCTGTGGTCTGACAGCACTGTCTGCCAGTCCTGCAAACACGGAGACAAAACATTTCTTCTAGGCTGGGTGCTCTATATACCAGTTCCCACATGCTGTTCCTATTTTACGTCTAGCTTTCTTTCACAGAAACCTGCCAGCAAAAGAAACGGTTCCCTGATGACCCCACTTCCCCCTTTGTACCTTTTTTTTTTAGGTGCTGCAAGCTGCCTCCTTCCTCCTGCAGCACAGCAGAAAGGCAGACACGTCAAGCAGCAGAAGTCAGCAGCAAATACACGTCCCTAATAAAACCTTCACTGCATCATCAACCGGTAAGCATTAGTAAGGGACTATGGAGTGCAGGCAGTTTTTTCATCAGTCCTCCCAGTCAAAGGGAAGGGATTTGAAAGGGCCAGTCAAATCTGGCAAGCCAACAAATGGTTACAGGACGGGTGCCACAGCCAGGTGTTTGGCTACTTAGACCATGGGACTTGCTTTGAGAAACTTGGTCTACTAGGGGCTGATGGAGTCCATCCGTCAGAAAACAGGAAAAGCATCTTCGGTCACAGGCGTGCCAAGCTGGTGAAGAAGGCTTTAAACTAAAGTTGTCAAGGGAGGAGAACCTCAATCCATCCCACTCGTACCAGTTCAGTGCTAGTTCCAGCTATAGATGTCCAGAGCCAGGAGAAGGATCACAGGTCAGCAGGAGAGCACCTGAAGTGCAGCATGAAGGAATTCCAGCCATATTCAACTTCATCAGGAGTCCAACTGAAATGTCTCTGTGCAAATGCAAGCAGCATGGGGAATAAAAAAAGAGTTAAAGACATACACATGCCTGCAGGGCTATAATCTCATTGGCATCACAGACAGATGTGGTGGGATGACTTCTGTGACTGAAGCATTGAAATGGAAGGATACAGGCTCTTTAGGAAGGACAGGCCTGGGAGACAAGGAGAGTGTGTCACTCTCTTACCTTAAAGCAATGGGAGACCCTGTCAGAAGGCCTCAGCTGAGTTGCTGCAGCAGACACCATCAGAGCGCGGCAGCGGCTGCCCCAAGGAGCCAGATCCCAGTTACATTCAGGAAGTGGTACTAGGCCCTTTTCGGGGCCGATGTTGCGTGCTTCAAAGAGCATGGGGTAATCTGCACGTTCTAACATTAGGTCATTTCCCAGCCTGTAGTCGATTTTGCCTTAATCACTGAAGTTAATTATCCTTCTGTATTGCTTGACAGCTCATCCAAATTTACAGCTGTTATTACTGAAATCTCTAGATAGTCTCAATCTTTATACAGGTGCCTGGTATCTTCTCTTAACTCTGCTTATTCTTGGCAGAAACAGTACCCTGTGACAGACCAATGTGGCTGTTGTAAAACAGGGGTGTTTTTAGCTCAGTGGTGATTTTGCATATATCTGTATCTCCTAATGGACCATTATCTTTGCAGAGGGATTAGGCTGCACTAACAAAACAATAGTGGTGTTATTCAGAAGTGCCATGTTAGAGGCTGCTGAGGAAGACCAGAGGAGGGTAGTAGAGACCCCTGAGAGTACAAAATGACAGATGCTGAAATTACAGGAGACCTCAAGGGTGTGAGCTCAATCCACTTCAACATCCTGCGGAGGCAAAGTGGCCAGAGCCATCCAGAATAACCAAGATCTGGTCAAGCTACTGATTCATTTAAGAGCATGGGAATGCATCTTTATTGCTCACTGTCTTATACAATAGGCTTACTAACATTTTATTCATTGTACTGACACCCTCAGCTCTCTCTAGAGATGTCTAGGCCCTTTCTGGGGTGACAGAATTGATTTACAGACCATTAAACTCTGAGAAGTTGGGAGTTTCACCATCTAGTATTTATTCCTTCACCTCACAGCAGGAGCAACAAAGGCTGAGGTAGGAAGGCAGGCAAGAGCTCAACTTTGCTACCTTTCCACTGAGAGATAGGAAAGCCAAAACTCAGGAAACAGAGTGATTTTGACCCAGTATTTCTTGCAGTTGCAGTGAGCAGGGTGGCTCAAGGCACCTACTTACCACACAAGAGATATAGCAACCCAGGAAGCACATGTTGTTAACAACCTAATAGCAAAAAGCCAGCTTCCCGAAAGTTCGCTTGTATTCTCTCCAAGATTTCTCATGGATAAACGGCTTTTGAGAAGCCCTCAGGTGGCCATTTATAAACAGAGCTCATGCTGAAAAGAAATATGGGCTCTTGCCAAGTCTGTACTAATTAAGCCTGTTTATGTTCTGCCCGAATGGAAGACAGCATGTCTTCCCAGGAACCTAGCAAACCTGGAAAGGCACTACAGGTATCTGAATTTTGTTTCAGTCCAGCTGTGCTAGTCTTGCTTAGGGTAAAAGCCTAATAATAGTGTTATAACCTTTACCTGAAGGATGATCACTTCTGTGCCCCTGTTGAAATTTGGCTTCAGTGAGATGCATTTTTCAAGGTGGGAATGCACTAGTGTGGTTTCAGTAAGAGCATTCTTGACAACCCAAACCAGGCCTTGGAGATTCAAAATCATTCGACTAAATGTTTCTGCCCCTTTGGGAAATCTCCTGCTGGAGCCACTGAAATGCAGTGAGGCACCCTGTGGAAATCAATGAGAAAGCTCTTGACAGCCTTCCTTCCTGTGATTCCCAGCCCAAATGTACTCCCTCAGGAGGCTGGGACTCCGCAGACAGACATCTGACTTACAGCTTCAAAGCACATCTCTTTATACATCTTATTATTTCTTTTTAAGAACAATACAAAATGGAAAGAAAGGAGGTCTAATTTTCTGTTACTGTCATATAAATACAAATCCTTCCATTGTATTTTTTATAGTGGCACAAGCTGATCCACTACTTAATAGCTCTGCAAATGTCAGCATAAAGGTGGAGATTTTGAAAGGAGGCATCCAGAGCTGATCCAGTTTTTTGCCCAGGTCTCCAAAATGTTAAGGCACCTTCCTCTGAACCTCTCAGCCGGATCACATGGATAACCATCCACTTAACCTTTAACCACTAATAGGAAACCTGTTCAGCTTTCCTCGGTTTTTTAAAAGAGGGTCCAAACAAAACATATACACTGGAAAAAAAGGTCTGTGTGTTGAGAGAAGAGGAATAAAAAAAAGAAAAAGGGGAAAAAATGAAAAAATAAGGGGGTTGGAGGAGAGACCAAAAGAACTATTAACCCAAATTACCATTTCATACCAAAATGGCAAAGTCAGAGTGAGTGAATAACTAACCAGTCTGCCCATCCACATGTTCCCCATCCTTCTCTTCCTTCCTTCTCTCTTCCCTACGGAGCCCAAATGCTGCACAATCTGTAGGGCTTTCATACAACTGGCAGGACTTTCAAACATGAAGAGTTAATATGGAACATATGCATGGCAAATTACACTACCTGGTCTGGTAAAGTCCTGAGTTTGTTACTGCCTGGACTATACTTCAACAGGAGTATTCACTTTGGCTTTGATGCTGGCCTTACATCTTTTCCAATAGGACAGCCTGCAATGACATAATCAAAAGGATAAAAGGTAGAGTCTGAACTTCGAAAGTTCAAAAAACTTCTAATTCGTGCTGCAAAATTGGACCTTCAGGAGTCCAGCTGGAGGCTCACAGGACAATTCCTCTCAACCTCCCCCTGCCAAAATCTTCCCAATGCCATAAGCCTAAGATATGTGGCCTAAAGTCTAAATGAAGTTGCTCTTGCAAGTAATTTTTGACTAGGAAAGC
Organism: Psophia crepitans; assembly: GCA_013399095.1. Classification (NCBI taxonomy): domain Eukaryota; kingdom Metazoa; phylum Chordata; class Aves; order Gruiformes; family Psophiidae; genus Psophia; species Psophia crepitans. The sequence goes on from VWZZ01002425.1 coordinate 30,898, forward strand.
AATATGAGGATGGGGTAGGAGACGTTATTGTCCTCAAAGCCCGTCACCTGCATAGGCTTTTGCAGTTAAGCCCAACTGTGCGATGCCACATCAACACCTGCTTCTGTTGAGAGCAGAGGTCTATGTGGCCTCAGGAGTCACCAAAACTGCCAGTGGCACTCAGCAGACTGGGTTACTCCAGTCTAGCTCCCAGCACCGGGTAGGTTGCTTCTTGCCATGGGCAACAACATACAGCTGATGACCCAGCAGAGTGCTTGAGCTGAGGTAGGACAGAGCAAATCCTCCTCCTCTTAATGTCCCACAGTCCCAGGGGAAACCTTGTACACCAGTTTTTCAGACTTACAAAGTTTTTTTCCAAGCCTCCTCTGCAAAACTGACTGAGGTCTAATGGAAAATGAGCACATCTTAATGTGGGTGGGTAGATCTGTCCCTGCACACAGTCATACCACCCATATCACTATGGTATCCAAGCTGCAGTCCTAATCCTTTTTAAATTTTTTGTACATAAGCCAGAACTTTAGATGCACATATTTAAAAATAAAACCAAATAAACAAGCCCACTGGAAAGGAACAAAATAAATTCAAAGTCTTCTGTTTCAGATTAGCCTGTGATTTCACATTTTAATTGGCCTATCTTAAGGTGCTACTGAATCTGCTCAAAAAAACATTCCCAGAGGAATCCCCCAGAGTTTAACACACACGTTCAAATTAACAGCTAGTGCAAAATATTTGACTCAAGATAGCAAAGACAGAAATTATTTTGTGGACAACACATGATAAATAAGCTTTCAAAAAGCAATCAGGTCTAGTGTAGGATCTCCCTGCCTGTGGCAGCGGGGTTGGAACTAGACGATCCTTGTGGTCCCTTCCATAAAAACACTGAAAAAGCAGAGGTGAGTCTGCCCTAAGTGCCGAAAGACATGGGCAGCATGGTGTGGGCTCACCAGATTTTACTTGTGCAATAGTCCACAAAGTCAATAAAATGATTTTAAACTAGTGATGGTACTTATTGCAATTCATGTTTTTGTGAAAAACTACCCCAGAATGAAGATGATTGTTAGCATTCATTTTGTGCCCAACCAACAACACTTCCAGCCTCCACTACTGCAAAACCAGAAGCCTGGGAGCTGAAACAGAATAAAGACGAGAGACAAAATGTGCATTAAGGGCCCTTCAAGCTCATTTTATTTCTATGACTTGCAGACGCATGATTACTGCTCGGTTTCTCTGCCCAGGAGGCAGACAGTTTCACTTTATGTATGACTATTTCGTGTATGGAAAATTCAGAATGGTATCTTATACCCTGGATTGAAATTCAATAAAAATATTCCTAAAATATACACTAACTGGTTACAAACAGAGAGGCAAATTCTTTCCCTGGGTTCTCAGAAAATGTCTGGTGCATATAATGAAGAGTCTAATACACTTTACATGATTTATTAGAATGGCATCAAATCATGTTTTGCTCCTCCCTTATAAGTATTATAATAGAGTTTTACAAAGCTGCCTTATGACACATTTTTGCAGAGGAAAAGAAATTCTTGTCTTGTGAATTAAAAAGCAAACAAAAAACTTTTACAAAAGCCAGGCACTGCAGCATGAAGTCATGGCCTGGATAAATGGAGCCTCCATCAGCTCAAAAAGAAATTCCCACTGCATTAAAAAAAAATAAACAAAACTAAGCAACATTAGCTACAGACGAATGCTGCACTCATTTTGCCAAGCAGCTGAAGGTCACAAGTCCAGCCCAGCAGCAACACTTAACTTTAATGTACACGATTTGTCTCAGGCAAGGGTGGTGTCATTCCACTGAGGAATGAAACCCAGGCTGGGAAAGTCTCTGCCTAAACCACCTCCATTTAGATGCACATTTTGTACATAAGCTCGAGCCTGCTCAGCTGACTGCGCTTAACCACAGTACCTGTGATGGCAGAGCTGGCACCCAGGATTATCCGTGGAAGGCAGTGGGATCGTTCCCAAAAGGCAGCTGAAATCATTCTCCAACCCAATAAGAGTAAAGTTTCCTCTCAGAAACCGACAGAGTGGTTTCTAAGCTACCCATGCCCCACGCAAACATCTTCGATTACACTAAAATAACATGTAACATCAAGTACCAACACCTCTCTCCAGCAGCCTAAAATACACATACTGTACTCTGAACTCTCTAACGCTTCTCTGCCTTTCCAGGTCTGAACTTTGGGGAGCCTCAAGGGGTCAGTTAGATGCTCCTAAAATAGTTTGCTCATAAGCGTTTGTGAGCTTGTAGGTGCTGCCTTCATGCCTCCCACCACAACTCTCAAAGACTCACTATTCAGACATGCAAAAGGAAAAAATTAACATTACTTTTTGTCATGATGGAAGAGATGGCATGTGGGAACCTATTGTCTCTGGAGCTAAACCCATAGAAAGGTTTTAAATCTAAATATACTAAGCAACCATAGCAGGCCAAGTAAAAGGCTTTGTCCAGCTTCCAGCACAGCATTGGGATGAAGCACTGAAAAAGGCTTTTCCATCCAAGTTCTCATCAGAGCAAATTTTCTCTCCTTTTTTTTTACTATGTCGTTTTCCCCTAAATAATTTGACACATTCTAGGATTAAAAACTCATCCATAGAAAAAAAAAAAATNGGGTTAAAAACTCATCCACAGGAAAAAAAAATCCAAACACCCATGTCCCATCTTCTTTTTCTTCCTTTCTTGTTATTTTACCTCCTGAGCACACCCACCAGTATCATTACGAAAAGCCAAACATATTTTAGGGAAAATGTTTACTAATATTTTGTTCATAGTTTTTCATTAAAAATAAGTTTTCCAACTAACTCTATCCCTCATTTCAATCCTTGCACACAGCTACAAGGAAAACCACAACTGAAGCAACAGCAGCAGCAGCATTTCCTGGTAGGGGAGAAAGAGATAGAGCCCCCATCTGCTCTTTGGTGTGTGCAAGCAAGCATTAACTGAGAGATCCAGTATGACCATAGCACTCTGCACAGGAGCCAGCTGAACACATCTTGTGACAGGATCATGGTCTTAGATGTTAAAATATCAGTTCTGACGGAAATAAGTTGAAATTCTGGTAGCATTGTGGCCTGGCAACAGAATTTTGCTCAACCAATGCAGTGAATGGGTTCATTTGCACAAGAGGTCTGAGGTCCAAGAGTTTCATTATTGCAAGATATAATGTTTTCAAAATAACTTAGGTTCAACTGTACTCACTAATAAATTGAAGTTATCATATATTCACACTGCTTTCAGAATCACAGTATCCAGGCTATTCTTAATTAGCTACAGTTCACTGCCTTTCTAATTTACATTAACATAGATAGTCTTTCTGCAATCTTTGTTTGTTTTTGGTTATAACTTGCACATTTCCTTTTGACTGTAGTGAAATTATGAAATGTCTGAGTACTCAGAAATCTATACACTTCTAAAGCTCCTTGAGTGTGCTGTATTATTGTAGTTCCTGGGTGTCATGGCATGTGTGTTCATATGTCATGTTATAAACTTATAGCTCAGCTGTTTCTTCAGAAAAAAAAAGTCCGTTCCTAACAGTATTTTGAAAGCCAGACAAAAAGAAGTCAAGCTATAATCCTCCAAACCAGAAAAGCAAGAAACCACAGAAATAAGGAGCTTGATGCACCAGTGCACACTATTCACCTTTGAAAAGTTTAGGACTATGAAGAAATAAAAGTTCAGAATACAAAAAGAATAATGTATAGAAAATCCAGCAAAGTATATCAAAGCAATGTGAATGAATAAAACATAATTTGAGGTGAAGAAAGGGGGAATGACTCATCTGTATACTGTAAGAGAAAGTTTAACACACACATCCTTCTCAGGTTAGCAGCAAAGAAAGATGCTGAGACCTCAAGTGCTCAGCCCAGAAGCTGTCTGCCCTTCCCAGCAATTGCTCTCTACAGGTAGTGTGCAGCAAAGGGAATCCCACCCAGCATGAGGGACTAACCTGCACTGAGGTCAGACCAGTTCATGCCACAGGATCACACATGCCTCCTCAGAAAAAGACATCAGATACACATTGTTTCCTTTATTTACTTCATGGAATAAAATACTCTGTGCTGATAAAACTTTTTTTCAAGGATCAGTATGATATATATGTGTATGTATATATATATATATATATATATAATGCACAGACCTCAGCATNTATATATATAATGCACAGACTCCAGCATTTGTTAACTCAAAATCTTGTGTTTCTGTTTAGCTTCTCCTTTAGGGTGGGTTGTTTTTGGGGTTAGGGTGGTACAATTTTAGGTATCGGAGCAATAAAACTACTTTTCTCCCACGCTCTTCATCTCACAACAGCAGACAAGCGGAGCATGCAGATTTCATTGGAGTTGTTCCACAACTGTAAAGTGTTCTCGATTCCCTAAAAAAAGCTACTAATATTTCATCTTTGTTGACAATGAATTAACTATTGAATTTAATTAACTGAATGAATCAATGACAATGCAAGGTCCCTTATAAGAGGAATTCTGGAAAAAAAAAATCTCTTTAAGACTTTTAAGTCATTTTTGCTTAGCCATGCAGGGTTATTGTGCTGCACACCTGAAAAAATATATCTAATTATAATAGCTCTGCCACAGAAGCAATGGGGAACTTGAGAATATGACTAATAAGTGGCTATATAGTAGGCTAACACACACCCATAGTTCATCAAAGGTCTAACAAGGGCTACACAATGTAACTCTGCTGCCGTAAGAGGAAAATAATCAGAGACAGCATTTAAAGTTGCTTCGCATCTAAAGAATGCCTAGTGCTGCCAGCTGCAGGAGTCTGAGTTCATGCTCAATGGATAAGTTAATTAACCAATTTAAAACATCATGATGGACGCATTAGGGAAGATAATCACCGAGAGGAGGCTGAGAAGACTGTGTCTAAGGGCCTGATCCAATGTACATAAAGAAGAGCTGCAGTGCTAGATTCTGTATGTCCGGGCTCCTGCCCGGTGAGGCTGAGGGTGGGCTGCTTGGTCCCAGGCACACAGCCTTGCATCTCTGACCCAACATATTACCCAGGCTAAAAATGCTTTGCTGAGCCTCCGAGCCTGAGCAAGGCACAGTGGGGCTGATCCCAGAACCAGCGGGGAGACTGGAAATAAGCAGGAGCTGCCAGTGGTAGTCCTTGCCTGAAATAGATGCCTAAGAGTGAGGTGAGGTCCATGGGAGCCTGCAGATCCAGGGTAGCCAGAAGGATCCCATGAAACAGGGTGCCCAGGCAGCCCTCAGGCACTGCCGGGGTAGTAAACAGCCTGTGTACATAACAACCATGCAGAAAATCCTCCAACACTATCTTCATTACATCTAGTGAACTTTTTATCTGTTGGAGAAAGACGCAATCAGCAGCCAAAATATTGTACAAGAAAAAAATTATAAAAACTACGTATGAGGTGCCAGAACAGCAATGAACTTTTTTTCAGGAGTCCATGGTTTCTCAGCCCTGACAACCATCATCAGATCCAGTTCAAACCAGATGAAAACTGAGATGCTGAATTGGTTGTAAAGAAAGAAATTAAGAGGTGACTGATTTGCAGTCACTTGGAAACAGCAGCTTGAATGCCAGCTGAAAGAAAACACAATAGGTAATGCTGAAAATATTACTTTCAATACAGAAAATATTAAAGAAGCAGATAATAAAACATTAATGCAGCGAATTTTTGAAGAAAGAAGACTAAGAAGCTGCCAAGGGACAGTGGCAAAGGCTAGAATGTTTTGAGGAGTTAAATTAGCACATTTACAAACATGGCCTATTGCAAAAACCAGATACCGCAGATGTCATGGGTTTTTTGAACCACAGTCAATCTCAAGCAGCATGTGTAAAGAAACTGCAGACATTGAATATTCACACATCCACAGTGTCCGAATTTCTTTCTTATCAGGGAGTAACCTGCCTTGAACTGCGCACATTTAGCAGAGGTATATAATAACTGAACAGCACCACAGATCAGTCAAGGATACAGACAAATCTTTCTTCCATGGTTCTGCGGTTTTAGAAATATTTCAGAGTCTCCTGGGGTTGCTTAATGAAAAGGCTTTCCAACCTGTTAAATCAATAAGACAGAATAAGCTGTAGGCTTAAATATGCTCCAGAGAAATAATTAACAGGTTTTTTTAAAGACGATTGTTTTCTCCTTCCCAGCTTTTGCACCAGACTTTCTGCAGATTTCAAGATTTCTGGTCAAAAGGGCAAAATCCTTAGCCAGCTGGAAGATTAAATACATCTTTAAATATTCAATAACATTAAGCCTACTTTGGAAAAGCAGATATTCTTTCCAAAAAGCATACAACAATCTCTAACTTCATTCAAACAAGAACTCCAAATGGATTACAAAGAGAAAGTGAGTATTTTCTAGAAGCCACCAGGCATCATCTCTCCTGGAACAGACTACATATGTTTTGATTAAAATCAACAGTATGTGCAAGTTGTTTCTCACTTTCAAGTTAGAGTCTTAACATCCTGCCAATGGAGTGCAATGACAGACCAAAAGAGTCATGAAAACAAATCACTACTAGTGATGGAAGGAGAATTAAAACAGTATCAAAATATTGAAATGCAAAAGAGGTATTTAGTACTGGAAAATTATTTATTCAAAGCTGTAGCTGAAACTGAAAATGTACTTACATAGAAACAAAGAATAAACACTGCAAGATCACAGTCACAGTCCACGTCTTCTCTATTAACCACACTGCTAAGCAGCTTGAACTGCTTCATGGTGTTGGTTTTTCTGATATTGATATTCCCCTGAAACAGGCAAAATATAGAAGAAAGGGCCTGCAAGCTTTTCCATGCCATTTTAATCCATCTTAAATCCTTATTAAAAGCTAAGAGATGCGTAAAGAAAGCTAGGGTCATTGTGTCATATCTGCCATCTCATGAGGAAAAGGCTCCCCAAAATGCAAGCATGAAATTAAGCAAGCCCCTTCCAAACCATTAGTCTGTCCATAGCTGCAATTTGATTTGTGCAAAGCAAGGCTGTCTGAGGCTAGGGAGGATACAAGAGCTAAGAAATTTAATTATGGGGTACAAATCCTCCACAGAGCCTGGTCTTAAGCTATGTCCACCATCAGTACTACGACTGTTCAGCTTTTCCCCTACTGAGAGCAACGGCTCTGCTCCAAACACAGCAAAAGTCTAGCCATTCTCCAACAAGTTTTTCTCAGCTTTTGTTCTCTTATCAAAATTTGAAACAAAATCAAGTGAGGAATAATATTTATTTAGTTCATCTACCAGAAGTTGCAACAAACAGAAGCTCCTCTTTGTCAGCTGACTCAGTGGCACTTTTATACCTCTCCAGACTGTTTTTGGAACAGAAGCCAGTTATTAAACCCCCATCTGCCCTGCCAAAAGCAAAACAGCAACAAAAATATTATTACAAATGTGAATATGAATATACATGAATCTGTAGATGTTCCTATCACTGGGATGCAACTGCTACTCTGATGCTCATATTTAACAGTACATAAAAAGGGTGGATGGAAATCAGTTAATATGATCAAAACTAGCTTAAAATAGAGGCAGAAGGAATTCGAGCAGAAGGAATGCTTTCACCAGCTGCCAAATGTGGCCTGTATGAACCTGTTGTACGACCACATCACCAGTATAGTTCTTGTATTCCCTTCCATACACTTTAGTTTAGCTGAAACAGTATGCCTATATCTTCCCACATACAGCTAAAACATCAAAATTAAAACCAATATAAACCTAGCAACGATATTATCCTGTGGCTTAGCCTATGAATCAAGGACTAGCAAGGTAGAGCTAGTCTTAGAGGATTTAAGATCCACATTACTTACTGAAAGAAATCTAATTTTATTTCTTCACATGAATACTATTAAAACCAATGAAACCTAGTTAAAAAAAAAAAAACAAAACAAGAAAAAATAGGAAAATGCTACCATAGTTTAATTATTAATAACTTTAACTTAAATTAAGAATAAACCAATGCTGCTGCCAAATTTAAAATCAAATCAAAGGTCTAATCTCAGCAAAGAATTAAGAGTCTATTACAGAAAGAGTTAATTCAACAAAATTACTTTAAGAAATAGTCTGTCTAAATTCTAGAGAGTAACAATCAATTTTACTGAAACCCCAGCTGAAGGCAGAGTGATTTAAAGTGCACTCAGCGGTGCAGCTCAGTTATGTTATCTGAACTGCAATCTCAGGCCACTTCAGCTTCCTTCTGGGAAGGCTGCTCTTCGGTAACTGCAAGTTCACACCATGGAGTTCTAAGGCTTCTTCCAAACAGAGCCTAAACATTAAGGTTTGAGGCTATTCTTTCAGAACTATTTTAATTTGTGGAACTTCTTTATTCTCTTACTAATATGCATTTTACAGAAGCTCACAAAGACCCATATGCATACAAATGCGCTGATGACCTAAAATTTAACCTGGGGTATCTCTCACCCTAATAAAGCACAAATCATAAACATGAAATTACACTGAAAAATTATGTTTAAGATAATCAGAGATTCATAAATGCATGGGCATTTGGAGTCAGGGAGCAAAGCACTCGTGGTGGTGGCACAGAGCTGGGAAACCACAAGATTGGTCACAAGCTGTGGTTGCCTGTTAGAATTTTTGCTTCATCTCTCCAAGACGGCCCAGATGAGGATTTTAGGAAGAGTGTTTGTTTTCCCACAAATTCCCTTATTTCTAGCCTTTGCCTTTATACTCTTCTTCCCATTAAGGTCTTCGGACGAACAGGTCAGCTCATAGGCACACACTCTAGTCAAGTCCTGTTCAGATTATGCTATTAGATCAATTATGGGAAAAAATGATCTGAGCATTTTAAAAATTCATGTAATGTTACTGTCATGGTTTTACCCCAGCCGGTAGCTGAGCACCACGTAGACACTTGCTCCATCCCCCTTATCGGAAAGGGGGAGAGAGTCAGAAAAGTGAAAATCAAAAAACTCACGGGTTCAGATACAAGAGTTTAATCAGTGAAGCAAAAGCCACGTGCACAAGCAAAGCAAAACAAGGGATTCATTCCCCACTGCCCACAGCAGGCAGGGGTTCAGCCATCCCCAGGACAGCAGGGCTCCGTCACGCGTAACGGTGACTTGGGAAGACAAACGCCATCACTCCGGTTGCTGCTGCCCCCCCTTCCTCTTCCCCCAAGGTCCTTATAAACCGAGCATGATGCCATATGGTATGGGATATCCCTTTGGTCAGTTTGGGTCAGCTGCCCTGTCTGTCCCCTCCCAACTGCCTGTACCTCCTCAGCCACCCCGCCGGCGGGGCCGTGCGAGAAGCAGAAAAGTCCTTGGCTCTGTGTGAGCATCGCTCAGCAACAGCAAAAACATCTCTGCACTGTCACCGCTGCTTCCAGCACAAACCCAAACACAGCCCCATACTGGTTACTGTGAAGAAAATAAACTCTCAGCTGAAACCAGGACAGTTATCAACCACAAAGACTGAAAGCTTACAGCTTATAAAATTTTCTAACTTGCCTTTGGATACAAACCAGGACTGGCATAAAGACACCCTTACCTGCAATCAAAAAATCTCTTTCCCATGAAAAACACTAAAAGTAAACATGAAAACTTGTGACAATTTACCAGTAACATTCCCATTTTAGAGCACAAGTTTTCATTTCAAACAGGACTGTAGGTCAAAGAAACCTTATCACCTCAAGTTTCATCTTGGTAGACAAGTGAAAAATATTGTAAACTAAACCAGTAAGAATATGAATTTTTTTCCATAGAATCTTTCCATTGCCCTGAGAAGCACCAGAGGACAATTGTATTTGCTGTTGGATGACACATGAAAGCACTGCCTTTGCTTCATATAATTGTCTGTTTCGAAACAAAAGTCTGATTTTAGGCAAATGGTGGATATGAAGCGTATAGACGTGAGATAACAGCAATAATACACCATTATGAAAGTGAGTTACGTGCTCAGGTTTATGGTTCCTCACCTCAAAGTAATTTAAAAGTAAATCAAGAATAAGCGATCCCCGACTACCATTAACAATGCATTGTATGTATCTTTTAGGCACCGTAATACAGATGGTTCAGAGAATGGATTTTGAAAGCGGGTGAGGTAGTAGCTCAAAGATAATTTAGAGATAGAAATCCACTTGAAGGGATTTCTGAAATACAGTACAATGACCATGGAAAACTGCAGGTAAGGGAAATACACACCGCCTCAAAGGAAGAAAAGTCTTTGTGGAAGGAATTGTCACAGAAAGTCCTTCCTTTCAGAAGAAGAAAGCGCTCACTCTCTTTTAATAACTCAGGATGATCATCTTGGAATATGCAGACCAGAAAGCAACATATGCAGATTTATGAGCTCCCAGTCAGGGTCAGGCTGTTTGAGGGACTGATCCTGCCTCTCCTCCCATGCTCCCAGTGCCATTGGGGAAGTGGGACAAGGGGCACAAGGCACAGAGGGACAACTGCTGGTGTTGTAGCTGGCAAGCAGTGAGAAGCCCCGAGATGCAGCAGTGTGGGGCAGGCACTGACCCAGCTCTCCTCAGACACAGCAAAGCAAAAGAGCTGGACTATGACTTGGCACCACCACCCATAACTAACAGTTTTAAAGATGTTTTAAAAGGTCAGCACATTGAGGTTTGGCCAGGCCTTTAAGTCTGACCACAATGAGCAGTTTAAATACGGCCAATTTTCTTCAGGGCTTTGGATTCCCTTCAGAACTCAGTTGGCTATTTCCTGACATTTGGTATTCAAGCCATTTAGTTCAAGAGACAAATAAGGGTTTCCCTCTTTGTTTAATTAAAAAAACATAACTGACTCCAGTCTTCTTTTAAGTAATAATTCAGCAATTAGAATATTTCTGATCTAGGTTCAGCCTCATCCCAGACCCATCCCTCTCCTTGGCCTGAACAGGATTCATCCCACACTCCCAGACCCTCCACAAGTGCTTCAGGAACCAAAGCACAGGCCTTGTTCTGCAGGAA
>VWZZ01002425.1:42693-55707 GCA_013399095.1 Psophia crepitans
ATTATTATTATATTATTATTATTATTATTATTACTACTACTACTACTAGTTGTGCCAGAGACAGAGGAAGAAAAAAGTGATCCACAGGGTTTTACCACGCTGCCATTTGGCAGAAGCAGCAGCTGCCATGCCTCTGTGGGAATGATGCATCAGGCATCCTGAGAACAGGCATCCAAGTGGGGAAACCCTCCTTTTGTGATCCCAGTCTGGCTATGGCTTCAGCTACTCCAGTGTGCCAAGACCAAATTAATGCTGGGCAGAGGCAGGAGCAGAACTTTGGCATGAAGTAGTCCATAACATTTTACTGTGCAATTTTTTAGGGGAAGGCTCCAGGGTGCATCTTAGTTCATATTGAGCACGGATTGCAGAATCCTTCTGATGCTGGTGCAAGAAGGAAAAAGAACCAGCTTTATACTCAAATGCAGCAAGACATCATTGTTTTATCCATAAAATGAGTAAATTTGAATCTGAGTTAGAGAAGATAATATTATATATTTATACTTACCACAATTGAATGAAATCTCTAATATTACCTGTTCTAAATCTTCAGTGAACACTGCTGAGGGCCTTTAAGAAAATCATATTATGCCACGGAGAGCAGCACAATGGTCATATACGCAAGTTATTAGAATATGACCACTGGCTATACATAATACCATAAATTAACTTTTCTCTGTAGATCCAACAGGTTTATTCTAAGAACCTGCCATTTCCATTACTGATAATGTAAACTAGTATGTCATTCTCTCCTGCATGAGGTCAACTAACAGAGTTTCTTTCCTGCATCTTTCTAACATTATAGCATTTTAGATTTATGGAAAGGAGGGGACAGAGGGTGAAAGTAGAGGGCAATGACTCCACTCAAAATGAATCTCAGCTAACATTCTCCCAGCACTACTAAACTGAAATAAATTAGTTTACCTAAAACAAGCAGACATTGGTGACATTTTAGGCCAGAGAATTAGATTTTGAAGTAGCCATGAGAGCATTTATTAAATTCATGAAATGTTAATCTCCTAATAGTAATATATAACCTAATTTCTTTTGTATGAATTAGCCATGAATCACAATGGTAATAGAACCACTAAATCAGACAGAGGCTATGTTCTGTACCGCTGGGTAATTTCTTTATTATTTTTCTTGCTCTGAAGAAGCAGCTTAAAGATGCAAATGAGACAACAGTCAAGTACTTGAAATCTTTCCTGTGCACTGCTGGTGAAGGAGCTCAAATAAACCTTGCTTTAGGCTCCACTGCCATGAGAAAAGACAAATCTCAGACATGGAGAAATTCCCTTAGAAACAAGATTACTTTCATTTCAGATTGGCATAATTTGTAAGTGCTTCCAGACTGTTTATGAATGTTTACACAAGATGATAACAAAGTACCTTATTAAGCAAACACATGTTCCAATTTTATCCCTGTGATGCATCCATAGACAAGGTAGTAAGATGTTATAGTAAATACATAATGCAGATGTCTAAAAAAGTCAATGTTTCTAAAAATACCTTAAACAAGACATAATATGGTAAGAGGGTAAGGTCTTAAGTGTTCTGCTGAAATTAATGGGCTCTGTGTAGCTAAAGCCCCATGGATTCTTTTACAAATATGCCTATTACATTTCTTACAGTAGCCTACAAGAACACGAATTAGTCATCAAGACTTCAGACTAACTGGACTCAGAGCAGAAATGCTATTGTTTAAAGTAACAGGCTGCCAAAGCCAACAGCAACAGGCATGCCAAATTGTCTTTCTAGTACTGGGAAAAGCTCTGTCCCTAATTAGCAAGTAACCCAGGCTGAGAGGTTGAACCTGAAATGTATCCCTCAAGCTGAGGGGACCACACTGCTGCTGTGGCAGGGACATGTTGAACAATGGTGGTCCCACAGGCTTATTGACAAAAGGGGCTTTGTGAGTGTGACCAGAATGAAGAGCATGAGGGAGTGAAAGACATACTGTTGTTATTTTTGTAAGCCAACTTCAAACCCTCCTGAAGGTTACTGAAGAGCCCGGGAACCTACTCAGAGAGGATTCAGTGCTCAGCTTTGCATTTATAAAACAGGGCTTTTTACTTTATTTTTACACCTGGCACCCAAACTTCCTTTAGGAGTTTGGACAGTTGGCATATTTCCAAATCAGATTTTACACCTACCCCACATCCATTTTTTCTGGACATATCCAGTAGAGCATTCAGAAATATACTTCACCTTAAGCAGAGGTGTAAAGTGCAATTGCTAATCAGGTGTCCTGACTTTACATGAATTTCCACAAGTGCCTTCTGCAAACGTTAGCACAGATTATTTTGCAAGGTAGATTATTAAGGAAGTTACAGTTAAGAGAAATTAAGAAAGCTTTTTTTTTTTTTTACCCAACATACCCCTTTTTGCACAGAAATACAAAATATTTTAACAGACAGCATTTAAGGACATTCTTTATTCTTTGAGCTATTGACAAAAATGTTGATTACTGCATCCATTTAATGTGCCTTTTAAATAATACAGTTCTTAAGGCAGTGTTTCAAAAAATTGTTTGCTCTGTTATCAGATTCAATTAGTCCCTTCAGAAAAGTAATTGATATCCTACCTGATTTAAGAAAGTTGTTACGCAATGCTTTTATATAATGGCAGCAATCCATTTAGCTTTGGAAATCCAGCACTGTCTCCTTTGGTGCCATGCACCGGCTCTTGAATTACATGTCCCTGAGTAAAGGCAAGGAAGGAGGGAAGAGTACCAGCTGTACTTGACAGAGCTGCTTCTGAGTAGCCCTCTAAAAATCCATTGAACCTTTCTGATGAATGAAGTGGCTCTTGACCCGCCTGCTTCTAAGGGCATGTCTGTAGGCAGCAGGCACTCACTTTCTCCACCAATACTCAAAGTGATCATGGGCAGGTCCAGTTGGGAAACCACGTAACCTCTCGGCATACGAGCTGAGTGAAAATGAACAAATCAGACTGAATAATCACTGAAGGCAGGCATTGAAAAGCAGAAGCATCCAAAATGGTTAAATATTGAAGATTTTGGCCCTAGTTCTGAACCAGGATATGGATCATATTACTTGTTAAAATGGTGTTCCATACTAAAGAGCACTTGACTAGTTAATTTTGGAAACATCATCAAGATCTGAGATCTAACAAAAATGTTCGTAAACAAAACCTATAATAAAATAGTGGTGTAGTTGCTGGTTATGAGTAATGAGTGGGAAAGCAGTGACAGCCACAACAGAGTAGTTAGTTACTCAAAGACAGCACACTATTGTAAATAATAGCTCTTTGTAATTCTAGTAGACAGAATGCCATAGTTCTGCAACACTGCATAAATGCTAATCCCCTAAATGGACACACAGTAATGCTAAAGCAATCTGTGTACTGAAATATATCACCTGAATTGATCCATTTGAAGGAAAGGTGACTGCATTTGAGTACACTAATGCTGACAGGGTTTTTTACAGAAGTTATACAGCAAATGAAGTCTTGAAATCATTAAAATGCAAAGTAACATTAGTATCCAACACTCCATGGCTTTGAAGGAATTTTGGAAAAACAGAAGTCAAAGAGATGCCCTTTACTCAACTGCAATTATGGTGGTCATTTGCACAAAGACAGAAATCCAGCTAAAAGTTCTGAATAGCATTACAAGGAAAGCTGAAAAGCAAAAAGTAACCACTGCAGTGCAGTTTTTCAAAACATTTTCATGATTTTTCTTAGACGTGGTACTGAAGGACATGGTTTAGTGGGTAATAGGCGGGGGGGGGGGCGGTCGGACTGGATGATCCTTGAGGTCTCTTCCAACCTTAATGATTCTATGATTCTATGCTTCATTCAGAAATTCATTTGAGAATCCCTGCAAGACTAAACCACAATATTTAATGGTCTTTGTTTTAAAATCCCAACTACGATATTCACTAATATGTCAGGAGTAATAACGACAACTGAAATGTGAGAAACAGGTGTGTCATCACTGGGCTGTGTATTATAACTGTACAGAGAAGGTACAGACTGGGCAGTTCAGCACAGTCTGACTGAAGGCCCAAACTGTCCTTACAGTACTAGAGCTTGGCAGAGAGGAGTGTCAGGTAGAAATTGAGAGGTAGTAACTTAAGCCATGCGAGCTCAGTCACAAGAACACATTGGATTATGTTCTAAAGTCTAAAACATTCAAGTATCTAAGGTACTATGTTGATTGATGGCCACTGTTTAAAGTCATTATAAAAAAAGAGACACTGATAACACTGACAAAAGTAACTTATAAAGGAGCAAAAGGGAGAGAAGGAAGGACATGTTATAGAAAAGAACTGGGAGAAAAATCAGAGAAGCAGCTTTCCTACAGGAGTGTCAAGGCAGAGCATGCTTAAAGGGAGCTTCAAGAAGGAAGGATACAACCCCACAGGAGAGCTATAGTTATGAGTACAGTGTGCGCTGGCAGCCCAGAAAGCCAACCGTGTCCTGGGCTGCATCAGAAACAGTGTGGCCTGCAGGGCGAAGGAGGGGATTCTCCCCCTCTACTCCACTCTTGTGAGACACCTCCTGCAGTACTGCACCCAGCTCTGGGGTCCCCAGCACAGGAAAGACATGGAGCTGCTGGAGCAAGTCCAGAGGAGGGCCACAAAGTTGATCAGAGGGATGGAGCACCTCTCCTATGAGCACAGGCTGAGAGATTTGGGGATGTTCAGCCTGGAGAAGAGAAGGCTGCAGGGAGACATAATTGCGGTCTTTCAATATCTAAAAGGGACCTACAGGAAAGCTGGACAGGTGCTGTTTCTTAGGGAGTGTAGTGATAGGACAAGGGGTAATGGGTATAAAGTAAAAGAGAGGGGATTTAGATTGGACATTAGAAAGAAATTCTTTACTATGAGGGTGGTGAGGCACTGGCACAGGTTGCCCAGAGAAGCTGTGGATGCCTTATCCCTGGAAGAGTTCAAGGCCAGGTTGGATGGGGCTTTGGGCAATCTGGTCTAGTGGAGGGTGTCCCTACCCATGGCGGGGGCTTGGAACTAGATGATCCTTGTGGTCCCTTCCAACCCAAACCATTCTATGATTCTAAAAGAGGACTCTTCAAGGAAGCATGCTACTATTACTCCTAGTGATAGCTAGGTTGCATAAGTGTTGTTTTTTTACAGGAAGTTCTTAAAAAGACAGATAAACCATACAGAAAATTATTTGCTTGAATTATCTAGACAGAACTCATCAGAATAGTACAGAAATATATTCATCAATATTTCACCCACTGATATATCCATCTCAACAACAATAACCTCCCTTCTTCAGGACATACATGTCTACCAGCTCTGAGAATGGGTAACAGTTTCCTACAGCCTGTAAGTATCAACACGTATACCATATTACAGCTGTGCATATTTCAGCCTGACAGTTAAATGCTACATATTTGTTAAAAAGGCAAGTATCCTGGTGATAGGCATAGGTGAATAATAATGCCTATTCTGAGTGTTGGAGATACTGGATTGTGAAAGGCAAATGCTAATGTATTTATAAAGAACCTAGCAAACTAGTTATTTTTATTTCCTAAGGCTTGTCTTGATGGGATATGTAGTATAGCAACCTTGAGTCAAAGTTCAAGTTTTATCTGTCTGAGACTTGAAATAACGATAGTTTGTGTTAGTTTCTTTCTACAGAATAATGTAACTATTTTAAAACCAGGAGCAAATGTAAGTTTAAGAAAAAAAAAGCCACAACCACTTCCTCATGTCTGAGTATTCTTGAGAAAATATTACCCACAGTCTTCTGTCCCTATTGTCAGCTTCAAACACCAGACCTCCCACTGATCTGCTATAGTAAACTACTGGTTGTCTTCTATTAAAATGACCTACTGCCCTTTCTTCTGTAATTATTTTCTCAAGGTTATTTCTAAAATAACCCCAAAAGCCCTGATGTTTCTAAAATTCCCTGGGGTTATATATTTCTGGCAAGTTTTTTGTCCTTCATTAATGCCTCTAGCATAACCATTTATCTTCTAATATGATGACATACCACCATTTCCTTAATAACTAGTCTTAGACATTTCTACCGTTGCACTTGGTGATTACCAATGTACATAATTCTGCAATTATTTATTTCTGACAGAGCTTTTCTTAAGTAAAACTCCTAAAAAAGCATTAGTCTTTTCTGACAGGAGATGTACAAAAAAATCTTCATCAAATGCACCTCTCAAAAGTTTCAGTTCCTGTCCTTATGAGTAGTATTAGTTCCCATCATTCACAACCATAACTTGTCTTAAAAAAAGGCTTCCTAGAAGTGCAGCATGAATACATATCAAATTGTCACTGTTCTGCCAAACTTTTCTAATAGTAACCATGACTGGGTCACCCACTCCATGTCTTTTTCCCATGTCTTTGGAAGAAACTTCTTAGATAAGGTTTATACAAGCCCGGATAAACTCACGTCCTGTTTTTGAGGTTAATATTTAACTAAGATCTTCATATACATCCCATTCTTTATGCAGATCTCCTTGCCAGTGTGGGGGATGTTTAAATTCCTCACGTGCTTTATATGACCATAATATTCCTCGCATGGAATTGGCAGTCGTAGATATTGTGTCATGATGTTAATATGCTGGTCCCAAAACCTTCCATGCTATCAAACCTTCCAGGACACTAATTGTATGGTGGTATAAATAAACCAATATGAAGGAAAAATATATTTAAAAATACATGAACAGATAATCTCTGACTGGTCTTCCCCCGAGGCATAAATTCCCAAGGAAGTTGATCCAAATATATCCCTTAGTGACTGTATTACAAATGTATGTTTCTGTATTTTACAGGTAAGTGCCTCCAACTAACAAATGTATTGGGGCCACAATGGATTTATGTTTATCAGAGCAGCCTGTCCCGCATATAGATTCTTCTACATAGCTGGATTCATAGGAATTCAGTTCAACGACAGGTGTTCCATTGGGTTTTTCTCTGTATTCAATAATATTATAGGCGCAGGAACTGTGCATACGTGATGTTCAGGCTTTAGGCATTGTTTATATTGTAAGCACTGTCTTAGACAAAAAGGCCATTGGTAGAATTCTCTCTGTCCAAAGTTTTGCAGTTGGTGTAACGTTTTGATAATTCCAACACTAAGCTGTTACACATAGAACACTGAAGTAAGAGTGTTTTGTTTCATCCATCCTATAGGTTTAAGCAGTTTGTTGACAAAGAGGAACAGAATTTACAAGGGCAAGGGAAAAGGCACCACTTTCTTCCAACACTTCATCCATAGTTCTCCATTTAAACATGTCCTTGAAAAGGCTGGAATAAACCAAAATCCAACTGTTCTTAAGGACTAAATGTGATATATTCCTTTTCTGTCACCTGCATCACCAAGTTTACTACGTACCCATTTAGGCTCCTTTGGTAAAAAAATTAAACTAGTAATGAAGAAGGGAAAGTGTTCCAAAGAAAACAGAAGAAATTTTCCTTCTGTTTTTAAAGCAGAAGACAGCAGTGTCCTTCAAGATAGCTGATCCTTAAGCAAGATGCTGCCTAATTCTCCACCCTTGGTGTCTTAATTACTCCAAAGCAACTGATACCGGCCACTTGAGAGACTACCAATCTTATCTTGAACAGAAGTTCCTTATGTTATTTCTTTGTATTCTATTTAACAGTCAGAGTTCAATATAATGGCTCTATTTCTTACTTAAAAAAAAATCTGTATTGTAATTTGACAGAAGATAATTTCAAATACTATGCATTCAAATGTATATAAAATTATATTAAACTAAACCAACAGAATTAATATATATATATAAAATGCACGATTATCAGTTCACATGAGATGGGTATGTAGTAGATCATGGAAGAGAAAAATAATTACATACGACAAAGAGCTCTGTTGTTACATAAGATAGCAATGCTTATTGTTTCAGTCGATTTCCTGTGATAATTACTTAAGTCTTCCAGGCATGCAAACGAGTGACAACACAAACCAGCTGTGATATGCCAGTTAGAAGTATGACTATCTGGAGTAAATTTGTGTAGTGAAAATGGTCAGGTTTTTCTCCAAAAATATTATGCACTTACATACAGACTCGGTCCAGATCTGTTGAGAGAGTGTAAAATGCAAGTCTTGGTCTCTCATCTTTAAATATGTAGCCCGTTTTGAATGATTGCTGGTCTTGCCCTTTGCTTCTGATCCATTGTAACCATATTCTGCCTGACTAAATTTACTAGCCCATTTCACAAACTGTAAACCTCACTACATCTTTCAGAGACATGTTACACCGCATCCTGGAGAAGGCAGAAGCATTATGTTCCTCTGACCTCACTTAGAACATCTTCTGTCCACAAAGAAGTTATGTGGATTATTGCAGGAAAAGAGGAATGCAGAAGAGAGCAAGCAACTTCACCAGTCCATATCAAAAGTTTTAAGTTCAGAGAAAAGGTAGGTGGAAGACTGATTACTTTTGATGTCCTCAGTGATGGAATCTGCAGCCAGGTTTATACAGCCTTACAATACAAAGCTTTGTAGCTCTTGCTAAGGTTTCCTGACATTATAAAAAAGATACAGGGAAAAAGATCAATCTTTGGATTTCAAGACTGCTAGGCCATCAGCAACATAGGCTTTCTAGGGATGCTGTAAAAATGTTTTCACACATGCAAGCATGTACAATAACAATTTTTAAAAACTATAATGGTTACAGCAGATTAATTTCCAGTGTGTGTTTCTGACGAAAATATCCCACTTAGCAGACCTAAAATGAATTCTTATCTATGATTAGTAACACTTGATCCATTTCCTGACAGTCAAAGGTTGTGTAGGTTAATAAATATGTCTTTCTCATTTTTAGAAATAATCTTTGCAATCTCATGAAGTAAAATTAAATATATTAGTGATATTTGAATTGAAATGCAGGCATCTTTTTATCATGCAGTTCTTCAGACCTCTCTGCAATTCACAGGACCTCAAATAATGATAGCTCATAATGTTAAAGAACATTTAACCTTAAGAGAAATTTCTAAGCATCAGAAGGTGTGGAAACATCACACAAGATACTCTTATCAAAACCACTGAGATCTGGTAGCCATAGTTATAGATATTCGGGGGACAACTTAAAAATCACACAAGGAAAATTAAAACCAGAAATGAATGAATACATGAAATGTTCCCTGGGTTATTTCAGTAATCTCTTGTTTCCTCAAACACAGTCTGAGACATTCCAAACTCATATCTTAGAAGCAAGAAAATACCTTCTTGATTTCTGAACTGCAAAATCTGTAACCGAGATCAAACTAACAGCTGTATGCATCAAATACAAAACAGAGAACATTTCTTGCCATAAGAGGAAGGTCTTCCACATAACTTTTTCTCTTGCTTAGAATGACAAGTAGAATAGCATATTGAATGCCATTTTCAAGTATATGCTCTATGATCAGTCCTGAAGGTAAAATCCTGACCCCAACAAGAGCTCTTGCAGGAGCTTTTCCCTGTAACCCAGTGCAATGATAATTTAATTTTGGGAACCAACATGTAGTTAGTGTTAACGCTCCCATTTAATACTGTCATGAGTTCAGAATTCTTACTCAATATTTTAAAAAAAGCTGAAGAAATGGTACCATGAGCACCATTTTAGCTTGCAATGCATGCACTGGAAAAATCACTTTTTACATTACAAAGGATTCTTAGTCAACAGTGCTTCTGCAGGCACTGACATAATAATAGCAAATATTGGAGAAATGTTAAGAACCTCTTTTTTAGTAGCTTATGGCTGCCACTACTCAGGATAAAGTTCTCCAATGTATCTTCCTCAACACTAGTGTTTTCAAGAAATTTTGGACCAGACTTAAAACTTCTTGGAGGAAGGTGCTACTGGTTTTCAGCTTAAAAAGAAAATAGTACTCTTTTCCACTGTTTGAAGCAGGGGCTTCAGTCAGATCTCAATGGGAAGCTCATTAATGTTGAAAAAGACTGACCATAGTGAAAAAGAATACCATTTAATCCCTTTATTACACACATCCATTAACATAAGTGATTTTTTACATGATTTTAAATGTCCTAAGTTAGCCAAATGATTCCTATAGCCAACAGCATCTTCATGCTGAAGGAACTGCTTCTTACATGCCGTGCTCCCCTTCCAGCATTTGTTTCTGAAATGTGTCTGAGTGCTCTCGAAAAAGCCAGAACATTAAGTCTCTGCAAAGTGGGTAACTTTCAAGAATACAGAATTTAAAAAAAAAAAATAAAAATCTTACAAATAGAGGACAAGGTCCAGTTCTGGCTGCAATTTTATTCTTTCTGAACAAGAACCATTTACATGTGGAAATCATGCCCATCTATACTTAACTTGACCCTCACAGATTGATCGAAGTTGCAGTGCAGTAAATCCCTGTAAATTAGCAAGGCAATTGCAGGGTGGCACCTGAGTCATTCCTTTCACTTTTGTGCTTCAGGAATTCTCATGAGAGCTAGGAAAGTTCAGCATCAGACGTGCTCCTAACTTTGTGATTAGTACTTAGCTCTTTTCCTTATGAGAATAACTTTTACCCTGAAGTTTTCTGATTAATGACAGAAAACCTGGATGACACTGAGAAATAAGAGGTACTATTAAGAGGCATCTGCAACCTGGGCTGTGTGAGTTAGGATACTTCTCCCACCAAACTGCAAATATCTGTTTCAGGGCTACTATCAATAAGTGGCAGTTCCAAAGAAATCTTCCCTGCCAAGCA
This sequence comes from Psophia crepitans, assembly GCA_013399095.1. Classification (NCBI taxonomy): domain Eukaryota; kingdom Metazoa; phylum Chordata; class Aves; order Gruiformes; family Psophiidae; genus Psophia; species Psophia crepitans. The sequence continues at coordinate 53,358 of VWZZ01002425.1, forward strand.
GAGTCCCTCTGAAAGGGAGTGGAAACTAAGATATGACTCTACATTACCAACAGATTGTCATGACTGGCTTCTTCTTACTTTGTTTAAGAAAAATCAAAAAACTAGACAAACCAGAAAGTTATGTAAGGTACATCATTGGCGTTGCAAACTCAGATACTTACAATCCAAGGAAATGCCTAAATAAAGGTTACCTATAAAATGGCGGTAATGGTACCTCTTTATCTCCCAAGGTGGCTATAAGAATAACTTATGTTTGTGAAGCACCCGGATAATATACTGACAACTGCTGTAGAAAAGGTCAGAGGAGATGAATAATTCTGTCTGCAGAGCTGGGTTTGAATAGAGTGTTACTCAACATACAGAGCAACCCAGCGATGAAGACCAGCACTGCATATTGAACACTGAGGAAGCAAACCAACATTGAATAGCTGCCCATTAAAGGCAGGATATATCTCACCTAAATTTAGCTGTGTAAAAGGCCCACTCTAATGTAGTCATGTACACTGTGTTCTCACTGAAGAGATGTAGACATCTCCAGGGGCAATTCATCCCATCCCAAGATAGTCTTCTGAGATGAGCAGGAAGAATAACCATCCATAACTCCTTCTATTTCTCCTTTGACTTTTGAGGATAATTAGACATCTGTATTAAGCTACATGTCTAATTGGTAGGCAGCTAAATTGAGGTGAAATGAATCTGTCCTACATGAGCACTATCCATCCTGTGTCCTGAAGGACAGAAAAAACTGTATACTACCTTGTAATTTAAGATTATTTTATGATGTATGTGCAAAGGGCACTTATAAGGCATGGTTCAGTGCTGGAGTGCTGGAGATGTTCTAAACTTTTGGGACTGATTTTGCAGACCCTACTGTGGGACTTCTAATACAGTATGCAAGTATATTTGCATGCTAATTAATTGGAAATAATAAAAAAAAGTTTGAAGTGATATAAATCTTCCAAGTCAAGGCATGACCCTGTGAATTACCTTCCAAAAGTCCATAAGAATTTCAGCTCAATAGTCTGAATTAAGGATGGAAGACGTGAAAGCCAAAACATTACAAAAAATCATGCTCATCATCTTCAGTTTATTTGCAAACATGCTCTCCAATAAAAAGAAAATTGGAAGGAAGACTCCAGAAAGTACTTTCAAATATCACTTCCATACTTTTTCTGTTTTACCAACTCTGATTCCCTCAAACTTTCTATATGACAGAATAGAATCTTACATCATGCATATTTCATTTTCCTTCCACCTTCTTCCATGCTACACTAAGATTTTTATATTTTAAAGGCCAAATTCAATCGTGGTAAATATTGTACATTCATAGAGGCAAAGCCCAGTACCTGACAGATCACCACAGGCTGCACTAAAAAAAAAAAAGGAAGTCATTCTTGCTTTTGCCCAAAGGAACATTCATTTGATTAATTCACAACTAGAACAACCTCCGTAAAATAGGACGAAAATATTTCCTCACAATACTTTAGAATCAAGATATAAAACAGGAGAGGGAAGATTCAAGTTCATGAAAGACTCTGCTCTGAATAGCCATCTCTAACCAATGGGAGAAAGGAAAGCAGTACTATTCCCTTATCTTTAGCTCTCTGTATGTCCATGCTTTCTTTAAAAATGGAGATGTTAGTGTCCTACAATAAAACTGTTTCTTCTCAGGCAAAGAAGATGATTTATCTACCTTCAAATATTTCAATTTGCCAAAGAAAACTAAAAAAGTCATTCCGTATCATATCCAAACAAAAGTCGATTTTGAGTCAGCAGTTTAGCCAGGAAAGTGATACTCCAGGTAGGGTTATGCTATACAATGTCTGCTCTTAATCATAATGAAATAATTGAGGCAAACCTCTGGAAACCTCCTGGTGGATGAAGGAAAGGTTGTTGATGTAGTCTACCTAAACTTCAGCAAAGCCTTGGACATGGTCTCCTACAGCATTCTCCTGGAGAAGCTGGCGGCCCATGGCCTGGACAGGTACACTCTTCGCTGGGTTCAAAACTGGCTGGATGGCCGGGCCCAGAGAGTGGTGGTGAATGGAGTCAAATCCAACTGGCAACCGGTTGTGAGTGGTGTTCCCCAGGGGTCGGTGTTGGGGCCTATCCTCTTCAACATCTTTGCTGATGACTTGGATGAGGGAATTGAGTGTGCTCTCAGTAAGTTTGCAGACAGCACCAAGCTGGGGGGAAGTGTTGATCTGCCAGAGGGTAGGATGGCTCTGCAGAGGGACCTGGACAGGTTGGATGACTGGACAGAGGCCAATGGGATGAGGTTCAATGTGGCAAAGTGCTGGGTCCTGCACTGTGGCCACAACAACCCCAGGCAGCGCTACAGGCTGGGGGC